>CM030897.1:15435171-15970771 GCA_018136845.1 Heterotis niloticus
TCAAGCAAAGGTTTGATAGCACGTCAGCCGGAAGCAGCGACACCACTTAAAGTGGGGTTTGTTGTAATTCCGAAAGCTGCTGCTGCCGCAGTCTGAAAATAAATAATTGAAAATATATATTGCATCAACTAAAGGAAATAGTGATATTTTAAACAACCAGTACAGCCAATGACCCTAGCAACTCATAATTGCTCCTGACTAATAAAAATGGGCCAATTTCTAATTTTCATGACTCAAGGCATTAACAAGTCAACAAGGATTTTTTTGTTTGTACTGCTTGTAGGGGTCTGGCTTTGCAGAGTTCACTGGTACCAGTGTTTTGATGAATAATTAATAAACAAAAAATCCGAGTGAATCCAGAGAGTAGCAATGGGCAAAACATGAAGCTGAGGGAAAATGCAGCCACAAGAGAGTGAACTTGGACAGCCGCCACCACCATCTGAATTCCTTTCCGAAAGACACCAGATGTGGGTGGACCAGTTCCAGGGCTCCAGGTGCTCAGCTGAGGCATGCAGTGTCACTACGGATGCTGGCAGTGTCACAACCAGCGTGCGACACACACACAGGCCTCAAGGTCTGCGTGCTGACCCACCTCAGGTCACATTATTTACAGCAGTTCTGCTGTTGTTTTCTGCTTTTACAGCAAACTTTACAGGGTAAAGCTTTTTCTTATTGTTTCTGCTGCTAATCCATCCACAATTTAGAATTTGTTTTTAGGATTCCATCTATTGTAACTACGTATGTAATTAAGATTTAAATGCTACATCTGTACATGTATATTCCTTTCAAAATTAATAATTCAGAACTGATTTCTGGAAACTACTTTTAGAAAACTTCAATGTTTTCCTTTTTTCCTACATTATTTTTTTTTTGCCTTTACTTGTTTGTACTTAATATGAATTTTTGGAATTAGTAGTACTGGTTTATTATAGGGTATTAAATTCAAAATCACATCAAAATGGCTTTCATATGTTCTAGTTTAATATCATGCCATGAGTTTGCATTCATTTTCTTAGCTCCTTCTCCAACAAGAGAGGTTATATTGCTTCTGATTAAATTCGGTTTGATCTCCCTTTCAGGGAGTCATTTCTGCCTCGGTTTGTGCTGGTACGTGAAGCTCAGTGTGCATTAAACTGTTTAAAATTAGCATTCTTATGTAGGCTAAAACCTGTCAGTCAGCAAAGACCACAAGCACAAACACCTTTTGTCTGTCGTATCACAGAATTGTATCATTCATTAATAATTAAATTCCATTAAAATTATAATAGCATTTGTTTTACCACAACCTACATACTGTGAGTGAGAAAATCACATTGTGGTAGCTGAAGACTTTATTTTAATATAGTACGTAACCATTTTCATATCCCTGTAGCCATGGGTCATTCACAAGTACGTGAGTCTATCGAGTACAGCCACAGAATAATTCTCTATTCATGTCTTGGTGGACGTCTAGCATGACAATAAGTATGACTGTGTTGCAAAACCTGCATATGTATAATTGTTGAAGTGTGCTAAATAGCAGTATGGTAAAGGAAAAAGTTTGAACCTCTACTTCTCTAATAAACTTCCTTCCCAGACTGTTATGGCAGCAGTTCAGGTCTTGCCAACTCCATAGTGAGAATATTAATGAGGGCTCAGACTGTGCCTGAGTAATGAAAAGTGAAGGTTTGCCACGTTCCTACCGAGGAGGCTGTGTCTGCACGTGTGTTCACACCTGGCCCTGCTCCAAAATCTCAGCTCACACACGCCGAGAGTCTCCTGCCCCAAACAATTCCGCCACAGCATGGAGACCTGCTACTCCCCAAGGACTGAGACACGCTCTTGGGCTTCGATGTGCCGCTTTCTGCGGGCTCCCATCCATCTCCCTTTTCATAACTGATGAAAGCCTTTTCAGTTTGCGGGCAATGAAATACGCCTCCTACAAATGCGCCCGCATGCATTCACTCTCATGGGACCACTTAACCAGCAAGCTGCGTGGAAGAACCTGTGCCAACTGTACAAGAGGCAGTGCCACAGAGTAGATCTTACAGACCTTAAATGATCTACGGGTGCCAGATGTCTACCATACTGGCCCAAATGTTAAGATGATCCAGATGATAAGATGACTCCCTCTTTTTCAACCCTCATTTTTGGAAAAAGGTTTTTGGAACATTATATCTTATGTTTAGAAAGAAAAAATGTATTTATTCATATTCACCATATTTGTGTATTTAAGATGGGATTTTTGGGGCTTGCCATATTCATACATAACATTCTGTATCTTTATATTTTTTGGTTGTTTGAGAGTTGTTTAATACCTCAGCCTCATTGATCACCATTATCTAAAATTTGCATTGTAACTCCTCCTCAGTCCTTAGTTAATTTAGCCTAAGTCTGAGCTATATTTTTCCAGACTTTCTCGAGGTTTCACCATCTTTTTCACTCCCTAGCTGCAGTTGATCATTTCTGTGGATAATTGATACCAGTGGATAAGTGACGCCACCTACTGGTGTTATACGATACATGACCTTTATAGGTCTAGTTCTCAAACATAAGACAAACCCATTTTTTTTTTAGATGTAATTCCCAGAAAAATATCTGTCTTATAGTTGGGCCAATACAGTATTTTAGTTCTTCTTCTTTATATTTCTGCTGCTCCCGTTAGGGGTCGCCACAGCGGATCAAATGTTTCCATGTCTTCCTGTCCTCTGGATCTTTCTCCGTCACACCCACTACCTGCATGTCCTCCTTCACCACATCCATAAATCTCCTCTTGGGCCTTCCTCTCTTCCTCTTGCCTGGCAGCTCCATCCCTAGCATCCTTCTCCCGATATATCCAGGATCTCTCCTCTGCACATGTCCAAACCAATGCAATGTTGCCTCTCTGACTTTGTCTCCAAACCGTCTAACCTGTGCTGCCCCTCTAATATACTCATTTCTAATCCTGTCCATCCTCGTCACACCCAATGCAAACCTTAACATCTTTAACTCTGCCACCTCCAGCTCTGCCTCCTGTCTTTTGGTTAGTGCCACCGTCTCCAACCCATATAGCATAGCTGGTCTCACTACTATCTTGTAGACCTTCCCTTTCACTCTTGCTGGTACCCTTCTGTCACAAATCACTCCTGACACTCTTCCCCACCCACTCCACCCTGCCTGCACTCTCTTCTTCACCTCTCTTCCACACTCCCCGTTACTCTGAACCGTTGATCCAAAATATTTAAATTCATCCACATTCGCCAACTCTACTCCCTGCATCCTCACCATTTCTCTGTCCTCCCTCTCGTTCATGCACATGTACCAATACAGTATTTTAGTTATTCAGCCAAAACTTTTATCTTTGCTTGCTGAAATAAATTGGTAATCCAAATGACATTTGTTTCAAAGTTATAAAGGGCTGGATCAGGACACATCAGTTCAGTTTTGTCTCATTAATGTTCCATACTGAATTACAGCATTTTGCTAACTGTGTGGATGTCATTGATGCCGTAAAGCTTCACGAATGACACTGACTGACACCTAGCCACAGCGACTGAACTGGGGCAGTCGGTCACATAAGGATTAAAGCTGATGCTTTTAGATTTAAAAGATGCAGGTTCATATTCCACTTGTTGCTGTAATCCTCTGAGCAGAGCTGTTAGTGGGCTGAAGATCCAAAAGGTTTTCACCTTCAGAGGAAACCCTCAAAAAAGAGGGCAGGGCATTTTTTTTCAGGGGTCCCAGAATTCATAGCTACACCTCTTTACTGCAGTAAATGGTACCATGCTACATAAATTGGTAAATAACTGTAGAAAGCTTAACACTGTAAATTGTAACTATGCATCAGCAAAGTGAATACATGTAATGCAAGTGAAAATGGTTTGATAAAGAGTTTGCATTATGCACCCACAGTAAATTGCCTGATAGATATATGCAAATACGTATCTTATATTCCAGTAAATATCTTATCTTCTAGTAAATTCATGTCGTGTCAGAAAAAAAGGGTGTACCTTTCTTTTCTGCTTAAAGTAAACATTTATTTCCACTTTCTATTTTTCCTGGAGACACTTTTTCTAAGAGGAGCAATAAACATTATCAGAAATGCTCAGTCAATTTATGCAACAATATTTGGGATGCATTAGCCATGCTTGAACTTTGGGGGTCCATATTGCCGCCACCCCCCACTGCCTTGCTAACCTTATGGGTTGCAGTGAACAACCTTGTTTAAAAAACTGGATATTTAATTGTCCCTCATAATATTCAATAAAATTTTTAAAGATACTGGTCAGTTTATCAGTACTGTATACTTTGTGTGTTCAAGCACCCCATGCTGCCAGGAGCTGAGGACCCTACCCCATGATGGATGAGATCAGCACACCTGCACTTTCACATGAATCTATTTAGCTTCTGGTGTCTAAAACAATGTTGTGTACAGTAGCATAGGCTTTCCTAGTGGTGACTACTGGTAATATTTTTTATATGTAGAACTCTCAAGAGGGGTTGGCAGCTACTGGCACATGGAACCCAAGAGGTTTATTTTTCTCCTACTTTTTGTTTGGAGGATTTTGTTTTTCTCTCCTCATATGTTCCCAGGCTCACTTTATCACCACTATACTTCCTCTTGCCACTAAATGTATTGCCAATCTTTCATCTGTAGGTTTACTTTGTATCTGTTGCTTTATATCTGTCCTGTTTTAATCTTTTCTTCAGTACGTTCAGTCACTGTGTGAGAAATGCTTTATAAAACTGTACTGAACTGAACTGAACTGAACACATGGCATATAGTGGTTTTCATACATTTTTACCTTTGAGAAAATATATGAAAATCATTTTTGCATTTGTTTGGTTGTTTGTTTATAAGAGGCTTGAACTTTAACTTTCACTCCTCTTTATGCTGTAAATTTTAGGACAGAATATCTGAATAAACCAGGCCTTGAACTAGGCTGCCTGGGGCCCATTCACTGTTACAAACACCATCATTGACTTTTCTTAATGTTTGGCTGTCACTGTGCCTGCTGGAGTAATAAGTAGGGCAATGTGTTTACAGTTTACAAACCTCCAATTCTTCACATTTAATAAGCGGTCGCATCTTGGACTCTTATTGATTTCTTCTTTCTTTTTTTTCTGTGTTTCACTCTCTTCTAGATGCTAGCAAACAACCATTAATGCACTTTTATGGATGGACACAGTTGCAAGGATTCGCCTACATTTCAGAAAAACAACAAAACTTGTTTAACCTAATGCATTTCTTCTGTCTCATGTGGGAATTTTGCCTTTTGCTGTGTTCATTTTAATTCTGCACATCACACTCAATCACCAAAAATATTGTTTACAGTACCTTGTATAGGTGGTTGTAAAGGCATTCTTATAGATTACCTATGGTAGAGTATTTTCAGCATTTTGATACAACACAGTAACTTTATTTTTGTGCATCTGGTTATTTGAAAGCAGCTTTAATCTAAGAAATAAAAATGTGATTTACTAAGGAAGTAATGCATTTATTCAAGCTAATCATTGAGTTTCCGTGGTGTCAAACTGCACACCAGCTGCAGAGTTACTGCAGGTCTGAAATAGAAGGAGATACTGCTTTGCTGCCTTGTTTGAACAATGTGTCTGCCACCACAGGTGTCCAGACTCCTCTCGGCCTGACAGCCTTCGCCCCTGTTTGCTGCCCTGCAGGAGAGACTGCGTTGTGACGCCATTCAGTGAATGGACACCATGCCCTTCGGTCTGCCTCCCAGGTACAGTTACATAACTTGATCAATGACCAATTTAAAATGATGAAAAGTGAAAATCTCAGAAAACAATAATGCTTTTGTACATATATTGTAGGAAAGCTCACAAAAAGATGCAGTGATTTTGTCTACTGAATGTCCTAATTTCCATAAAAGATTATTTGTTCCCACATAATAATATGCAAGGGCCTAGTGGAGTAGCTTGCAGGTAGATTCATGTGGGCATTTCTGCTGAAAGCCAAGCAGTAAAATAACCCATCGAAAAGCTTCTTGTATAGCAAAGCAAAAATACTCCATTATCTACACATACGGAGTTTTGAAAATACCTGCTGGGAATAACAAATGTGTTATTTTATTTGTTTTTATTCAATCGTGAGCTGTTAATTGCAGGTATTTAGCAAAAAAGGAACATCACAATATGAGTTCAGAGAACACCTTAGATACTGGCGTAACACGAAAAAGGCTTTGGCTCATTGGGATTCATTAAGATTTTATCACATTTTTAATTGCCTCTGTTCTCTTCAACACAGAGGACAGGGGACATCAAAGTGTTTTTTTTTTTTTTTGAAATTGCATTTTGTGTTAATTCCCTGTTTTATTTATGCTTTCTTACTGCAGTCAACATCACTGCAACCACGCAGTCCCGATACAGGATCATCATCCAAAGGCCGGCTAATGGGGGGCAAGAATGCCCAAACACGCTGTATGAGGAGCGGGAGTGTGAAGCATCCCCTGTTTGTCCAACGTACAGGTAAGCTACAAAAACACATCCTTATTCCCTCTAAAATAGTTTATGTTGACGTTTTTTTTGTTTTTAAGGCTAATATTATGTACATCCATGTATCATGGAAGTAAGTTAATATGCTATTATATTTTTACACAAAGGAATTTGTTTTAGGGTTTTGTAATTATGCTCTTGTCACATGTAATGATTTGTGTCTCACTTTCTCACAATAGGTGGAAGACCTATAAATGGCGCCAGTGTACCCTTGTTCCTGATACAGTTAGGCATGGAGTGACAGGGCCTGGGGAATCATGTGGTGAAGGTTTAGAGACAAGAAGTAAGTCGTCCAATGATTTGCTTTTCCTATTTCAAAAATGGAAATTTTTCTGCGTAATAACACTTTGCTTGCCTCTGTCGAGCTGTAGAAAGTTGCACCGTGATAAGAACGTGTGTTTTAAATAACAGCACGATCTGTGCTCAGGTGTGTTCGCACATATGATTATCAACCAGAAATATATCCAAACGTGTCTGATAATATAAACAGTTATCAGAAGATGTTCAAGCACTTCTTCTTCTTTCAGCCGCTCCCATTAGGGGTCGCCACAGCGGATCAAAAGCTTCCACTTCCTCCTGTCCTCTGCATCTCTCTCCGTCACCCCCACCACTTGCATGTCCTCCTTCACCACATCCATAAATCTCCTCTTAGGCCTTCCTCTCTTCCTCTTGCCTGGCAGCTCCATCCCTAGCATCCTTCTCCCGATATATCCAGAATCTCTCCTCTGCATATATCCAAACCAATGTAATCTTGCCTCTCCGACTTTGTCTCCACACCGTCTAATCTGTGCTGCCCCTCTAATATACTCATTTCTAATCCTGTCCATCTTTGTCACACCCAATGCAAACCTTAACATCTTTAACTCTGCCACCTCCAGCTCTGCCTCCTGTCTTTTGGTCAGTGCCACCGTCTCCAACCCATAAAGCACAGCTGGTCTCACTACCGTCTTGTAGACCTTCCCTTTCACTCTTGCTGGTACTCTTCTGTCACAAATCACTCCTGACACTCTTCTCCACCCACTCCACCCTGCCTGCACTCTCTTCTTCACCTCTCTTCCACACTCCCCATTACTCTGGACTGTTGATCCTAAGTATTTAAATTCACCCACCTTCGCCAACTCTATTCCCTGCATCCTTACCATTCCTCTGTCCTCCCTCTCATTTATGCACATGTATTCTGTCTTAGTCCTACTGACCTTCATTCCTCTTCTCTCTAGAGCATATCGCCACCTCTCCAGGGTCTCCTCAACCTGCTCCCTACTCTCACTACAGATCACAATGTCATCCGCAAACATCATAGTCCACGGTGACTCCTGTCTGATCTCATCTGTCAACCTGTCCATTACCATTGCAAACAAGAAAGGACTCAAAGCTGATCCTTGATGTAGTCCTACCCCCACCCTGAAAGCATCCGTCACTCCTACTGGAGACCTCACCACTGTCACACTGTCCTTGTACATATCCTGTACCACTCTTACATACTTTTCTGGCACACCCGACTTCCTCATACAATACAGTACCACAGCTCCTCTCTAGGTACCCTGTCATATGCTTTCTCTAAGTCCACGAAGACACAATGCAACTCCTTCCTACCTTCTCGGTACTTCTCCATCAACACCCTCAGAGCAAACATCGCATCTGTACTACTCCTTCTCGGCATGAAGCCATACTGCTGCTCACTAATTGTCACCTCCCTTCTTAACCTAGCTTCCACTACTCTTTCCCATAACTTCATGCTATGGCTGATCAGTTTTATCCCTCTGTAGTTACCACAGCTCTGCACATCACCTTTATTCTTAAAAATAGGTACCAGTACACTTCTTCTCCACTCCTCAGGCATCGTCTCACTTTCCAAGATTCCATTAAACAATCTGGTTAAAAACTCCACTGCCATCTCTCCTAAACACTTCCATGCTTCCACAGGTATGTCATCTGGGCCAACAGCCTTTCCATTCTTCATCCTCTTCATAGCTGTCCTAACTTCCTCCTTGCTAATCCATTGCACTCCCCTATTCATAGTCCCTACATCATCCAGTCTTCTCTCTCTCTCGTTCTCTTCATTCATCAACTCCTCAAAGTACTCTTTCCATCTGCTCAACACACTCTCCTCGCTTGTGAGTACGTTTCCATTGCTATCCTTTATCACCCTAACCTGCTGCACATCTTTCCCAGCTCGGTCCCTCTGCCTAGCTAATCGGTACAGGTCCTTTTCTCCCTCCTTAGTGTCCAACCTCTCATACAATTCACCATAAGCCTTTTCTTTAGCCTTTGCCACCTCTCTCTTCACCCTACGCCTCATCACCTTGTACTCCTGTCTACATTCTTCATCTCTCTGTCTATCCCACTTCTTCTTTGCCAGCCTCTTCCTCTGTATACTCTCCTATACTTCTTCATTCCACCACCTTGTCCTCCTTCCTCTGTCCAGATGTCACACCAAGCACCTTTCTAGCTGTCTCCCTTACCACTTCTGCTGTAGATGTCCAGCTCACTGGTAACTTTTCACTGCCACCCAGTACCTGTCTTAATTCCTCCCTGAACTCCACCTTATAGTTTTCCTTTTCCAACTTCCACCATTTGATCCTTGGTTCTGCCCTCACTCTCCTTCTCTTTTTGATCTCCAATGTCATCCTACAAACCGCCATCCTATGCTGCCTAACTACGCTTTCCCCTGCCACCACTTTACAGTCTACAGTCTCCCTCAGTCTGGCCCTCCTGCACAAGATATAGTCCACCTGTGTGCATCTTCCTCCACTCTTGTACGTCACCCTGTGTTCCTCCCTCTTCTTAAAATACGTGTTTACCACAGCCATGTCCATCCTTTTTGCAAAATCCACTATCATCTGACCTTCTGCATTCCTCTCCTTGACACCATACCTACCCATCACCTCCTCATCTCCTTTGTTTCCTTCACCAACATGTCCATTGAAATCCGCTCCAATCACCACTCTCTCTCCCTCAGGTACACTCCTCGCCACTTCATCCATATCACTCCGGAATTCTTCTTTCTCATCCATCTCACACCCAACTTGCGGGGCATATGCACTAACAACATTCAGCATCACACCATCAATTTCCAGTTTCATAGCCATCACTTTGTCAGACACTCTCTTCACCTCCAAGACACTCTTTATATACCGTTCCTTCAGGATAATCCCTACCCTATCCCACCAATAAAAAAAGTTAATGTAGGTAAAGTTTTGATTTTGTCGTTTTCAGGGCTTTTAATGGCATGACCGTACAGTTAATTATCTGGTGGTCTCAGCAATACATGCAGTCGTCTGATTTTGTCCTGCATGTGTCCTACAGCTGAATTTAAGCTATTAATAAAGATGCTTTAAATAAATAATAGGTTGGCTTTATCTTATTGGGTCTTTCTGCAGTGATATTACACTATTTGCTTACTATTTAAATATTGTTTTCAAGAAATCACTTTAAATACACTGTATGGCCAGCAGTATGTGGACCCCCCTTCTAATGATTGATCTGAGCTTTTTCAGCTGCACTCACACAACATAAAAACACCTTATAGACAATTGTGTGCTCCCAGGTTTTTGGCCACAGTTTGGGGAAGAAGCTCCTTTCCATGGAGCCCCCCCTCATACAAAACAAGCTCCATGATCACGTGGTTTGCCCAGGTTGGTGTGGAAAAACTTGAGTGGTTGCACAGAGCCCTGACCTCAACCCCACTGAAGAGATGCCCTGGATGACCTGGAATCTTGACTGCAAGCCAGGCCTTCTCAACCAACATTGGTACCTCACCTCACTGATGCTCTGATTCCTGAAAAGGCACAAATTCCCAAAATGTGGTGGAAAGCCTTCCCAGAAGAGTGGGGACTGTTATAATGGCAAAGGGGGAACAATGGCCATTGGTTTGGAATCGGATGCTCAACGAGCACACATGGAGATGATGCTCAGGAGTCCACATACTTTTGGCCATGTAGTGTATCAGTTAATCTGTCTTAAGTTTGTTAAAACTGTTCAAGCTGTCAGTATTTTTGCATTCCAAAACCCATCAATATCATGTTTGGTAGATTCTGACATTGTAGTAGCTCTTTTTTTATGAATTTGTGCATAAATGCACACAGTACAGTTCTTTTGTTAAATACCACTGTATTCTGAAGGCCATGGTATGCTTGGTGATGTCAGGTGTAACCCATAAGAGAGACAAGGAATATTCCACATGCCAAGAAGTAATCAGGTGTAAAATCTGCATCGCAAGCATAGATATGCCTTGTGTTCCAGGAGAGGGTCGCAGAGAAGTTTTGTAACCCCTATTTTAATTTGATTGCATTTTATTGAGTTCCTGTGTAAACTTGATGCCATATTCTGCCAGAGATGCAAATGAGCAAGCTGGATCAAGAAGGATTTGCTGCATCAGCGTAACAGTGAATTAAATTGTCGACTAAAATGGAGATGCTGTAAATTGTGGTAAATGAACCGGAAAGAGTGGCAGCTCTGCAAAACTCGAGGAGAGGAGAGACACCGTTGTGTTTGCTACAAAAATAAGAAAAATAATAGCGACCAAGATCTGAACAAAACAGAAATTAAGCCTTGCGCTACCCTTTACAGTTTCCTCAAGTCTAGCAGAGCAGCAGGTAGCAGTGGAGCCCCATGGTGAGCCGAGTTTCACTCTGTAGCACTTAGCTAACTTGCCGAAGCAATTTCCTCAGTTCACTTCAGGTGAGATTTTTACAAAAAAATATTGTAATGTATAATAAAAACTGAAAACTTATCAGGCATTTGTTGCTACAGTTCACCGTAACTCATTTCTCATTAGGATTTATTAAAGCCAATTACATATTATTTTAAAAATACGTCAGATGTCACTCATAATATTTGGTTCAGATTACCCACACCAATGCTCAGGAGTCTTGCCAGTCAGGGTCATAATGCATGTTGAATAGAAGCTGATCTCCTGCACCCTGATATCGTGGAGATGAGACTTCCTCCAGATACCCAGCTAAAAATGTACTTTATGCAGTACAGTGGCTGACAGGTGCTTTTTATGTATGTCTGTAAAGTGTAGGAAAGTTCATTTCTCTCATTTTCCAGACTAACAATGATAGCCATCCATCTTTTGCTGTCAGTTCAGTTCAATGGCATGTTTATGGAATGTAGGTGGAGACCGTGTTCCTCAAAAGTAAAAGTTTCCTAACACAGGTGTCCTCCTTTCTAGAAATCGGCTCGTAAGGCGGAATCTTGTAAGTCGGAGGTGAAATTGCCATTGTGGCAGCAACTTTGAAAATTTGCACACAAAAATCAGGCTCATGTTAAATAATTTCACTTGTGTGCACCAATACCTGTAAGTCATAGACTCATAGCTTGAGTGATGCCTGTTCTAGATGAGTGTACTTTTTTTCCGAACAGATAGAGCCAAGACTCCTTCTGAATCCTCTAAACCATAATATGTAGCTTTTTTGGTATTAGGATTATAACTCATCCTGTATTGGTGGTTAAAAAAAAATCTTGCAGGCAGAGCAGCATTTAGTTCTCCCAAAACACATAGTGATCTCTATACAGCTCTCTGGGGCCTCATGTCAAGATGGGCTTTCCCTGAAATTAAAGTTAACTGAAATGAAATGTGTAATGTATCATGTGGATTATAATACAATATTGAAAATTACACAATTAAATGTACTGTCAGGACAGAATCGAGCCCATTGTAATTTATGATATCTTGCAAAAAACACAGTGGTAGAACAACAGTCAGAGCTGCTACCTTTGGAGCTGCTGCCTTCAGTCCCAAAAGAACTGGGTTTCAGTCCCCTGTTGTGCTAAAGTACCCTTGAGCAAGGTACATGGCTGTATAAATGGGTAAAATACAGCAGGTTACTTTGGAGAAAAGTCTCTGCTGAATAATCAAACGGAGATGAGGGGAGAAAACTGTGTGCTAAGATTGTTATGACACAACTTTTAGTTATCATTCACATTGTCTCCATTTCCTCAATGCCCTTCATTTCAATAGAACAGAGACAACACAGCTGCTACACAATTGGATCGGATTACTGTAGGCAGTAGATTATTGTCCACATCTTTTTCTTAGCTGGGAAAATGCTGGTGCTGAGACTCATGAGGGACCATTTAGTTCAAGGCCCTTCTCCCGCACTTGTTTACTTATCTTTCATTGTTTTAGATGCTGGGGAATTGCCCCAGACCTCCTATCACAGCTGTTTTATATATGGAAGAAACTGCTTTTATTGGCTGTAAAATTACCGTTATTTTTTCTACAGTGTGCCAACTCTGCAAATACACAAGAATTACAAAATAAATCTCTGCATCTAACTGAGTATGGATTGATAGTAAGCACAGAATCTCTCTTTTCCTTCAGCCTTCATGACAATTAAAACTATTTGCTTTCATCCTGAAGGAGCCAGAAATCAATAGTGGTCTGCAGCATCTTCATAACATGGCCACCAAGCTTTTCCAGGGCATTTCTTTCGGTTTGAAATGTAGTCGTGTGTGTGTGTGTGTGTGTGTGTGTGTGTGTGTGTGTGTGTGTGCGCGCGCGTGCGTGCATGCACTGGGGGCAGATACACTTGTTGTCCAACACCTCAGTGACCTGTTTGTTCCTTTTTTTCACTTCTTTACTTCTAGTTTTTTTTCAAAACCTGTTTACTGTTTTTCTTGCTTCTATGCATTACAGTATAGCTGCAAAGCTAACACTCTGACAAACTAAACTAAAACCCAAACTCAAAATGTCATTTTATTTCTGTGAGTGCAGTCAGTCATTATTCATTTTCAGAATTCCATTAGAGGAATTTCATTGAAATTTAGTAAAAAATAAAGAGGTAAATATTATTACTGCACTTGTTTGTAGCTTGTTTCCCATTGTTTCACTTGTATTGCACCATTCAGATCATGTAAATATTTATATAGAAATAGAACTATAAAGAGTTAGAAAATAACACAGAATTAAAACTGGATTTTGCCTGTCATCTTTGCGCTGTCACTATCCGCAAAAAAAATGCTTTGAATGAAGCGGCATTTTGAATTAATTTAATATGATTAGGAGTAAGTCTGCAAACTTCTTCTGCAGAGCTGACACATGAGGACACCTCATGAAGGTGACCATAGCCACACGCTCAGTAAAAATAGCTTGCATTACAAAAGAGGATGATAGAAATGCTCTCCTAAGATGTCTGGGAGGAGGAAAAAGTGCTAAAATTGGCAAACTGGCAACACTTTTCCAGACGGCTGCCGCACGACTGAAAAACAGGCCAGAAGAAGTGATGCATTTACACAGGATGATACTGATGGTAATGTTGATTTTACACAACGTTGAAAAATGTATGGAGAACAGGGCTAAGCCTTTCTTCACATGAAATTAGCATGAAATCTGGTGAGAAAGCAAGTCAAATGTGTCTGAATTTCAACAAATTCTACTGCTGAGTGTCTGTAGCTTTCACATTAAACATCAGTAAATGAGCAATGGCACATTCTGCCTTACAGATCAAAGGTATTAAAAACACAAAATGTAAAAATAAACAGCCATGGAAAGTCAGCCTTTAATACCTCAAAGAGATATTTTCTAGGTAGCATTTGACATCAGGGGAGTTTTGTAAAAATAAGACCGCTGTCGGTCAGTTTTCATTCTGTCCTTGGCTCAGGGTCTTTAGCTGCTCAGAAGAAATTGCTGGATGTAATATGATGGTGAGACACTAAACAGTCAAACTGAATTTAAATTAAAATTACTTCTGAGCCTACCAAATGAAAGAAAATAAGCAGTTTTTGGCAGCATTTTATCCAGCGCATCAGTGCTGACTAGTTTATTGTGTTTATCACGTAGCTCTTGGCTTTATCTTTGGTCAAGTGAATTGCACATAAATTGGCTTTGTTACCAAACTAACACTAGTCCGGCTCTGGCCAAAATTTAAGAGCCATACTGAGTTCATTATGTTGCTCACTGTATTGTGCGTGGTTTTTGGTGGCACGATTTAGTCATTTTTTGGACATAATGACTTTAATGTAGCACATTTTATAGCAGCCAGTCAGTTCATCTTTGTTGCAAAATGTGTAGGATAAGCATAAATTGTAAAAACAAAAATATCTGTTATTGAAAGTTGAGACATTTAACATTTCGTGGGAAACTTGCTGAATTTGGAAAAGCAAAAACAGAAAAACTGCTAATACACTGACACAAGGTCAATTTTAAAGCCAAATTACTGCATCAAAGTGTAAGTGTGCACTGTTTGATCCAGCGGACTCCATGTGGAACCAAAGGAACCGCACGATTCAGCGCTGAAAGGCAGTGCAGGCACCGGTGACAGCGCTTATTATAGCCGCCATCAAACAGCAGGGCCCGCGAAAGGCCTTCTCCCTCTGCCGCCCACTCTTCCTTCACTCCAGCTTGAGGAGAACTCAGCAGCTGCTGTCAGAGGGCAAAATCTGAAAGTCAAATACAAATCAATGAGCAAAGTTAAAAGTGTGCTTTTTTTGATTAATGATTCATGAAACACAGTGGTTGGCGGTTATTTTGTGAGATAACTACACTGCTCCCAGAGGGAAGGTTATATCTCTAGAAGCTGTTTAGTCTTATGTCAGTGTTTTCATTTGCCAGCTATATGCTTTTTTTTTCTTTGCCCAGATTACTGTATCAGGTGCAACCTTTAGAGGATTCAGTTCTTTTAGCATCTTTTAAAACCCCTAAATTACTGCAGATCTGAGAAATTGCTGAATACGACAAATAAAACGAATTTAAAAAATCAATTTGTATCTTTGCTGTGTTGTGGAATCCAAAGTAAACCATAATGTGAAAAAAGTGTACTTCTCTCAGTTAGTTTTGTTAACTAGCGATGTTATAATATGCAGTTTGTTTTTTCTGTCTTTTTGCAGATGTATGAATTTGCATATCTTAAGAAAATATTGTCAAACAATTTAACTGTTTATTCATTTGTGCATTAACAACAGCTTTATCGAGCCTTTAGTAATATATTTAAGCATAAATAAGCTGAAAGTATTACATTGCTTGCCCATAGGATATATTTACAAACAATCATTTGGTTTTGTACCAGCAGTGTTTAATATGCACTACAGCTGTCTGTCCTAAAGCAATGGTACATTTGGTTATGAGCTACTATGTGACAGACTGGATTACCAGAATTACAGATAGCCTCCAACAGCAGAGACATTCTGGATATTGTTGTAACAAAGCATTAGCGTTAAATCATTTTTAAAGCCTTATTTGCCCTTTATCCTGTTAACAATCTTTTTCCTTGTTTTTTTTCCCTATGATTAGCACTTTCAATAGCAATAAAACTGCAGAAGCAGTTTCTCACTTGAAGCTCTCTTTTTAAAATACACAGAATATGTATAGAATCCGATGAAAGAGAGAATGCATGAAAAAGACGTATTTTGCGACTTTATGCACATATCTATTCATTTATTCATGAACTCATAAACACAAAAAAGAGGAATATTCCAGACCAAATATAACTACTATTTCACATTTTCATGTCTACAATCAAAGTAAAATTGTCCAGTCATCTTTTTGCAGCCTTACGCATTGTTATTTCATATGGACTTCATTTGATGCCCACATCACAGTATCTGGCATGTTTTAATGGTTGAACAGGTTACTAGAAAATGGCCACCCTGGAACCAGGTTCCTCATCTTGTACTTTGGAAGAAATACCTTCCTGGTGTTGATAAGAACTTGACAATCCTCCGTAGCTGCTCTCAATATGGCGTGCATGGCACTTTGCCATGTCAAAACATGTCATTACTTAAGCCAAGAGTGGTAAATTTAAGGCAGCCTTAGCACTGGTGTGATGGGGAAACGTGGTGGAGCTTTCAGGTGGAGGAAATGCATTGCTCTCTTGAGAGACTGACAACTACCCTGCCATTTGTAAGCCCCCAGTTTACCTGTGTGCAGCCTTGGAACCTGAGAATGCATATTATGCAACATCCAAGTAACAGCCAAGGGTCCAGTTCAACAACCTCACCATTTTCTTCTTCCACCCAATAACCCTTGACTTGTAGAAGAAACAAATATTTATCTTTTAACACCAGGACCAATACTCTGAGTTTGAGCAAACTGTATGTATTTGATGAAGGGAATTTTGAGACTGAAGTGGTGAACAAGTATACTTCCTGTTTCCCCTCAGGTGTGACATGCATAGGTGAGGATGACAGCCCGGTGGACATGGCTGACTGTCTGCGGTGGGCCGGCCCTGTGCCCCCGAGGGTGCGCCAATGTCGTGAGCCCTGCCAAGATGACTGCACCCTAAGCGCTTGGTCTGAGTTCACAGAGTGCTCCGCATGCGGAGGCTGGCGAAGTCGAAAGCGCATCCTCACAGGTGACACGACCGTCAGCGACCTGACAGATGGCACATCTCAGCCTCTGAACCAGAACTGCTGGTTTCCTTCTAGTATGATTAAGACGCTCCTCTCATCACATAGCAGCACAACACACTGACACATCACCTGTGCGCTTGTGAATGTTGTTTAAATTCTCTGTTTAGCGCCGTTTGGATGATCGTACAACAGTCTCTCCCGACCACTCCAGGGTCTGACCTGTTGGTTTCAGGCTGAAACAGGAGTGTGCACCTTTCTTGCCAATGCATCAATCACAAGATTTCCCACAACTCTGACTGAGCGGAATATTCAGCATTCTTCACACTTCACAAAATAATGGCCGTATCTCTCGGTTTAAACATGCAAATATATTCAGTGAAGGTACAGTAAAGAGCTCAGAAAACACAAACGCTGACCAAGTGTAAGTTATTGATCTCAGTGCATGAAATATTATACCAGTGCTACGGTGTGACCACTGTAAATGTAATGTGTTACCCTGGAAAAGTGTAATTGGAGCTGAATTATTCAGACGTGTGGGCTGTACGATTTCAAAAAGCTTTATGTCAGGTCTAAATGAGGGGCCTTTCTGGGCCGGCACAATTTATATACCACCCTACATTTCAATTTGGGCAAAAAAACCTTTAAGCCGCATGGGATGGCGTGTTCCCAAATAGGGGCTCTTACGGTTTGTCTTATAAATATTTAATCTGTGTCTCTCGGCTTGGGTAACTTTCTACGCCTTCAGCTGTAACAGCCTTTATTGAGGGCATCAGAATTAGACCTGTGTGCCCATCTGCATATCATGCGCTTTGAGAGTCGACATCAGTTGAACCTTCTGAAATGTTAAAACAACTTGCGAAAAAGAACAGTCCTGTTTTAAGAGGTTTACACTGTTTTGCGCCAACAGCCTTTCTGGAATCTGAGACAGCTTAGGTGGGACTGGGCACTTTATTGAATCTTATTCGCCCCCCCCACAGCTCGCCAGCTTTGATGTGACTATGGGGTGCACAAAATTTGATAGCCATTTCCATATTCACAGATTACCTGCTGTGAGCAATTTTATATGAGAATGCAGAACGGTCTTTCTGAGAGCCACCAAGGGGTTTTATCTTGAGACAGTTTGCTTTCCCAAAAAGACCAAAATGCTTCTCATTTGGCCCTTAGCGTCACATCTTGAAGCTCTTTCATCTATGGATTTTCAGTTTGCATCAATTTCTTTATACCGATTACCCAGTCTGTTGTTTTTTTTTTTGTTGTTTTTTTTTTTTTAAGTTATGGTTTATTGTGCACTTTGGAACTCCCCCGCTGAGATTTCAGACTCAATGTCAAGTTAGCAGAAACATTTATTTGCACCTCCCACAAGTTATCCAAGAATACAGAAAAGCAGATTGCAACAGGGCAAATGATAACTTTTCTGGGAACACGAGAAGATGCAGATCAAATATAGCAGCTTTGAAAAACAGACGATTTGACCGTATGTAAGGGATTCGGGGAGGCCTGCGTGGCAGTTAAGGGATTGCTGATGTGGGAGACGGAACTGGGAACTTAAAAAGGTGCGAGAGAAGGCGCAAGGCCTCTCCTGTTGAAGGCGCTGGGACAGATTGCTGCCATGCTGCTGCACGGTGACCGTGACTTCGCACCACTAAATGTGTTTGCAATCAGATCGCCGGCCACTGAATAACAGAAACAGATGGAAGCTCATCAAATCTCTGCGGGAGGGCTCACAACTCCCCCAGAAGCAAGCGAAAAGGAGGGTGTGCAGCGTTTGGTGCCACGGAGAGCACAGGGATTCGAAGGCACGTGCGCTTCTTCCAAACGCCATCCACTTTTTGCCATCTGGCTTGGACCTGATGTTGCCCACACTCACGCCCACACCGCAAGGGTGGATCCTCATTGCGGATTATAAAATGCCCTTGTCCAGTGTCAGAAGCTGTTTGTGCGTCTGCGTTTAATTCTGCAATTACACTAAGCCTCACTCCAGGGCCAGAGGGGCTGTATTAGGACTAGAAAGTTACATACTAATATACATCACATCGAAGACTTATTACAAAATACGACTTCAGCAAGGAAAAGTGCGTATGAAAAAAGTCTGCCGGTGGTGATGATATACATATGCACGCTGGTTACTTCTTCAGATCAGTTTGACCTCCAGCTCCGTTTGTTATGGTCACGTTGGCGAGATGGAGCCCCTCGGAACAGGAGCGTGAACTCCTGACAGTACCTGCAGCGAAGTTCTGGAAGAGGTTCTCAGCAAAGGGTTCCAAGAATGTAAAGATGCTATAGGGCTGCAGGGGATGCAGTGATTTGTGCAAACAACTTTTTTTATCACACATTGTCTTAAATTATTGTGGAGTTATGAGGTCAAAAGTGCTTTCTCTAAAACTGTTCTGCATCCATAAGAAATAAACTTAAAATATGAATTTTTGGAAGTTTCTTTTTGCATATTAAGATGATAACATAATATCACATTGTAATGTTAAATAATATAGCCATACAAGATGGCCTTTCAGTGATTTTTTTAATTATAAATATTAACACATTTCAAGAACATTATTCTATATTTATATCTACTATATAAATATGTTGTTTACTTAACATGAAGATTCCTTACAATCTGCTCCGTTCTTTTTTAATCCGAAAGGTACACTTTGTGCAGTTTAACAATGCTAAATGCAGTATTCCGTAATGTACCGTATGCACTGCTGACCGCCTTAAGTTTTATAGGCATTGTGTCAACTCGTGTGTCACTTGTCCTGTTTTTGCAGGCCGAAGCAAGAAACGGGAGAAGTGCCAGCAGTCACATCTGTACCCGCTGGTGGAAACAGAGCGCTGTGACTGCGCCGAGTTCCTGTCCCAGCCGTACGGGAACTGGTCCTCCTGCATCCTCCCAGGGAGCCAGAGCTGGAGACCCCAGCGTGATGCCAGGGACTGCGGGCAGGGCCTGCGCTACAGAGCAGCGGCCTGCGTGGGCCAGGACGGCCGCCTTGTGGAATCAACACTCTGCACCAGCACAGGTGCTGCAATCTCTGTGGGCTGTGTGACTTTACGGAAAACATTTTTGGTTTAAGACAATCTCGCACGCGATTAATGTAACTTAAGGTGTCCGGACACCTGCAGTAAACCAAATTTGGTTTCTCTCATAATGTCGTATCCTTCCAGGCTACGTAGTAGAGGTCTGTCACATCCCCTGCCCCCTGGACTGCAAGCTGAGCTACTGGTCCTCCTGGTCAGCCTGCAGTGCCTCTTGTGGCAGCGGGCTGAAGGTCCGGTCCAAGTGGCTCCTAGAGAAGCCCTTCAACGGTGGCCGGGCATGTCCAAAGCTGGACCTGAAGAATCAGGTGAGGTGTACAATGGAACGCGTGTGCCAGTTTCAGATCCAAACAGGAATGAACAACAGGCTGAACTGTGCTATGGAGCGGAGCGTGCATTTGTGCTGCAGCAGCTCAGCATCTCTGCATATGAGCATTACAATTTGTTTTATTGTGCTGTAACTCCAATAATAATGCTCACAGCAATGCAGATGGAAACAGGAAATTACTGTCTTTAACATCACAGAATAAGTAAGGGACTATTTTGGAGTTTTTGTAACAAATTTTGTTACAAAAAACACACCGTATGGTAACGGTCTTATGGCTTTTTGCTAAATCTTAAATTACCTTTCAACAAGGAAACATCCAATATTAGTTCTAAGCAGTTAGCAACTAAATTATGTGCATATGCTAAAGAATCGTGGCTATTATTTTACATACAGCATACCTGGAATAATGGCATCGCAAGATAAGCGGGCAGCCAGAAGATGAACACGGAGAAACGGATTGCTTTAGAAATCGACATTGTATTGCAGCGATGGCTCAGGCTTTATGAGGCAGAAGTCGGATATTTAGCAGCTGGTTAACTTTTGCAAAAATACTTTGTTGGAGAAAAGCAAAGCGGGATGTTTTTTGAGCAGTTGGAAGCCACAGAGGGTTGCAGTAGAAGGTAGGAAGCCATTGTGTCACCCCAGTGGACAGGTGTTTGCCCCCCCCCAGCACCCCACACCTGTAAGGCTGATGATTGTCACTGGAGGTTTTATTTTTGTAACACAAGCATAACACAGGCATCCAGAAATAAAGTGTGATTTCACCTGGTGCCTTGACCGCACTCCTTACTGTCCTCATTAAGTCTGCACCTTGTCAAAATGCTCCTCTGTGCACTTCTCACCACAAAATACAGAAAGTTCTGCTTATGTTCCTTGAAGCATTGCTCATCTCCAGCAGCTTGAGCAGTCTGAAGCCGACCTTATCTTGCGACTGGCTTGGTTTGCGTTGATAAACTCCAGTTCTGGTTGCCTGAAGATTGATGCAATTCACGTCAATATCTGCTCCTACAAAATTGTTTTTCTTGGCCCTGTTTTTCACATTTTAGGGTTGTGTGATTATAGGACTTTCGGGGAGGGGGCACGTTTTGTTGAAAAATGATCTCCATTGGTGCTTTGACTTTTAGTCTTTGTCTTTGGCATGGTTGTGTTCTGAATGCATATGTTTGTTGCTACTTTTTTTATTCATTCTCTTTCTCTTCTCAGTCCAACACACGCATGCACGCACAGTGCCAGTGGTTTTCCATTTAAATTAAGTCCAATTGCAGGAGTATGGATGCCAAAACAAATTCTGTGTAGTCAACCCTTTTTTCGTAGAAGCTTCTTTCCTTTAAGCTAATTTTTCAGACATCTCTTGGGAACTTGTTTCTTCTTCGTTTCGTGAAATGTGCATTTTAGCATTTCTCCTACTCTGTGTTCCTTAGACATGTTAACTACTCTTTAGCTGAGGTGAGGAAATCAGGGGCAACTTTACACCAAACTGTTGGCAGCCATTTTTTTCGCCCAAAACAGCTGGCACAACTCCAAGACAAAATACAAACACTGAAGTGAATCATGAGGCAAAAAGCAGTTAGCAAGGCCTGTGAATTAAATGTGTACTTATTGTACTAGTGATGGTTGTATTGTACATTTTCCTACTGGTTACATTGCAGGCACCAAAATTGCAAATTACAACAAATCTAATGCTTTTTTTAATCAATTTACCTCTCTAAAATAAATCTTTTTTATGAGCCCTCCATCCATCTACCCTTCATCATTACCCGAGGACAATGGCAGCCCAGATCCAATCACAGAATCCCTAGCTGCTAGGCTATGAAACTACACCTTGTATGGCACGCTAGCCCATCAACAACACCTCCTCTAGTGCTGAAAAGTTTAGCTAAAGATAACAATTGTGGAGTGATTTTCAATATTTCTGATATTTACATGGTAAGATTTTTTTTCTTTCCTTTTAAAATATTCCTGTTGGTGCATTCCTTGGAGGGCCATGGTCTGAATAGGGAAATTAATGGCAGATTTCACTTTGAAACCCTTATGTGTGCGTGAACAGTCTTTAAAGGACACTCACTGATAGAGGTCAGCACGCAGATGAAGCATCCTTTGTGAAAAAAGGATTCTGCTGGAGATTTACGTACAGATGTTTAAGTTCCTACTAACAGATTTTATATGTCCCTCATCTAACTGCCCTCTAATATCTGGCCTCCTAAATAGTTGGCATTTTGCAATCATTAATACATTTTTTTAATCATTAAAAAGTGAGATGAACACTTATTCATAGCATTCTGTAAAAAACTTTATTGTAACTCCAATACAGATGCACCTTTCCAATGTCATTTGGAAGGGAAACTAGAATGAAGCACACAGATGCAGCTCGTACTGTCTCTACACTGAGACCCACAATCCCATTGGGCCGCTTCAGAATCAGTTTTATCACCTAATTCTCTTTATTAGCAGAAAAGTCAGAAAGTAAAGGGTGGTGACTAAACAGGCAAGTAGACAGAGGCCACACACATACACCAGAAGCACACACACTCCAGCCCGGGTAATTCTGAACTTGATCCATTTAAATAGAGAGAACTTTGTTTTTCTGTTAAGAATTAAAAGGAAGAGGTAGAAATTATTTGCACACATATCCATCTGCTTTTGTATTATGACTTTTCAGTTGTAACACACAAGCAACAAATTCACTGAATCATCAAACAGCTATCAGCTTGTGGGTGGTACTACTTTGGCAGGGGCGGGCAACAGGAAGTGGCCATTCACAGTGACCCCGCTCCTGCCTGCCCCTGACTGAGTATAATGATGATCAGGTGCATCCAGTTGAACACCATTAACCATGCGGGGAGCACTAGAGCGGTACTGGGGAGTGCTGGGGGAGTATTTGGGGGTATTGAGGGAGTGCTGGGGGAGTATTTGGGGGTATTGAGGGAGTGCTGGGGGAGCACTGGGGGAGCAATAGGGAAGTGTTGAGGTGGCTACTCTGGTTCTTGGTTTGTTTTATGTTTGCTGTTTTTATTAAAGCTCTTTTTTAATGTTGGAGACCTGTATTCCTCTACTATTTGTCTTGCAACTATAACTGCCTCTTCTCCACAAGCAGCCACGCTATATTTATTCAAATGATGGCTCCATAATTCATTTGCTCTTTAGATGATTGTCAAAACAATATGATGGGAAAAATGTAAATACTTGTATGTGCACTCTTTCCCATGTCATTATGCTGTAGGCGCTGGGCACAGTGTCCTCCCTTTAAGGCCATCCACTCTTAATTCTGTTAAATCACATATGTTCAGGTGCCCATTTTCACAGCTGGTGAAAAGGACTAGAAATGAAATTGGAACCGGAATTAGATTTACATACACGCTGCATCTGTCTTGTCAGGGCGTCCACTTCTCACTCTACCTCATATACATTTCATGTATGTTTCTCCTCCTGGAAAGTGCTGCTGATGTTTAGATTTTTCTGTATGGAAGCATTGTGAGTCAAATAACTGTGAACAGACAGCTCTCTAAAATCTTAATGACATTCTATTCTCACTATGCAAATATCAATTTGTATGTTTTGTATGCTTTGTGCACACACGGCACAGCAATATGTTCCCCTACTAGGTGTGGACAAGGGAAACGTGGCCACATTTCTTTGAATTGAATGTGGAAATTAAGGAATTCTTTGTCAGTTTTTGCCCACACTTTATAGTCTTGACTACACATTCAAAGTCAAAGAGTCAAAAGAGTTTATTTGTCACGTGCATGGTTACTGCGTATACCATGTAGCGAAATGTGCCCAGATTCAGGATAGGAGACTGTGCATAAAAATTTACAATGAGTAAAAAAACAAACAACTAAACACCAAGAAGAAAAGAAACAAACAGCAAATAGATAAATAAGTAAGTAAATAAATAAATAAATAAATAAATAAAACAGTAAATAAAGCTTAAGGTGCACTGGAAGGACAGTGACAGTGAGGAGAGCGGTCAGAGAATATTGTAGACCCCGGTTTGCGAGGATTGTGATGGCATGTCCGGGTTTAGAAGTCTTATGGCCTGTGGATAGAAGCTCCTCCTGAGCCTCTCCATTCTGGCCATAATGCTTCTGAATCGTTTGCCTGATTTCAGCAAGATGAATAGATGGTTGCTGGGATGAGACAGGTCACCGATGATCCTAGTCGCTCTGGTCCTGCATCTCCTGGTGTAGATGTCCTGTAGGGATGAGAGATCAGATCTGGTGCAACGTTTCGCTGCCCGGATCACTCTCTGCAGTGCCTTGATGTCGCGAGCACAGCTATTCCAAAACCAGGAGATGATGTTCTGAGCTAGAACAGTTTTGTACAGCACCAGAGTAGAACGTTTTAAGGATCGCCGGAGTGACCTGTAGCTTCCTCGGCTGCCTGAGGTGGTAGAGCCGCTGCTTTGCTCTACTGGCCTGAGCTCGGATGTGTACAGTCCATGTCAAGTCCTCAGTGACATGAACGCCCAGGTATTTGAAGCTGCTCACCCTCTCCACTGCAGTCCCGTTGATTTTAAGGGGGGTGTAGGACCGCTGCTGTCGCCTACCAAAGTCCACCACCATCTCTTCAGTTTTGCCTACATTCAGCTGGAGGCAGTTCTCCTGGCACCATGATGCCAAGTTCTCCACCTCCTCCAAGTATACTGTCTCATCGTTGTTGGAGATGAGGCCCAGCACCACTGTGTCGTCAGCAAATTTGATGATGGAGTCGGAGGCGTGCGTGGCCACGCAGACGTGAGTGTAGAGGGCATAGAGCAGAGGGCTAAGTACACAGCCTTGTGAAGCTCCTGTGTTGAGTGTGATGATGCCGGAGGTGCAACTATCGACTCTCACCACCTGTGGTCTGCCTGTGAGGAAACTGAGAACCCAAGCACACAGGTAGCAGTTCAATCCCAAGTCACTCAGTTTAGTGAACAGTCTCTGGGGGACAATGGTGTTGAAAGCTGAACTATAATCAATGAACAGCAATCTCACATAGTTCCCCTGTTTCCTGTCCACATGACTGAGGGTGGTGTGCAGGACGTGGGATATGGCATCATCTGTGGATCTATTGGGGCGGTAGGCAAACTGAAGTGGGTCTACAAAGCTGGAGATGGAGGCTTTGATGAGTCTCTCAAAGACCTTCATGACTACCGAGGTTAGTGCAATGGGCCGGTAGTCATTTGGGCATGAGGGCTTATTGTTCTTTGGTACCGGGACAATGGTGGATGTTTTAAAGCACCTAGGGACTGTGGACTGAGCCAGAGACTCGTTGAAGATGGTTGTGAGAACTCCGGCCAGCTGGTCGGCGCAGCAGCGCAACAGGCGCCCGGAGATGCCGTCCAGCCCCGGCGCTTTCCTGATGTTGACGCGCTTCAGCTCCCTCCACACATCGGACTCGGCGACGGTGATGACTTCATTCCATTCCGTCGACCGGCTTGCGGCCCTCGCTGCTGTCGCTGCTGTCGTGGGTGACTTTAGCGCAATCGGGCTCAAAACAGGCATGGAATGCATTGAGTTCTTTGGCGAACCCAGAGTCGGCACTCATGGCCACATTTGATTTCCTTCCGAAATCTGTGATGGTGTGCAGTCCTTGCCACAATTTGCGCGTGTCACCCTGGAGGAAGAGCAACTCGACCCACTCCCGGCACCAGCGCTTTGCGTCCTTCACTGCACACCGTACACCGTATGAAGTCGCTTTGTAAGCGCTCATGTCGCCGGTGGCAAGACCTGCGTTGTACGCAGCAGTGCGCGCATTCACTGCTTTGCGGACCATACTGTCGACCCACGGTTTTTGGTTGGCAAAGCTCTTAATTGTAACCGTGGGGACAATGTTGCCTTCCAGCACGCTCACAAAGCTGATCACTACCTCCGTGAACTCACTGACGTCATCCGAACTTGTCCTGAACATGTCCCAGTCGACATCATCGAGCGCATTCCAAGGTTACGCTGAGAATCTATGTCAAACCTTGTGCCCAAAAAAGCCATGCCCTGTAATTACATCAAAATTATATCATAGGAAATTAAAATTAGTTTAATACTATAGGTATAAATGGCCCACTGTGCATCTAGTAGAAACAGAACCTGGGCTACAGCAGTGGATATGTGAATTGTTAGATTAATTTTGCACTCCCTGTAGTACTTTGGTTATGATAACACATTTGGCCAGGTTGCTCCTACATCAAATATAAGAAATAAACAAATATAGGTAAGCTAAATGAACTGTTGCTACCCACAATGTGCTATCCTAACTGTAATTGAGAGAAAGACTTATTGGATTCCAGTGCAGTTTTTAACCAACCACTTTTTGCATCCATTTGCAAAAATGCTAAAAGGAAAGAGAAAAAGTAAAAGTATTCTTGCACATAATTATTCAGAACAGTATCAGCCAAACAAGCTGTTTCTATAATCATGCATCTACATCAGAATATCTTCAGAGCAGAATATTTGTTGTGCAGTGTACTTTTACACACTTTGAACTGCGTTGTGTATGCCACTTAGGAGAAAAGTATCGGCTGAACAAAAGACTGTAAAAGCAAGATGGAGCCCATTAGTTGCTGTTAGGATGCTGCTCATCTCATGGTAAATCCAGGTTAATATTTGTTAAAAGCTGGAACGTGGAGGGAAAACATCAGTGCTTCTGGGTAATCTGAAAAGCTTCCAGTGTCAGTGATCCTGCATGAAGGCTCTAAGACATACTGTAAGTGCACATAGGACCTGCAGCGGTCAAGGCTGGGGTTTGTGGTCAGGCTCTCCCTGTGTGAAGCATTCTGCCACAGCCATAAACAAGGCCTCTAAAATATTTTGGCCCTGGAGGCTGGGCTGGTCTACGTCTCATTCGCTCTACATAATTCACCAGGCCTGTAAATATTGCATGGGAACCCGGTGACACCATATGCAGCTATGCAGCAAGACTCAACTTTTAGGGAGGAGAGAATGGCAAGCTAACAGATAACAATCAGGTTAACCAGTCCAGTTAAGTGGAATGGCATCACTGTAAAGTGCTCTAGGTACTCTTAGCTATCATACAAACAATTATAACTCATGTTGGGTTTGTGACATTACAAAGGTGCTGCTATGCCCACTGAAGAAGGAAAAATCTTTCCTGGTTGAAAGACATCACATGCAGTGCATTCAGGTTTGCCCATCTTTGATCTGCTGCAGCGTCAAAAGTCGTTTTTTCCTTGTGCTAAAGTCTTGCTATTTTTGAGGCTGAAGGTGGCAGTCCCTTGTGCTTCTTGTGCACGTCACAGATTATAATTTCAGTTTAATGAAACAGATACTGTTTATTCACATGCTACATTATGAGCACATGAAACAAACCAAAAAAACTACAGCAAAAGGTATTTTCGAGTGCATCTGCTAGCATTGTGTAGGCATACTGAAGCTCCAGCATTTTCTAAAGACCCGAAAGTATTGTGCTTAACTGTGGTTTTCCCAAGAGCGCAGCACTGATGAATGAATTGTACCTGTCAGTGGAAAGTATTTTTACGCTAATGGGTTCTGAACAAGTAATCGTTGTGACCAAATAAAAACAGTTGCGTCTCCCTTATTTAAGACAGCTAAATAAATATCTTCTCAATCTTCATTTTCCCACACATATTTCTGTGTCGTAAGAATGACAACTGGTACAACTGCTTATGTTCTTCTATAGCTCCTGTGCTTTTACAGAATGATTATAAAGATGTTTATGATGTTGGTTTAATTCATATTGTGCTTTGAAATAAAGCTTGTGTGAATATAATTCTCACCTTCTGAGCCAAGCCAGGGATTTCATACTTTGTAGTCTCCCATTAGTGTGATGGCGGGTAACTTGTAGTGCATTGCTGAAACCTTATTTAGGGTTTATCAGATATTAGTCATGCCTGTAATGAAGCAATATTACCTTCAGGCTAATTTGAAAAAAGCTCAGCATAAACTGGTGTAAACACCACAGCAGCCTACTGTAACAGTATTTTCATTATGCATTTCGTTGGCATTAGAAGATATTGTGGAGCTGACGCTTGCTGGCTAGATAAGAGTATCTCAGAAATTGCCTAGTAAGGTTAAAGCATTAATGTGTTTTCTTCCCAGGAATTATCACCCCCCCAGAAATTGCTAAATTTAACAAATGTTAAATTTGTTGTGCCATCTGGAATTTTAGTAGGAGGTACTGTGTTTTACATATTAATGTGGTATGAACATTCCAGCATCAGGTACATTCCGGATCAAGAGTGCAGATCTTAGATGTATAAAATACAAATATTTGGTCATGTGAAAAATAGAGAACAGACTTTTTTTTTTCCTAAACATCTGCTCATAAAGAGCTTTTATCATCCTTGTAAATAAGAGAATAGATAATACATTCCTGAGACACAAAAGGTTTACCTTTTTTTATTACTTGACATTAAAATTCGTACAGCGCTCTGGACACCTTTAAATGGAGTACCAGAATTTGCATGTTCTCTATGTTTTCATGTTTAACTCTTTCTGCTAAGAACTCTGTTTGAGTACCTGTGTTTGAGGTAAATCGGTGACCTTTAATCCTGAATGTACGTGATTTCCTTATAATGAACTGGGGCCACCTGTACTGGGAGATAGCTGGCCTCATGCACCAGACAATAGGACACAACCGAATGCACCGGATAGATTTTTATTAATAATATATGGATTCTGATGACTTTTGTACACATTGTTATTATTTAAGACAGATCAATAAAAAGCTTAGCATCTGCAAAGTGCAAACTTTGAACTGAACTGTCTCTTCTCCTTCATAAAGTATTTGTCAGAAGAGCTTGTTTGCAGATTTTCCAGCCCAAATTGTATTTGACTGCAACTCAGAGACTTTCATGAAAGGATGCTCTGTTATGTTTGTTAAGCTAAATGTTTCCCAGTCTCTGGCATTTTCAAGCTCCAAAGACACAAAACCACTGATTTCCAAAACTAGCTCCTTTCCAGCAGTAAGAGCTTTGTTGAAAAGGGTTTATTCATATAATAATCGCAAATACAGTTATATTTTGTAACTGTGTGGAAAAATTCTCAAAGATATAATGAGGCAGTGCAGTCAATGGGGCACATCTAGATTAGTGAAGTTCTCTAACTTCTGCTCATTTTTATTAGCAGAGTTAGAATGGTTCCGGTACCCTATAAAGAAATTGTGGACATAATTCACAGTGTATTACCATAGAAATCTAAATTTATCTACTGCTCTGCTACACTGATGTACCGTATGGGCAAAAGTATGTGAACACCTGAGCTCACCCCCATGTGTTGCTTCCTGAAGCTCCCATTCCAAACCCATGGGCTTTAATATGGAGTTGTTCCCCCCTTTGCTTCTATAACAGCCCCCACTCTTCAGGGTAGGCTTTCCATCAGATTTTTGGAATTTGTGCCCATTCAGCCACAAGAGCATCAGTGAGGTCGGGCAAGAAGGCTTGCCTCACAGTTGGCGTTCCAGTTTATCCCAAAGGTTTTCAGTGGGGTGGAGGTTAGGGCAAAGTGCAGCCATTCAAGTTCTTCCACACCAACCTGGGCAAACCCTGTGTTTATGGAGCTCACTTTGTGCCCGGGGGCAAAGTCATGCTGGAGCAGGAAAGAAGCGTTTTCTCCAAACTGTGGCCACAAAGCTGGAAGCACACAATTGTCTAGAATTTATTTGTATGCTGCATGAGTGTGGCTGAAAAAACTCAAGTCAGTCAATAGAAGGGGGTTTATATATTTTTGGACATGTAGTTCATAACAAAAATTAGGAAATGTGAGCTTTTAAATACTCATATGATTATCTCTCTTTAACTATCATTGCATTCCAGTGCAAACTTGTACCACACAAGACTTCTGAAAGATTAACATGCAAATTTTACTGGAAGACCAAAGCTAAGCAAGGACATAAGAAGGATACTGGAAAATCATGGTCACTACTTGTGATGCAATATCAGTAAATGGTGGTAATATTTCCTTTCATAATAGATGTGTGTGTGTTTTATTTTGTGGTACAGGAGCAGTTGATGCCGTCGATGTTCAAGCATGGAAATAAGTCTTCCAAGCAGCATACAGGGTTCTAGAGGCTTTCAAGTTTTATTGAGTTTCCTGTATTGTCCAGATGGCCCAGGCCATTCAGTTCTGTTAGAGGTTAACTGTGGCCCAGCCATCTAATTAGAATACCAAATCGAAGGGGAGTGAAACGTGCTAGAATGCTTCATTTTCGGTGAACATTGGACAGCTGCAGAATCCCTTTCTTCCTTTAGAAAATGTGCCATCTGCACCACAAAAATTAATATCACTCCAAAATGTAATAATTTGCTTCATGTCAGGAAGTTTGCATGTTTTAATGAGGAGAGAAGGTTTGATTTAAAGGTACCATTTGCATCGGGCATGTGCATCATGGGTGCTGACTATTGTAACTCTTTACACCAGTATGATAAAATATATCTGTGGCATTGGTTTTCAAATTTAGCTCACATGTCGATTAAAAAAGATAAAATTGTTAGTGTTTTATAATTTTCTTTATATTTGTTTTAATTATGTAAATAAAATTATTTATGTCTGTAAACCTTTTTATTTAGTGAAATCAGAATGGCAGCTTTTAGCTTATACCATCGCTCAAAACGACGGTGAGGAAATTCTGTCTTAGGACACATGTTGTCTGCTTGGCCGGTGGAAGGTACCAAGCAGCAAACTTTTATATTGTTTTTCCACATCTGCCTTAGTACTGGCAGCATCCGGCAGCATCTTATGACCAGATTAAGGCCCATCATGAAAAAGGCATTCATCTCCTTATGCTATTTCGCTTTGACATTCTGTACTACGTACGGTGGTCCGACAGCAGCAGTGGTCCAACCTGTTTGATGGCAGAGTCAGACTGTGACAGTTACATAGATTTATACAGAAAAGGCCCAGCTGTGAGGCCTCAAGGAAGTCCTTGGATTTCTCTTTTTGCCGTGATCCTGCTTGAAGATATTCTGGTCCTAAAAGGACTGCTGTAGGACTGTTGACCTATCAAGCTCTTCTGTACATCTTATTTTTATTTTATTATTTTTTAGCTGCTTATAAGATCATTTATACAGCCGGGGATGTGGCACTTTGCCAATTTTGAACAGCTGGATGTTCAACAGGAGCAATTCAGGTTCCGCGCCCTGGCAAAGGTACAATAAAAGCGCCCTGACAGGGACACAAACCAGACCACCATACAAGTCTACATTTTTAACACTGATCCCAGCTGTTTCAGCTGTTTTTATCTGGCCAACTTCCCAGACAGAATGTGAAAATAGTTAGTTACACAAGGGCACAATAATGTGTTTGTAACTGTTGACAACCCAGGTGACACATAGATCAGTGTCAGCAAACAGGCCAGATGCGTTTATCACTTTATGAGCAGAACTGTGCCTGTCGTACATATGACTCAGTTATTAAAGTCATATATGAATTACAATATAGGTGAAACTGTCTTTATGAGTCGACAAAGCATTGGGCAGAAGGCAGAAGACAAAGGCTGAACAAACTAATAGATATTATCATTTTTTCTCCCCTGCTGCCCGTGCCCCACTGCTAATGCGGACGTCCACAAAGGCTCAGGTCAGTGCTGCTCATTCTGTCTGTGTGCTCTGCTCTCATCCAGCAAGTGACTGCATGCCAGCTCAGACAAGCTTACTTGGATATCCTTTCTGCTGCTTTCTGCCTTTAGTTAACAGTAACAGGAGCTCATTCGGCCTGCGTGTCCTCAGCTGCAAGGAGTTGAATGTGGAATAGCCTCACTGAGCTTCTGCCTCCAGTTTGTTCCCCACACACTCCTACGTCTGACATCACTAGAACGGGGACAGTTTATCACCCTGCCAATCACACGTGCTGCTCTAGCGCCAGTCTAAGAGTAGCTGTAATAGTTATAAATGTTATTATGCCAAAAACACATACCTGAATGACAACTAAGCACAAGTAAGACGGAGGAGAGGGAATATAAACTTGACTTCTGAAAGTACAGAGAGTAAATTTATCTCCTGTTGCAGTGCCAAGCTGTCACCAGATTATTCATCTCAAGCTTTTTTCCTCCTCAATCACTTTCCAACATTTATAGGCGATAAAAACACTTATAGGCAGGTATTGTTCATAAAACCCATTTTGCATCCTGATAATGAAAAAAAAGCCATTTTGAGTGTGAAAACAGAGGAACGGTGACTTTGTTTAACCCGCAGTTTATTGTTTCTGGTGGTGCTGAATTTTTTTTTTCTTGTTTGGTTTTTGTGGAACCAATTACCACTTTCTGTTCTGTGTTATTCTCTGGTTACACTTTTTTCCTGTAATCTTAAATTATGAGTTCAACTCACTTCAGATGATACGATCAGATTTTTGGATTAACTGACCGCGCTTTTGCTGCTGTGTGTAGAAGACACACATGGGTGTGTAAACAGCTGCTAAGCCTCATGATGTGCAAGAATAGAAGGTGCCGGTGGTCTGTATGGTCATTCTGTGGTCTCACTCCCCTGGTGTCAATGCATGCAGTTGGTACCTGAACCAGGTCCACTTTAACAATTCCCAGCAGCATGCTGGGTCCTCCTTCTTCACATATTTGAAACTGGAGGCCTTTTGTTAATCCATTGTCTGAAACTCCAAAGTCACTTCCATCATTAATTCACAGTCAATAAAAGCTGAAAAATACAAATACTCTTCTGTTTATTTGAATGAATATTGTAGCATCGGGTATTACAGCTAAGCACCCCTATTGGTCGGTGTCGGTACCACATATGGAATAGTTAATTATGTCCAACTGTGAATGGGAAGTTGTGTTGGCAGAAGTGGGCTAGGGTGGTTAAGCAGCTTCAGTGTGAGTGATAAAAGAGCCGCTATTCCATTGTCCTGCCTGGCTGCTACTCTCTGATGCCCTGTGTTCGATAAAAGGCTGTTATTGAAATCGCTGTGATGTCCTCATTCCCGCTATCCGAGCCCAGACCAGTGCCCATTACAATGTAAAAACAGTCTTTCCGTTCTATTTGTACTGGGAGTAAACCAATAAATTCCATAAACCCCTGCAATTTTTTATTTGTTTCTTGTTTGCCATTCTGACCTCTAACAAAGACCAGACAAAAGCTGTAAACACTTGGGAAATGAGTTGAACTACGTCACTTCATCCCCGTTTGGATGTGCTTTTCATCTGCAATTAAAAATTAAACTTTAAAAAGTTGTGTCTAAATCACAAGACAAGGACCCACTGCACACTTCAGTGAGATGCAGAGATAACGCTTTGTTTTTTTCAGCAGTCAATGGGAAAGAAAGTCATGACATTTTTCATCAGTGGACCATTTATATTGCTGCATATAGAATTAAATTCTCAGTAAATACAAGCAGGCATACATTTTTGCTGTTGGGCTGCGACCACGTCCAGTGCAAATGACAACAAAGACCTAAGATGCGAACATCTCATTGTAAAGTGGGTGCACGGGTTGTTGTCTTGTAGCTCATCTCTGCCACCAGCACAGGTGTACAGTAAGTCCACCTGGTTCCAGCCTGTTTCAGCTCTTGTTCTCTCTCTTGTGTGTCCCTAGGTGTATGAGGCAGTGCCTTGTCACAGTGAATGTGGTCAGTACATCTGGATGATGGAACCCTGGTCAGCTTGTGCCATCAACACCGTGGACAAGCTGCCTGCCTGTGGAGAAGGTGTGCAGACACGCAAAATCAGGTAAGTCCGCATCTCCTGTCCTTACCGTGCAGGCTTCTTTTGTCCATGTGACACTGGGCTGACACTGACCTCACCCTCGTTGGACTGACAGGTGCGTGAGAAAGGTCAGTGATGGGCAAGGTGACATTGTGGACAACAGTCTCTGTGATCCAGATGAAATGCCCTTCGTGGCCCAGACCTGCTTCCTGCCCTGTGCAGACGAATGTGTGATGTCACCGTGGAGCCAGTGGAGCACCTGTTCTCTAGTATGGACCACCTTCCTCCTCACAGACTGTTCGTTTTAAGGGTTCACAAAGTCAGAACGAAACAAAAAGTGCTACACTGCTGTTGTGGCCAACATAAGCATCAAAACAACTTTTGCAATTTTTACCTGAACCCAATATCACCCAGGTAAAGGAGCAGCAACTGAAAACAGTGAACTGCTGCATTTTTCTTGTATAAGAATGATGGCACCGTTTACAGGACAATCTAATGCCACAAAATAAATTGCATTCTGTGTTCAAAGTGAAGGGATCCATGGTATAAACATGCAAATTCGCTGTATGCATAGCTTTTAGTCTCACTGCAAGAGGTTTGTTGTCAAGGTCTACTTGTTGGTCAAAGTTATTGCTCTTTGGAGCTCAGCCCAAGGGAGCTATAAAGAAGCCACATACATGCATTTCTTGTCTAGTTAAGCATGCAATCTTAAAATTAATACTTATTGAGGTTTTCAAATATTTGTTTTCAATTTTAACCAAGAAATTCATTGCAAACTATTTTCTATGAATTATTATATGCATAAATTTGACAGTACTATTTAACGCTAAAATCAAATCACCGCATTTTTTAAAAATATTAAATGCTACATTTGCTATTACAACAGAGGTTAATCCCATGCATACGTCTACTCCATCATTTAGAACAAAATATGAATGAGATTGTTGAAGCAGGTCCTTCTAAAATGTGAGCCCATTTTCTAAAACACAAGGCTATGGTACTTGAAAAGTTTCCTCCTTCCCACCGATGTTTTCCATCTCTGCTGTTCCGTAAAACGAGGTTACCGTGTGACCCTCTGTAGCCATGCAGCCAGAATACCGTGAGGAGGAGACTGAGGCAGATATTGCGTCTTTCCCAGTCTGGGAAGACCTACCCTGAGGACAATGAGACCGAGAGCTGCGTCTTTAACAGCAACTGCTTCACCTACCACTACAATCTCTCAGGTGTGCATCTCCTGCAGCATTTATCCACAAATGCGCAACACCAGGGGTCTGTCAAGTTTGAAGCCCTACTCATCAACCCATTCACTTACACTGTTACTCATCATTAGTGTGCATCAAGAATAAACCACTTGGTGTGTGATAAACATTATGAGTTATACCTCCAAAGTTTGGTTATGTCACTATGTTCTCCTGAAAGGGACAAATATACTGCAACACGGTATGCTTGTGTGAATTCATGGCAGATTGGAGCACCTGCGTGCTGAGTGAGAATGCTCTCTGTGGACTGGGCAGGAGGATACGACTGCTGGACTGTGTGCGCAGCGATGGGAAGGTGGTGGAAGCCAGCTTTTGTGAGGAGGTACCCTCCTTGCCATTGTATCTAGTCAAAGCCCCACATGGCATCTTTCATTCTAAAAGAAGTATCATACTTCACAAGTTTGGAAGGACTTCGGTGCTGGTGTTCCTAAAACACACACTATTGTAGTCGACATTATTGTAGCTGAATAGCAAGACGTAGTTGTCATTTGCACACTAAAGCAAAATGTGATATGAGAAATAAGTTTTGTGGTTTTTAATTATGAACCCCTAGATTAAAATGGACTTGGCAGTAGCTAATACCCTGGTGTACTTGCCTTTCTCTTACAGCTAGGCTTGGCGAAGACATGGAAACTGGACATTCCCTGTGTAGTGGACTGTCCAGTGAACTGTTTGCTCTCAGATTGGTCTCCGTGGAGTGAATGCTCACACACTTGTGGCAGCCAAGGTATCCTGCTACAAACCGCATGGTTTAATGAGATTAAGTTTGCAATGTAGCATGATTTCAGGTCGAAAGAGCAAAGACATTCAAGCCTTCAGGAACTTGGCACTTCTCTTCCAGAAGTTCACACCGGTTGGGTGACCGCCTAGATCGCATCTCTACACAAATGATACAGTAGACTAAGTGATATGAGGTGATTGAGAAGGCTGTTGAAGGTAAGAGAAGGAAGAAACCCTCAGTGCTGCCTTGAAAGCAAGGCTGCTTAAAAGGCTGCACCTGGCATGGCCACCAGGCTCACCCTTGGCCCAGTAAATCCTCATTTCTAGTTTTGATGACAACATTTCTGGACTGTCAATTCCTTTATCTGCTAGAACAGCTAAGGTGAGAGGAGAAATTTTGCTTGATGATGGATCATTAGAAACTGCTTGTGGTTTGGGCCTGTTTCATCACCAGACCATATTAAAAATGCCACTGGTTTTGAGCTCTTCAGTACAGCAGCACACCTTCTTATTACACTTTCTATGTGTATGAGATTTTCATATGAAGGAGTGCCCCAGCATTCCATGACGCTCAATTATTTATATTCTACTTGCATTGTGCAGCAGTTGATTAAGCCAAAAGGTGGGCTCCACTTACAGCATCATAAATGAAAAAATACATTTAAAGGTACAAAATGATGTGTGTGTGGATGCACCCATACCTCTCTGATGACTTATTCAACAAGAAATAATGACTGAATATATGAAGAAAATAATTGTTCATGATTTTGCTTCATCACAAATGCATGAGAATTGCATCATTTTCGAATTTCCTCCAATTCCCGTGTAACAACTCTGCCCCGGAGGACAGTGTTAAGAGGCCTATTCCACTGCGGGACTGTTTTTAATGAGACATTTAGCTGTAGCATTTTTAATGGGCTCTGTATGAAAATTTCATCTATAATTGCACATGTTTGACTAAAAAAGCACTTCCTTAATATACCCTTGAGGGTCCGTCTCTTCCTCCTAGTGACAAAACAGCCTTTCATCTTGGGAGGTAAAATAAACAAATTAGTGTAAAGGTGAAATCCTCCCCAATCATAACAGAACACACAACATCACTGAACAGCTGAGAAGAAATATTCATCCCAACATATGGGCAAATGATATTTTGAAACTGATCTTACACGAGCTGTGTATTACAGCGCTTTGAGTGTTTTTTTCTTTGTTCATACGCGATTAAAACTCTGCCTGTGGTTTTTTGACACAGTTTTTTTTTTTTTTTTTTTTAAACCTTAATTTTCTAAGCTTAGGCAAGTGTATGTTTTGTTTTTTTTCTCCGTGTCATTTCTTCTGTTTTAGCGTTTGTAAGTTTCTGCCTTCCCCTTTCCTTAAGACATAATAAAATTTCTGGCAACTACCACCCTCACACCTGCAGCTTTCTTCCACAATTCCAGCTGATTATACAATTTCAGGCTATTCCTATGTATGTCCCGAAATGTATATTAAGAAATAAACTGTTATGTAAGGGGTCTTTAGATTGTAGGGCTACCAGTTGTTTTTCGTGTTTTTACACTGTCTCATTTTATCAGTGTTATATACACACAGCAAAGTTTTTATCAATGTGCATCTGTACACCTCTAAACCAGGGTTTACGGCATTGACATTTTGAGTTGCTTGTCAGAATTTGGATCAAATATCGCAGCTGTTCCAGTACTAAGGGCCTTAGCATTTAACCTCATTGCTTTGTTACCTGTCGAATCCCCCGAATCTCCTAAGGAGATCAGCTTGTCAGTTGGTTCATTAGAAAAATTTGACAGTCTTCATTAATCTGAATTTGGCTTTGGCTGTTGCTGTCCTCCATCAAAATTTCTTATCAATATGCAGGGATTCCCCAGGAGTCGCAGTCGGCCTATTAATTAGAAGCCTGATGGCTGAGCATAAACAAAATTAAAATTCAAAATAATATCAAAATGTTCTGAATGTTGGGGGGATTTTAGGTTGACTCAAAGTAGCAAGTGGAGCTCTAGGTTGTTGATTTCCCAGCGTGAAGGGAGAATGAATGGGCTCCTTAGGCTTTGTTGAAATCATAGAAGACCCCATTTCCTAAGCCGCTTGCTGAAAAGTGAGAGCCTTGAGAGACTCCTCTGAGCACAAGGCTCACGACTTCTTAGGATGTCATCTAATCTGTGTACATGGAACATCAGAGGCTAGTGGATTATGGCCCTGCTAGCCTCGGGTGTGTGTGAACGTGCACGTTCTGGTAACCATACTCCATGATTCATACCGACTGCTGATACCCCTGCAATACTATCAGTTAAGCTTCACAACAATCTGGCTGGACCAATTATTCAGGCCCAAGAAGTATTCACAGTCAGCATCTCCTAGAATCATATGATACGCAGTACGGACGGGTACACTTATCCATAAGCGTTTTGCTCTGGGATTCCTCTTGGCAGGCCAGATGATGCGGTCCCGGACTGTGATGCAACACGCCCATGAGGAAGGCAGGCCCTGTCCCTCTCAGCTGTCCCAGTTCAAGCCATGTCCTGTAAGACCTTGCTACCAATGGATTCTGGGCATGTGGTCCCCATGCCGTGTTCAGGTATAACCTCATATGATTTGCTATTTTAGAAACATATTGGCTGCATACCTGTCTTCACAATTTATCAACAAGCTCTTCCAATACAGCAGTTTCGAAGATAATTCATAGGAAAATTTTCTTTTGCTTTTTTGGATCTAAAAGTCAGACATTGCCTGTTTTTTACTGGATGCAATGTGCCTTTGATGAGTGACTGAAAGGTCTCGTGAAAGACAATTCAAATTTCACGTTGGACTTGCAGGCGCATGTTAACAGCCTATTATGTTTTTACTGTCAGCATCTGGATTATTAAAGTGCTGAGCATCTCTCGCTCGCACAGTGGCCAGATGTCTAATGATAATGATCTAAGGCGCCAGTTTGAATCCCAGGTCGCCATCAAATTTCGTTTTGGTTTCGCATCATTGCCTTACATCTCCGTCCATTAGGCTGTTAGTCATTTTCTTTTCGAGAGCCTTAATTAAAATAACCTTATAACTTGTTCCATCATCTTGACCAGCTGGGTCTGTAAAGAATAAATAATTTAGCAGACTGCTTTGCTGTAGACTATAACAGGGTGCGGCCCCACATACATGTCTGTGGAAGAGAGATCCCAAGTTTGCTGCCAAACTTCTAATGAACATCTTAGACCTGAATGTCATTCAGCTCTGACCTACTGTACTTTGTACAATGCAAGAATAAAAAACCACTGCACTAAGTCCTCAAAGGAGCCTTTCATATAATCAACTTTTTTTATGAGATGTTTAGTCTGATTTTTGAACCATCTTGCAAAGGTTTCATCAAACATAGCAATATTTAAAACAGCTGCAGACATTACTGCTGGTCCTATAGCTGAAATTTGATGACAAACCTTGAAAATGTTGTTTAAATACTAAAAATAGGGCAACTGTTTTTAGATTCCTGCCTACACTTGGGTGCAGTTCACTTAGGGTTAACTTGACTTATACACTGAATTTACTCCAGCAATGACAGTTTGTCATCTTAGCAGATTACGCAAACAAAGCTTTTACACATTGTATACTGTCTACTGTATACTGGGTGAATTCCACACACAGTGACTTTGAACCCTCTGGAACTATTGTTAAGATCTGGCCTGAGGTGCTACCGCTGACTTTTGCTGAAGTGTTATGTTGCCTGGGTCTTTTGCAGGGAGCAGAATGTGGGGATGGTGTTCGAGAGAGGAACCTCACCTGTGTGGTTCACTGGGGGGACTCGCTGGAACACACGACCGCCAGAACGGTAGATGATGAGCACTGTGAAGAACACCTGAGACAAACAATTCGAGAGGAGCTGCAGCAGTCCTGCTCTGTGCCCTGCCCTGGTACTGAGATCTTTCAGCTGTTTTCCAATTCTCAAGTCAAACCCCTGATGTCTGTCCTGCTTGATGCCTTTCCCCATGTGTGGAGAAAAGTCTGTTAAGTATATGCTTTGGAAAGTGGTAAGTCCAGCCACTCCGAGCAAAATGCCCAGTGTTTGACAATGCAGTTCTTAAAGTGTAAAATTTTTAGGCGACAGTGTAGAAGGATGAAGGATTGTTTGTACAATGCAAATAAAGGTTAACTGCAAGCTGTCGCCTGCGTATGAGGAAAACAGTAAGTCGGTGATACTCGTGGATTTTGTCTGTACCGATTCATGCTTGATTGTGGTTTTCATTCCTATTTTCCCCAAAATGTTTACTGAAGGAGACTGTCACCTGACTGAGTGGTCGCCATGGAGCTCCTGTCAGCTCACCTGTTTGGATGGGCGGAGCTTCGAGAGCACAGGCCGGAGGTCACGTTCCAGGGCCGTGATTGTCCAGGTCATTGAGAATCAGGACAGCTGCCCAGATCAGGTCTTTGAAACACAGCCCTGTAAAGGTAAGTGAAACTCCCCAGACTCAAAAGCTTTAACAAGAGCCTGGACAAAAGTGAAAAGCTGGTGTGAGAGATGAGAAGACGCCTGAATGGGAGATAGATAATGCGTTCCTCCTTGTACACCATAACAGTATACTATATAATGCAAAATGAGATGTATTTGCCTATTTTATGCTCATCCCCAACAACTGGTCCTAATTACTTCCTGAAAATACCTTGCTTAATGTATTTCTTCCTTGTACAAATTTGTTCCAAGTTCACCTCAAATCAACGTAAATGTTGCCTAATATCATAAGGAGCCAGCATGTAACACATTACACTAAATAAATAATAAATAATAATTAATAGCAACAGTATATATTCATTAAATGTGGGAAAAAAATGATTTCATAAAGTTCACTTACCATGTAAATGTGTCTGGAGTGGCCTCAGGAAGATGAAGGCAAAATGTCACATTAAAAAAAAGAATAATTAGAAAATTAAAGCACAGCGGTGCACAACAGCAATTCCAAAGGCAACTGCTTGACCACTAAGCCCCAGAACACAAGGGACTGCATGGATGCAGGTTTCCTACAATGAACTGCGCCTCTCTCACACAGCTCCTTTCAGTGCAGCTTTCAAACGCAATCTCAGTTCATCTCACTGGGCTGAATGGTGACGGGCGAGACCAGGTGCCACAGTCTGGATGATAAAAAATCCCAACCAAGTGACAATAATTGTTAATAATAACCTCAAGCAGAATAAGTGAGAAACGAGACATTGTGAGACCAAATAATTATCTGTTTGACAGGTTTATGTAAAAAAAAATGTCTAAAATGTCATATTTTTGAAGGTGATGTATTATGAAATTAGATCAGTCAAGAAGCCATATTCTTAAGAGAGCTTCTGCAGGTCGGCTAAATGTATGTGCTGTCCTGCAGAAGGAAAATGCCACAGCTATGAATGGAGGACCAGTGGCTGGAAGGATAATGAACGCCTGGTGTGGTGCCAGCGGTCGGATGGGGTTAACGTCACAGGTTTGTTTCTGTGTGTGTGAGAGAGAGAGAGAGAGAGAGAGAGAGAACATGTTTCTTTGTGTCTCTGTCTGTATGGATTTTTTCCCCAGGTTTAAGATTCAAAATTATTATTCAAAAATTAAAAGTCACTGCTCAAAAGCCATGCTTTTCAAGTTTTAAGGATTGAGTTGCTAAAAGTTATTCATTCTTCACACAAGCTGATTTGTTGCAAAAATAATATTGTTGCTAAATGGACAAATTCAAATATAATTTTGGGTTGGTAAATTCTCTTCTTTACCAACAGTTCCTTCTCCCCAGCCCGATTCAGTGTTAACCGCTGAAAAGGAACTGGCAAACATCAGAGAAATACGGATGCTGTGATTAACTTGTATGTGTGGTGCTATCTGCATAGAAATGATCTCTGGGAACTGTAAGGCTGGCAGGTGAACTCCCTGGTCGCACAGAAAGGGTGAAGTTGGGGGCATTCTTCTCAGACGTTTTGACGTGCAATTTTCCTTTCTGGAACTGCAAGCCTCCTCCAGCAGATCAGAAGCTACGATTTATTTCCTGCTCCATTAATCGGATGCGACACCACTTGCGTTCGGTTATCTCTGAGGAGGAGGAGGTGGTAATGGCTTCCCTGCTCCCTGTGTGTAGGGGGATGCCATCCACAGAAGCGGCCGGTGACTGTGAGACACTGCTATCCCCCCTGTACGAAACCTTTCTCCTACTGTACACAGGTAAGATGCTTGCTCATGAGTCCTGCGGGCAGGTGCACAATACGAATCATTTCTGAACATTTATTCTGCACACAGTAAACCTTGTTAAAGGGGCTGTCCTTTAAACCCTTTTAAATGGGCTCATACTGGAAAATATACACCTGTTTGTAAGGTTGTGCAGGTGGTGTAAAAGGACTTTCAGTCATTTATTTGGAATATACAACAAGGAAAAAACGAGAAGCAATTTTTTTCAATCAGCTGCTTTAAAAATAGAAATAAGTAAGTGTCTATCTGTTTTTTTCTGTCATATAAAATGATCTCCCTTCTTTATCTTTCGGCTGCTCCCGTTAGGGGTCGCCACAGCGGATCAAACGTTTCCATTTCTTCCTGTCCTCTGCATCTTTCTCTGTCATTTCTGTCATTTAAAAGGATATAAAGTGAAATTTAAATTTGAAATTTAAGCAAGCATTTATCTAAATCAGACTTGCAGTGCAGGTATACCTAGAATGAACCTAGATTGATAAATCTTATGTTCAGTAAAACTGCAGCATAAAATATGCACCAGGGCTCATAAGGACATACGCTCACAGGCCACTTTATTAAGTACACTTAACAACAAGAGGGTTGGACCCTTTTTTGCCCCCAGCACGGCATGAGTGCAGCAATAGTGTTCTTGTTTCATGTTGGACTGACACCTTCATAAAGTTTCTGTAGATTTTTTTGAGGATTTGAGATTTTGGGAAGAACATTAATTCTGCTAACATTCCAACCTCAGCTCAGTCATGGTGTCCTGGCTTGATTAATCAGGAATGTGAAGGCCACTGGGGTAAAGTAAAGGCACTGTCATCTTTATGGAACCAGAGATGTTGAGTAATTTAGGACATCGCACACTGTCCTGCTGGAAGTGTCTGTTTGAGAAAGGCCAGACTGGCTATAAAGGGTTAGAACCATCTGGTCAGCATCAGTGGTACACTGGTATGCTCTGGCATGAGAATGATGCCCCAATGGTACTAAAAAACCTTAAAGAAACCTACTGTGTCCTAAGAAATCTTTCCCAGCCCATTACATCACCACCAGTATCAGCCAGTAGTACCTATTAAAGTGGCCAATTTGTGGAGGACAAACTAAAGACCTTGGCAGGTTTCCTCAAGGAGGGTCAAGGAAGGGAAACAAGTTGACAGTGGCAGTGTTCTTTTTAGAGCGGTGTCTGTGGATGTGAGAAGGGCTACGCAGAGGTGATGACGGCACATGGCTTCCTGGATTACTGTACCAAAACCCCAGGAGGTGAAAACAAGAAGGCCGACGTCAAGACCATTTCTGGAAGATTCAACCCCGGAACTTCACAAATGCATGACTTTCTCAATGGCTGGTCACTAGAGCCAGTGGGACCGGGTAAATATCTTCTGTTTAGATATTTCTGAGCACTTTTCTGGGGATGTCTGACATAAGCAAATATTTAAGAACACATTCAGCTGAATATTTACTCCTGTATGAGATCAGAACCTCATTCTTCCTGCTCTGTAGATTATATTTTTTCTGTGGTCCATTTTCTCTACCTCTTCTGGGGTCCCCTATTGCCACATCTTGGTCTCTGTCTTCTCTAACCACTCCTGCTATATTTTATTATCCATCTTGCACTGTTATTTCTTCCCTTTGTCTCTTGACTATAAAAAGTTGTTTAAAAAAAATCCCGCTCTCAAGAGCCCAGAAGAAGAATTTGACTATGTGTATCAAAAAGCTTTAGCCTGTAGTTGAGGTGAGAGGTAAATAAATAACTCTGTTTTCTTATTTTTGCAGATGGAAGAGTAAAGCTTTGGGTCTATGGGGTGACTGCTGGTGGATTTCTCCTGGTTTTATTCATTATTGCGCTCTCATTTCTGACATGGTAGGTATATTAGCTTCTCCCTCTCATGCTGTAAACAGATGAACCTGCGCAGAATTATAATACACTCTGATATTTTCAAATGGCTCTTCAGATTCTGAAATTAAAGTTGTCACATCTAAGCTGCGTAGAACTGATTATGAAATTTGTGTTTTTGAAAAGAGTGAAAAAGTTCCTTTGAGTAGCTCATAGTTGCCCTCGAGTGGCCTTAAGCCATTCTCTCAACAGTTTTTTCTTATACATTTTACAGTATGTTTACTTGCATTATGTTTTATTATGTTTATTTTTTTAATGATCCCTGTGAGGATCAATAAAATGTTTTTTATTGTTCCTGATTTTATCCTTTTATTATAATATTAAAATTTGGCCAGAAGTGTCAGACAGGAAGTAGTGCAGCTGTCATAGCAACTGGGCTGTACGTTCAGACGTGGGCTACAGTCTGGTATGGGTGGTGTGGCGTTTGTATGTTTGTGTGGCTTTTTTCTGAGTACCTGACTTTAGTCCTGCAGTCTAAACACCTGTGTTTTGGGTAAACTGCTGAGTCTTAATCTATGAATGTGTGAGCGTATGGTCATGTGTGACTAATATAATGGTGTCCCATCCAGAGGTCCCCCTACCTTCTAAAATAAAATCAGAATCACAGAGACCCGCTTTATGCAAGCACCATCCAAATAGCCATGGGGTCCTGGTCAGTCACAGAGCTCCAAAGTTTAATCTGTGATGGACATCTGGGGTGCATTTTACCCCTTTGGAACACAGTGACTCCAGGATAGGCAGCTATTGTGAATGAAATTAAATTAATGATGTTTAAATCCTATTTACAAACAGAAATACAATTTTCAAACTTGTTTTTTTTTTTTTTTTTTCCCCCAGCAAAAAAGCCAAAAACAGTAAAAGTTCCACACCAGCTCAAAAAGCTCTGGCTCTAGCATACGATGGTGACACAGACATGTGACCTGGGACAGAGCTGCACCGGTGGAGAAAGATCTCAAGAAGCCAATCCCAAGAAACGTATGCAACATTTAACACTTATAAATCTTCAGCATGACAGGGTTATCTTATTGTCAGAAGTGAGCAGAGCAGTCCTTCACCTATGGATTGGATTGCGCTGTGAGCCACCATAAAAAAAAGTGCCCTGTGAACCTTTATCGGGTTCAAAACACGGAGCTTTTGTACACATGGACTCGCTGACTGGGTGCTGAATCAACAATCACACGTTTTCGTGACATTGCGAGCTCAACAGAACTCGGCGCCGTCTTTTACCTGATGGAATACATTTACAAATGCTGAAGGTATTTTTTATATCAAAAAAATATGGCAAGACCCAAAAACCCTACAAGACATTTTATTTAATGAAAAATGCAAATGTGCCATTATGCACTACATTAGTGCTGATTCATTTCTTTATTTCTTTTCTGATTCAATCAGTTTTCTAATGTTTACATTGTAATGCAAAAATTATTCACAGTGAAGTTGTGTTTTTAATGACAACGTGACAGGATGTGTTTGTACCTCTGCTGTTTTCAGTATAGCTAAACCAAGCTGACCAATGTTTTGGTGAAATAGCACAGTTTGTTAAAGGCTGTACGATTTTCCGTACAAGAACAGAAAAAATAAATCCTATTCACTTAATTAATCATAAGCAGGGATGTTCGAGATCTCTGAAGTTAATGCTGGAAAATCTCAGTTCTGCACAAATAAGGAAGGGCAGACAGCAAAATAATAATAATAATAATAATTCTCCGGCACAGCAGCCGTATGATTTCCCTACATTTGATTTTAATAAAACTGCCGCTGAAGCGCTGCTCTCCCCAGTGAGATTTCGTTTTCATTTCTTCGGTTTAAATGAAATAAACCACATCTTTCTGTTATCATACTAAAGTGTTGTAAGTTTGCTATTGCATCATTTTAGGTTCTAGTGTGTCACATGCGCAAACGCAAAGTGTCTGTTGTGAATACCATTGGAATTAAAGTACTGCATTCCAGCTCTGCACGAGAATCCTCCTGGGCACGCGTCAAATATTATATGCAACAAAACATTGTCTCATCTTGAGAAATTAAGAAGCGAGGCCTTAAAGGACCAATGAAAAGGAGAAAGTAAGGGGGCTTCTTCACGCTGAGGAATTCCCATTTTCTCATTTTGCAGCAGGCAAATAAAGCCAAGAGTGCAAATTATGACTGCCAGTCAGTCAGTTCACTCCTGTTTCCTGCACTGTTATTTCTGACTTGACGCAAATTAGATTCTATTTTATGCTTTAAAAAAATACACATGGGAAAAACTGCCTTGAGCGCACGTGTCATTTCATATTTAGAAGAGAAATTTTACTGTGGTGGTTTTAAGACAAAGCCGAGCGGTTGTTCTGATATACACAGGATTGCGGCTGCAATGTTCCTCTTGTCCTTTACAAACTGTCCTTTTTGGGAACGTATCCATCACAAAGCTAAATAACTAAAATCATATTTGTGTGTAAATGTCCTTTATTGAATGATTTAATAATGTGGGATTTTAATCAATTTACTAGGAGTATGAGTGAAAGTTTGACCATAATAATTTATTTCTGTACATTACATATTGTTCAAATAATCAGATTTCCCAGAGTGGCAATGTGATTATTTTTTAACTTATATTACCTGTGATGGTGTCAGAGTGATGGAATTTGCTTCATGGTGAATCAAGTGAAAACTATAATATTGGTCTTTATTCATAACATTTGCATGCAGGAGCAGACTGGGCTGTGTTAGCCTCTGCCACTCATCTTCTCAAAGGAGACTTGCCACTGACTTATAAAATAAATATATATACTTTTGCTCTAAGTGATTTCTTTTCTAGTTCAATTTTTGTTCATCACAGCTGACATCGTTTTCAAATGTTTCTAAAGGTTGTGTCAGCAAGGAGATCTGTTCATACAGTGCATTGATTAGCTTGGATAAAGAATGTATATATTATATTGTCAGTTATGATACTCTGTGTACTTGAATGATGTAAAATGCATACATGCAAATAAACTGTGATACTCTGTGAAACTTTGCCTTATTTAGTGACAGAATTGGATGCACAAACACCGTGGTGTCCTAATTCTTCAGATATATTTAATATGACTAGTACAGGTATGCAGAAAAGTGCAAAATGTATCTTTTTCATGTTGGTGTAGTTATGTGAAAATTCGACCCACCTCATGATCAATCCCTGGTAAATGTCCCTTACAGAGCTGCATGAAAATGTCTAATGTTAGTCTGGTAAATGTAAAGTTGGTTATACGTAAGTCCAGTTTAGTTAAAACATATCTAAATGTTCATAAAAAGAGTTTGTAAGTGTTGTTAGCAGATGGGTGAATGTAATTGTGGATTTATTGAGAGATTTAAAACCAGGCACAGGCTTTCCTCTCATAATGTCATGATCCAACAAGGACGGGGTAAGGGACCCAAGTGCAGACACGACACGAAGGGCTAGGGTTCACGAGGACAAAGGTAGGCAGGCCGGTTCCTGACAGTACCCCCTCCCCTACAGGCAGCTCTGGATGCCCGTGCACCTGGAGGACGGCCCCTGGGATGCAAGGCCAGACGATCCGGGTGTAGCCTGTGAAAATCAGAGATCAGGAACGGGTCCAGTATGTCACACGCAGGCACCCAGGACTGCTCCTCCAGTCCATAACCCTCCCAGTTAACCAGGTAGAACAGACAACCCCTTCTGCACCTGGAGTCAAGAAGCAAAAGCACCCTATACGCAGGGGAACCATCCATGACAATCGGGGAGGGTGGTGACAACCGTACCTGGTCGCGTTGTAGCCAGGAGGTGTGATAGAGCTTCAGGAGGGAGATGCGGAAGGTTAGGCAAATCTGATAGTGAGGAGGCATTTGGAGACTGTACGATATCGGTGATACCCATTTGAGGATCCGGAAGGGACCAGTGTATTGGGGACTGAGCTTTCTCAACGGCAGCTGAAGCTTGAGGTCTCTGGTGGACAGCTACACCCTCTGTCCTACCTGATATGACACCCAACGCTGCTTCTTGTCTGCGTAGCATTTCTGTGAGTGTATTTCCCTTTGAAGGAGGACATGTGCAGACTTCCAGATCTGCCCGCTCCTCCGATACCAGTCGTCAATGGCAGGGATGTTACTGGGGTTTGGATCCCAGGGAAACAGTGGTGGTTGGTAACCTAAAACACACTGAAAAGGGGTGAGGTTAATAGAGGAATGTAGCAGGGAGTTTTGAGCTTACTCGGCCCAGGGCAGGAAGCGGCTCCAATCTGTCTGGTCTTGACCGCAGTACCTCTGGAGGTAACGACCAATATCCTGGTTTAGTCATTTCACCTGTCCATTAGCCTGGGGGTGGTAACCCGAGGTCAGATTCACCTGGACCCCTAGTCTTCCCCAAAAGGCCTTCCAGACCACTGATCTGAACTACTGACACGATCTCCTTTGGTAGTCCAAAGAGCTGAAACACATGGATGAAGACCAATTCGGCTGTCTCTAAGGCGGTGAGAAGACCTCTCAGAGGGATAATCCGACAAGCCTTGGAGAACTGGTTGATCACCACTAGGATGGTGGTGTTACCTCCGGATGCTGGTAGATCTATGAGGAAGTCCAGTGAGATATGGGACCATAGTTGATTGGGGATGGGTAGTGGGTCCAACTCCCCCGCTGGAAGTTGCCTAGGTACCTTGGACTGGGCACATATCTCACACACGGCCACAAACTGTGCAACCTCTTCCTTTACTGTGGGCCATCAGAACTGCTGTTGGAACTGGTGAAGGGTCTTCCATACCACCAGGTGCCCTGTGAATGGGGAATCGTGCACCCAATGTAGCAGGGTTGATCACAGCAGGGCTAGGATGTATTGTTTTCCAGCTGGTTTGTCTAGTGGCACTGGGTCAGCTCACTGTGCCTCCTGGAGGTCCTCCCTGAACCTCTATCAGACTGCAGCAACAAAACATGACGCTGGGAGGATCATTGTCAGTTCTGTTGGTTTGTGGTCTTTTTCATAGATCCAGGAGAGTGCATTGACCTTTTTTCAAGGATTCAAGGATTCAAAGGTTTATTTGTCATGGGTGAACGGATATACATCAGGAATTGGAGGGGGGAGGGGAGAAGACACAGCAGCCAAACCAACAGCACACAGCAACCAGACCTACAACTACAGACTAAACCTACAACAACAAAAAGCACCAGAAACGGGTGAACCAGACGGGTTTCCACAATGGGTGGGACAGGCATACAGATAGACAGACAGACAGACAGACAGACAGACCCCGATCGACTCTTCCACTGCCCAGGGAGGGGTCAGTGGTTTAGCAGTCTTACGGTGTGGGGGAAAAAACTGTTCCGGAACCATTTCGTCCTTGTCCGAATGCTTCCAAAGCGTCTTCCGGATGGGAGCAAAGAGAATAGTTTGTGGCTGGAGTAACTGCAGTCCCTCTGGATGGTAAGTGCCTTCTTCTTGCAGCGCTGGGTGTGGAGGTCCTGCAGGGCTGGCAGATCAGTCCTGGTGATGGTCTGTGCTGTCTTGACCACTCTTTGCAGAGCTTTACGGTCTGACACATTACAGCTGCCATACCAGGCCGTGAAACAGCCAGTCAGGATACTTTCAATGGTAGATCTGTAGAAGTTGATAAGTATCCTGTTGTCCATGCCGAACCTCCTCAGGAAGAAGAGGCATTGTGTTGCCGTCTTAATGACGACGCTGGCGTGCCGTGACCAGGACAGGTCCTTAGTGATGGTAACGCCGAGGAACCTGAAGCTGTTCACTCTCTCCACTGGGGCGCCAGCTATAGAGATGGGCGCATGGCCATTCCCCTGCTGTCTCCTGAAGTCCATGATCAGTTCCTCTCTATAGGCCTGTTCATCGTTGTCAGTGATCAGGCCGATGACCGTGGTGTCGTCAGCAAACTTGACTATGATGTTGAAGCTGAGTGAAGCGACGCAGTCGTGCGTGAACAGGGAGTACAGCAGGGGGCTGAGCACGCAGCCCTGGGGGGTCCCCGTGCTGAGAGTCAGCACCGAGGAGATGGTGTTCCCTAATCTCACCACCTGGGGCCTGCCCGTCAGGAAGTCCATGACCCAACCACACAGAGCCGGGTTAAGTCCTAGGTTCCTGAGCTTGGCGACCAGCTTAGAGGGCACGATGGTGTTGAATGCTGAGCTGTAATCGATGAAGAGCATTCGCACATACGTATTCCTCTGTTCCAGGTGGGAGATAGCCTTGTAGAGAGTGAAGGCGATTGTGTCCTCCGTAGACCTGTTTGGTATGTAGGCGAACTGAAGTGGGTCCAGTGTGTCCAGCAGGGAGGCAACGATGTGTGACCCGACTAACCGCTCAAAGCACTTCATGATGACGGACGTAAGTGCGACAGGGCGGTAGTCATTTAGGCAGAGGACTCGGGGTTTCTTGGGTACAGGAACAATGATGGTTGATTTGAAACATATGGGGACAACGGACTACAGCAGGGAAAGGTTGAAGATGTCGGTGAACACACCCGCCAGCTGGTCTGCACAAGCCTTAAGAACCCTACCAGAGATGTTTTCTGGTCCAGGAGCTTTGTGTATGTTGATCCTTTTAAAGGATTTATGTACGTCTGCCCTAGACACCTGCAGTGTGCAAGCATCCTGGTTCAGGTTCATAGCCAGGCGTGGGTGGTTCTTCTCAAACCGTGCGTAGAAGGTGTTCAGCTCCTCAGTGAGGGGAGCAGACACTTCTACAACACCGCTGCCTTTCCCTTTATAGTCCGTTATTGTTCTAAGTCCTCTCCACATGTTTCTGATGTTGGAGCCCCGGTAGAGAGACTCCACTTTGTCCCTGTACTGCCTCTTAGTGGATTTTATCGCTCTTTTGAGGTCGCAACGAGAGCGCCTGTAGCCCTCCAAATCACCGGAGTTAAAGGCTGACGTCCGTGCTTTGAGTAAAGCAGGGATTTTGCCGCTCACCCACAGTTTTTGGTTCGGGAAAGTCCGTACAGTGACTCTCGGAACGACATCGTCGATGCATTTTGCGATAAAACCCGTGACTGTTTCGGCGAATTCCTCCACCCGGTTTTCCGCCGCCTCCCGGAACATCAGCCAGTCCATCTCGCTGAAGCAGTGACGTAGAGCCGCGTCGGATTCGTCCGTCAAGCACTGGATGGTCCTTGTCACCGGCTTCTCCCGCTTAAGCCTCTGCCTATAGGCGGGCAGTAGCAGGATGGAGGCGTGGTCTGACTTGCCGAAGGCAGGACGGGGGAGGGCCTTATATCCATCCCAGAACGGAGTGTAGACATGATCCAACATGTTCCCACCACGTGTCGGCTTGTAGTGGAATGTACACGGCTGTTAAAATCACCGATGTAAATTCCCGGGGCAGGTAGTAGGGTCAGCATCTGATCGTGAGGTGCTCGAGATTAGGGGAACATCCAGAGGAGATATTCTCCACATCCGAGCACCACAAGTTGTTCACCATGAAGCAGACACCTCTCCCTCTCACCTTCCCCGACTCCGTTGTCCTGTCCTGCCGGTATGCTGAGAGACCCTGGGGTGTAATGGCGAAGTCCGGAATCGAGGGGTCCAGCCAAGTCTCCGTAAAAACCAGCACATTGCAGTCCCTGATGTCCCGGTGGAAGGTCAGCCTGCTTCTCAGTTCATCTAGCTTGTTGTCCAGTGACTGAACATTCGCTAGAAGAATACTGGGAAGAGGTGTGCGGTTTGCACGTCGTCTCAGCTTGACCAGAACGCCAGCTCTTTGCCCCCGCTTCCTCCTCCGGCACCGTTTGCCAGGTACACCAGGTAGGCTGAACAAAGAGCAGTCCAGCGAGGTCGCCGTGTCCGTTGAACTTCGCTTGCCCGTGAAGGGTGAACTTGTCGCGTTACCGATGTCGATCAGAGTCTGTCTATCGTATGTGATGATAGCGTTGGTAAAAGTAGCGTTATTTTGTAGAATTAGTGCCAGTAGGGTAGCAAAGAGGTAAAAAGTAAGAGGAGCCTGGAAGATGGCAGCCATCCTCATCGGCGCCATCTTTTTATCCTTGGAACCAGGTCTGTATGACACCGTCAAATGAAACCAGGAAAAAAACAGGGCCCATTAGGCTTGACAGGGGTTCAGCCTCTGTACCGTCTGCAGATATTGTAGGTTCTTGTGGTCAGTAAGTACCACAAAGAGCAGTGCAGATCCCTCCAGCTAATGCCTCCACTCCTCCAAGGCGAGTTTGATAGCTAATAACTCACAATTACCCACATTGTAATTTTTTTTCTGTATTGGAAAGCTTCCTAGAAAAGAAACTGCAAGGATGCATCTGGGGGGGGAAATCCCTGTTGATGTGACAGCACTGCCCTTACCTCAACCTTGGAGGTGTCCACCTCAACGATGAATTGTCGGGTTGGGTCTGGATGTTTCAGTACGGGGCGGTAGTGAAACTCCGTTTCAGTGCCCCAAAGGCCGAGATGGTGGCGTCAGTCCAATGGAGCCGCGCAGGGTTCCCACACAGTAAGACTGTTAGAGGTGCTGCGAAGATGCTAAAATTCCTGATGAACCAGCAGTAGAAATTGGTGAACCCCAAGAATCATTGCAGTCCTTTTATTGTCTGAAGTCTTGGCCAGGTTAGCACTGCCTTGATCTTTCCTGGGTCCATCTTCACTCCCTGTGTGCTTAGGAAGAAGCCTAGGAAAGAAACCTCTGACAGGTGAAATTGGCACTTCTCCCCCTTCACATACAGACCATGGTGCAGCAGATGTTCCAGTGCCCAGCAGATGTTCCAGTACCCAACTTGCTCTATGTGTTCTTCCTGGGTATGTGAAAATATGATGTCATCCAAATAGACAAAGCGATTGACAAACTCCCCCAAGTCATGGTTGACAAATGCTTGGAAAACGGAGGGAATGTTGGCCAGGCCAAAAGGTATGACAAGGTACTCATAGTAACCTGTAGCCGTACTGAAAGCTGTCTTCCACTCGTCGCCGGCGCGGATGCAGATGAGATTGTAGGCAGTATGCAGGTCTAACTTTGTAAAGATAGTCGCCCCGTGGACCTGCTCTAGAGCCCCAGTGATTAATGGGAGTGGATGCGGGTAGGGCACAGTCACAGCATTGAGTCACTGGTAATCTATGCAGGGCCACAGGCCACCGTCCTTCTTTTCTACAAAGAAGAGCCCCGTGCTGCCAAGGCCTGAGAAATGTATGTTTCCATAGCCTTGTGTTCCATGAGGGACAGGGAATAAATACGTCCCCGAGGGGAGGATGACCCAGGCAGGAGGTCAATGGCACAGTCACAGTCCCGGTGAGGGGGTAATGTGGGTGCCTTACTTTTACTGAACACTTCAGCCAGGTCCTCATATTCAGGGGGTATGTATACGAGCTTATCGGTGACTGGACTTTCCACTGAGGTAGCCCGGACAGGAAGGCACATGCAACTGGACTGGGGCCCCATGCCACCAATTCTCCAGTGCTCCAGGAAAAAGGGCTACTAACCAGGGGTAACGTAGGATAATCGGGCTCTCCTTGGAAGTAATCAGACAGAAAGAGAGCTGTTCTTTATGTACCAGGCCCACCTGTACTCCCACACGGTGTGTAGTAGCTTCCACAAAGCCTGTGCCCAGCAGCTGCCCGTCCAGGGCACTGATATGGAGCGGTGTTGTACAAGGCTGTGTCAGCACCCCGGTGGATTTCACCCACGAGACATCCATAAAGTTCCCCGCCGCCCCCGAATCAACTAACGCTTGGGATTACCCCAGTAAGCGATTTCCACTTGTAGGTAGGCATTCAGCCCATTGTGGAAGGCAGACAAGAGGGCCGCTTCGTTCCACCCACTTCCAGCTGTCAGGACACGGACTTTCAGCGCGTGTTCTGCCGCCGTATGTCTACCTTGTCGTAGATGCAGCAGTCGGTCGCTCGTAGGCTGTCCCGCCTCAGGATGGTGGAACACAGCCTGGAACTATGTTTTAAACTGCGCATAGGACATCCTTGCCATTTTAGGATTGTCCCAGACTGCCGTTGCCCGTTCGAGAGTGGGCCCTGTAAGGAGAGCAATGACATAGGTAATATGGTTATAATCTGAGCTGTAGACCTGGGACTGCCTAGCGAAGATCAGCTCACATTGGAGAAGGAAGCCTTTATATCTCTCTGGTGAGCCATCATACCTGAGGGGCATGGCTAAGCGCGGGTCGGCGGAGGGAGTGGGGGGTTTGCCGGCACAGCTGCTATGGGTAGGCAGGCCCTGCCTAGTCGGTTCCTGACACATAATGATGGTCATTTGTTCATTGAAATAACAATAATTTAAATTGGAAAAGATTGTGTGCAACTGATGCATTTTTATCATGAGAGATGAAAATTCTTGGCCTCTTTGTTGAACATGGAGAGAATCTAATTCAAAACTAAGTTCAAACATTAGGATTGATCTGCACACCTTTAAATCCAGGCTGGAAAATCGCTAAATGCTTAAACAAATTGACGGGTTTCTTCTATTCTGCCACTTCCCTTGTTTACCTCACTGTCATTTGATGCATTTATTTCTGGTTTTATTCAGCTGTTTTTGACTGGCATGATGGTCCAGCAGGATGTCTCACTGCTCCTGAGCTGTTGCTCTGAGCATGTATTTGACTACGACTCAGCTGATGGAGTTTGCATGTTTTCCCCATTTCATTCAGTGTTCCTCTACAAGACTTCTTCCCACAGTCCAAAGACATGTTTTTCAGGTGAACTGGGAAAACTAGGATGCCCATAGAGAGAGTGTGTGAGTGCGCACGTGTGTGCGTGTATGTGTACCAGGATGTCTTACACATACAGTGGCATGCAAAAGTTTGGGCACCCCTGGTCAAAATTCCTGTTACTGTGAATAGTTAAAGTGAGTAGAAGATGAACTGATCTCTAAAAAGTGTAAAGTTATAGATGAATCATTCTTTTCAGCATTTTAAGCAAAATTGGTGTGTTATTGTCATTTTATACAATTTTAGAGTGGAAAAAAAGGAAAGGAGCACCATGCAAAAGCTTGGGCACCTCAAGAGATTTCAGGTCTCGGATAACTTTTACCAAGGTCTCAGACCTTAATTAGTTCATTAGGGCTATGGCTTGTTCACGATCACCATTAGGAAAGGCAAGATGATGCAAATTTCAAAGCTTTATAAATATTCTGACTCCTCAAACTTTGTCCCAACAATCAGCAACCATAGGCTCCTCTAAGCCACTGCTTAGCACTCTGAAAATTAAAATAATTGATATAAAAGTGTTTTCAGGTAGCCGTTTCCTCAATTTGTAATATAATGAAGAAATGGCAGTTAACAGGAATGGTGGAGGTCAAGTCAAGGTCTGGAAGACCAAGAAAGCTTTCTGAGAGAGAACTGCTTGTATGCTTGCAGAAAGGCTGAAAACCCCTGTTTGACCACAAAAGACCTTTAGGAAGATTCAGCAGACTCTGGAGTGGCGGTGCACTGTTCCACTGTGTAGCAACACCTGTACAAATATGATCCTCATGGAAGAGTCATCAGAACAAAACTTTTCCTGTGTCCTAACCACAAAATTCAGCATCAGAAGTTTGCAAATGAACATCTAAAGAAGCCTGATGCATTTTGGAAACAAGTCCTGTGGACCGATGACGTTATAGTAGAACTTTTTGGCTGCAATGTGCAAAGGTATATTTGGAGAAAAACGGGCATTGAATTTCATGAAAAGAACACCTCTCCAACTTTTAAGCACGGGGTGGATTGGGTATGCATTGGGTTTGTGTTGCAGCCAGTGGCACGGAAAACACTTCTCTGGTATAGGGGAGAATGGATTCAATTAAATATCAGCAAATTCTGGAAGCAAACATCACACTGTGTGTAAAAAAGCAGAAGATAGAAAGATAGAAAGAGGATGGTTTCTATAACAGGATAATGATATCCAAAACACCTCAAAATCCACAATGGACTACTGTACATCAAGAGGCGCAAGCTGAAGGTTTTGGCATGGCCCTCACAGTCCCCCAACCTAAAAATCATCAAAAATCTGTGAACAGAGTTCAAAAGAGTAGTGCATGCAAGACAGCCTAAGAATTCCACAGAACTAGAAGCCTTTTCCAAGGGAAAAATTGGTGAAAATTCCCAAATAAGAATTGAAAGACTCTTAGCTGGCTACAAAAAGTGTTTACAAGGGGTAATACTTGTCAAAGGGAATGTTGAAGTACTGACCATGCAGGGTGCCCAAATTTTTGCTTTGAGTCCTTTTCCTTTTTTGTTATTTTGAAACTGTGAAAGATGGAAATAAAAAACTAATTTTGCTTAAAATATTACAGACGTGTCATCTTTAATGTAATGCATTTTAGAAATCAGATCTTCTTTTACTTGTTTAGCTATTCACAGTAACAGAAATTTTGACCAGGGGTGTCCAAACTTTTGCTGTGACCATCACACTGAAGTTATATATTAATGATGCATCAGTTCTGCTGTTTTTTTTAAATTTTTTTGAAATGCTGGTATTCATTGTAAATTCTTTCAGATTTTATCGCATATATCTTTCTTCATTATAAAGCATTTTAAGAAACTGCTTTAAAAGATGAAATTATAATGATGCTGACAATGACAATGATATTATTATTATTATTATTATTATTATTATTATGTCTGTTCTTGTTGTTAACCATTATCACACAGTCATTTGGAGTAAACACAAGAATAAAGTTTTTTGTTGCAGATAGTGTTAGGATTGTGTGAAATATCGTGTCTTAAATATAATCGCTTGCGCTGTATTTTTGTTTTTTCTGAGTGTAAAAATTTCCTCTTGGCTGTTCAGTTTATGTTTATTTTGTTGACACCCACACTTGGTGCCTAGAGACGTCTGGATTGCTTCTGCATTTTCTTTCAGAAGTCCTGAGCGACTTGTGTTGTTCCTCTAAAGAATTTTTGCAAAGTTCCACTTCTACAAAGGGTCTCTGTAGTGTTAAAACTTTTCCATTTGTGCACTTGTTTACAGGGGACTGATATGAACCAAACTGTGTACTGTATTTTGCTAACTATATCAAAATAGATAAGCACTTACCTGTGTCAGAAATAGCCTCTTTAAATGGCTTAGATTGTTGCCTTAATATGCAAGCTTTCTGTTTCATTAGCTATTTTTTTTTTTTTTTGCTACACCATGCTTCCTTGTAGGATAGAATAAAAACAGTTTGTACACTAATAAAATACAATTACATTAAATATACAATGGCACATCAAATGACTACAATACATGGTACTATCTGTTCCACCACTGACCAAGGCCTGCCCTATTAGCATGTTAACCAATGTATAAATTAACATTAAGTAACAAATACTTCCAAACTTATTTTGTAAAACTTGCACTCACAACTTTCATTCACTCTCATCTACTGCCTTGAACCTCGTTTTCCTGGTCGGAGTCACTGTGGTCCAGATCCTATCCAGTTGTCAATGGGTAGTAGACTAGAAAGTTACCCTCTCATGGGACACCAACCTGTTGCAGGGTGGCCACACACATATTCACACACATTCACACACTAAGGGTGATTTAGAGTGACCGATTAGCCTGAAATGCATATCTTTGGCCTGTGGGAGGACACCAGAGCATCCAAAAGACACCCACACAGATACAGTATAGGAGAACAAATACAAACCGATGCCGGAACAGATCAGGACCTGAGGCAGCAGTTTTATTTGCTGTGTCGCCATACAGTGGGCGTCTTCATATGTAAGTATTTGAAGCTTGCAGTAAACTGTACTGGAAATCTTTCAGTAAGCTCTTTTAATGGTCATATGAATTTTCAGCATTCAGAATCCATATACAGAGCACTTTTTTTGTCTAAGAATTAACTAAAATTCTTCCACCAGTTTACAGGGCTGTACCAAAGGTATTTGGAACCTGGGGAAAACCTTTTCTTTGTCACACCCCCAGGACAATTATTTACAGTAGTAAAGGTACACACTATCTAAAAAATGTTAATAAATGGGATTAAAGAAATAAATGCAACTTCTACATTATGGAACTTTTGCTCAAAACTTCTGCATTTATATTTAAATTCTGTATAAACTTATTATATACCATATTGGCCTGAATATAATATGGTTTGTCTTGTGGGAATTACATGTAAAAAAGTTGGGTTTCTCTTATATTCCAGGACTACACCTATAAAAGGTCATACAGCATATCACAGCAGTACGTGGCATCACTTATCCATAGAAATGCTCAGTTGCAACTAGTGAACATGAAAGTTAGCAAAAGCTTCAAGATGTTCGGGAAAAAAGTAGCTCAAAGTTAGGCCAAATAAATCAAGGACTGAGGAGGAGTTGCGATGCCAATTTTAAGATAATGGTGATCAGTGAGACTGAGATGCAACTCTCAAACGCCCAAGAAATGTAAAGTTACAGGATGCTATGTTTGAAGAACGGGAGCCCAAAAACACTGTCTTAAAAATGCAAATATGGCAACTATGAATTAATAGAATTTTTCTTTCTAATTTTTCAAAAACTGTTTACCAAAAATAAGTATTGAAAAAGAGGGGATCGTCTTATCATTGGGATCAACTTACAGTCTGGCTCACATGTACATTATATATTTATTTCCATATTTACCTAACATGTTTTTATGCAGCATATCACGTTAACAGTACTCACAGACCACACTAAACTTGCTCACTCCTAAACATTGTTCAGTGAAGGGCTTGGAAACAGCCCTATAACACCCCACAACGGTGTTGGGAGCAAACTATATGTATCGCCCATAATGCACTGCTGCTGCATGTATGTAAATAATTTTGCATCTAAGCCTCAGCTCCTCACACTCAACTGAAAATGTGCTGACCTTCTGCAACAGTTAATGGCAAACGTAACATCACGCTGCCCCCTACTGGCAGGAGCTTTTCTGCACTTGAAATTGTAGTTGTTGGGTGTAAAACTGAAGCTTGTGTTGCCTGACTCTTCAGGTCATTCATAAAATCATCATACAATCTGCACTGTTGGAGATATTACGTTTGCACAAAGCAGCACATAACCTTAACACAGCTTTGGTAAAACAACACTTAATACACAAACAGTAGCCCGACCCACAGCACACAGCCCTTGCTGACACAAACCACAGCAGGCTGAAGAAAGAGCCAGGAGGATTCTTTTGTTTTTATGCGTTTTAATCTCACAAAAATACCTCTTGTAGCCATTTACTCGTTCCTTTACATCCCTGACACCCCATTTCTGCCTGGCTCCCAGGGTGGAACTATTTCTACCAGTGAATAAAGCAGATTTTCAGTCAAGGTGGGATGAAACCCACACTTTACACTTTATGCTTATCGATCCCAGAGAGCTGACTTAGCGATCCTATTACATTAGTTCGTGCCCTTGTCCAAATGTGTGCATTTTTATGACTTTATCTCTAACTTTTATAGTACGTGTTTAGTCATCATTCTCACACCTTACCTTTAACTTCACAGCCTAACCAGTGACCCTGAAAACAAGTTTGTACGTTGTTTTTTTTTTTTTTTTCTAATCTAGAAAATGTGCTCATTATTTTATTTGCATTGTTTTTTTCCACTTTATTTCAAATATCTGCAAACAAATAACTTTAACGCAGTCACGTGCTAGCGCATACGCGTTTAGGGTCCAAAATAACGACGGAGACAACGTGCGCATAACCGAGTACAATTTGCCATCCAAGCAACGTGGTTGACGTTCAAGTCGTTGCAGCGCTTTCGCCAAGGCACCGTACATAAGGAGACTGGGACGCGAAGGCACCCTGGCACCATCGCCCAGCAGGACTCTCCTCGGGCTGGAAAAAGCACGCGGCGTCTTTAAGGAGCGCGCGCGCGCTTTTCTTATAAAGTGCCGTAAAGAAGAAGAAGAAGAAGAAGAAGAAGAAGGAGGAGGAGGAGCCGTGCCGTGCCGTGTTGTTCTGTTCTTCCACGCATCTTTGGCTTTAAGTCGCGCCGAACTGCCAGCGAGCCAGCCAGCCAGCCAGCCAGCTCTTCGGGGGAAGCAGAAAGTAAGTCGCTGTTGTGCGTCGGGTTCGATGGCACGCAGGTCGCCGCTCAGTCCGCCCACGGCAGTGTAAGGATCCGGAGGTGGGGTGGTTGCTTGGTGTTCAGACGCGCTGTTGCAGCTGTGAAGTCTCCAGAATGCGGCCGATGCAGTTGATCAACAGGCGGCTGCGGCTCACGACACACGGACGTGTGAAAAAGGCGACTCGATCCATCGTCTGTCTGTCTGTCCTTCCGCTCCCGAGTTGTTAGCTGAGCGCTGCACGTATTTTCCTGGTGACGGTTCCCTCCAGCCTTACTTAAACAGCAGTATAATGGCAGTTATTTTAGCCCGTGTACAGGAGGACCCTCTTGCTCTAAATACCTTGCTGGAGGGCTACAGGAGCGGTGGGACTCGACCGCTCAACAAAAAGGAAAGCTGCCCGGTGTTTTCGTTATTTGAAGACTAAGCTGAAGTAACTGGGTGCTTGGTTTGCACTCCTGGGGTGTCACAAATGTCATTTGTTTGGCTTTCTTCTTGCGGCAGGATCTCTAGAATGGCCTCCTCCCTGGTATCAGATCACAGCACGTACAACAAGGCATTCAGGTTGTTCCTCGAGTGCTCCACAGAACATCAGTGTATGCGGGAGTTCATCTGTAACAGCCTTCCAGAATCCTTTACCAGGTAACCTGCCGAGCATGAGCTTAAATCTCTTTAAAGTCAATAGCTGGTTGGTGATATGGTGAACCCGGCGTTAATAACATCCACATTTGTGGTTCATTGGATGTCGCTGCACTGACAGGAGGTTATTGTAAAGTTAAGTTACTTATGGCCACAGCATCCTGACCTCAGAAGCTAAGCAGATACTTGACCTTGAATCCAGAACTGCCCAGAAAGAGGCAATGACAATGTACCTGCATGCATCCTGTTCACTGCTCAATGCCTTCTGCAGCCTTGCTCAAGGAAAATCCAGCATCAGTGTCCTGGGAGTTGGGAGTGGATCAGGTAAGATGCTGACATCAGTTTGCTACCTAGCAGGATACTGAGAACTACAGATCAGGGAAAATTAGTGAAAAGAAAACATGGCTCCCTTCCTGAAGGGGAAAACTGCAAGACGTAAAAGATGGGTTGAGCAGCCGATTGCCTCTAAATTGAACTATAATTTCAAGCTGCTTGCAAATGCTTATTTATACAGCAAGGTAGTCTCTGTGATAATCTGGGCTGAGAACAGAGGGAGAAGAGCTTCAAAATGTGGTCCTTGGGTTATTGGATCTTTCCCTTGCCAAGAAAACCACGATGAGTTTCCTTCTACTTTGGTTTTTATTGAGGTTGTAAAACTTGCAATGCTTGGTGGTGCTTTGTTCTTAAATGGCTCTAGTTTGATAAATTTTATTGCATTGAAAGAAGGACCAGTAAGCCTTGCCCATCTGAGCTGACTGCTTGGGGTAGCTTTTTTATTTTTTATTTTTAAATTTAAAAAAAAAAAAAAAAACCCAGTCAGCTAGTTCTATAGTAGTTGGACTGTGCCTGGGCTTTACCCTCTTAACCCTTTAGTCCTAAGTGGTAGTAATGGAACTGCTCTAAATTTAGTCTTGGTCTGGTTCTGCAGAAGTTTGGGTATCTATATACCTAAGGAGTGTAAGCTCTCATAAGCCTTAAGCTCTAACCTGCTGGAAAACAGGTGAATGTACAGTTCCTTTAAAGCTGCTTTAACTGAAACCCTCCCCTTGCTGTACTAATGTGCACCTAAAACAAAGGTCAACCTGTTTATTTGCAAAGTAAATGGTTGTGAATAGACAAAAGGGACACACCTAGGGTTGATGGCTAATGGAAACTTCATTATATTGCTTTAGCATTTTGCATTGTGGCATCTCTTTCTGCTGCCTTAAATATTAATAATATTGACACCCAAACACAGCTAATCCCCCCCCCCCCCCTCCAATAATACTCTAGCACACGGTACTGGCAAATTGTACATCAACAAATTTTATTGCTTGTTGAATTTAGTGTGTGGCGCAGAGAAAAATCAGCCTGGGTCACCTCCACTCTGCATGGAATGTTATGTGCTTACATATCTAACAGCCCTATTCCAGCTTGTCCAAACTTTGTCAGAGACCAAATTTTAATTTTTCAAAATGGTAAATAGTTGTAATGGAGGTTGATAACCATGGAAATCCTCTTTTAGGGCAAAAGGTATGTCTGTGTCAAATTTCAAATCTGTGAACAAAGCCATGTATAGATTAAGCTTTATAGATGGAGGTCATCCTAACATATCAATTTGGAGAATTTTTGCACTGCAGTGTCTCCTTTTGTTGATCCACCAAACACCGATCATATTCGCATACAAACAGATTTTTGTCCAACACTGTTTTTCTAGGAGAGATGGACCTGCAGATATTGTCACAGCTCCATAAAAAGAACCCAGACATGAGTGTGGACTACGAGGTGGTGGAGCCCAGCAGTGAAATGATGGAAAGCTATAAAGGTAAATTAGTCTTTCTTACAAGTTCTGCAGTATGTGCACAGATTGGTCTTTTAATTGAGTTATGCTAACTGGCTTGTTGCTTTACAGTTATCAGGTTTGAAATTGTTTTTAGCCGAAGTATATTGGTGTACCTTGCACAGCACTTGTATCCAAGAGTCCCAACTTGGAGAAGATAAACTTCACTTGGAATCAGATGACCGCTTCTGAATATGAAAAGCACTCAAAGATAAAACAGCCCACTAAGAAGATGGACTTCATTCATATGATTCAGGTGCCAGTGTCTCCAAATCCTTTACTTTTACATTCTTGTGTCTTTACATTTTTGTACAATCTACAGTTCAGGCAGTTTTCAGCTTTAGTTATTCTTTGTAGGAGATGTCTTTCCATAATTGATGCAGTGCTAAGGATTCTCAACACTACTAAGCAGTGAGAACAGTGCTTAGTCCCTCACTGCTTTAGTAGACTGAAGGAAAAAAGGTATCCATCCTGAAGCACTACATTACAAGCACTGCCCCAGTAAGTTCTGTGTCATATAAAGAGCACATTTGGTTAAGAATCATGTAACCTGCTATGCATCTGCGGTAATGGAAGACTGCTGGTGCATTGGCATGGTTTCATCAAGTGTAGGTGCAGGCCTAAGGTATCTTCAGGTGGCGGGCAACTGGAAGCCATTCATAAAGACATGAATCTTGCATGTAGGAAAGGAAAAAGCTTTATTTGACCCCCTAGTGAAATTTGGCAGATGGCACGTGAACACATAGCACTTTTAACAGAAGATGCTTGTATACTGTACATAATGAACACCAGGAAAAATTAAAAAATGACAATGTACACACTGTAATCATTTGTGTGACACCATGGAGGTGGATGACTGTTGGTAAGAAGGACCTCCAGAAATGCTTCTTGGTGCACCTGTGTTGAATAACCTGATTATTTGTTTATGGCGATCACTCAGGGGATGTGAGCCATTGGCCATGATGGATTGTGGCTTCCTCCAAATCCTGGCTTTTGCCACAGCCTCCTCTGAATCAAGACTCTGGAACATGAGTGAACCCATGTTCATGATTTTGAGTCTGAACCATCAGTTACCCAGGCACAAGGTTTCCTTAATGTGGTAAAGCTTAACCTCCAACTCCTTTGTGTTAATATTACCGTAGAGGAGAGATCTACACCTTTCTCTGTATACCCCACTACTACAGAAGCAGAATTTTTGCAGGTGACACTGACCAGACTTGTATTTGAAGTCAAGAGGTGTAGAGCATAAACAGGAATGCAGATGGTACCGTTCCTTGGACTACTCCTGTAGTGCTTACCACAGTCCCAAAGCCTGACAAACTGGTGTGCCTGTTGGATGGTCCACAATTGAGGACATAATTTTAGCACCTTCAACTAGAGTGACTTGGTGTTAAAGGTACCGAGTTTTTTGTTTTTCCCCCCTCTTTCCCCCCTTTGGGGCTGTGACATCACTCAACCCCCTACAGCCACAAAAAGGCATGAAACAGCATATTCATTGGTGCTCTATTTGTGCTGCTTGCAGCAGCAAAGATGCTCTTAACTCCCCCTCTGCCTTTTTTCATTTTAGCTGTATTAACAATTATTTTGATTCGTGACCTCTAGCACTGACTCATCACCAGACAATGGCATTGCCTCTGAAAACAAATTCAACTTAATTTTGCTGCAGGTTCTCTGAGAAACAGTGTGGGATAAAAATCTTTACATGTATGTCTGCATGTGGCTCATCTTTAGATGCTGTACTATGTTGCTGATCCTAATGCCACAGTTTCATTTTTCCGGAGCCTCTTGAGTGAAACCGGAAAACTTCTGGTCATCCTCGTTTCAGGTGAAGTGCATTTAAATTTGTGAAAGTATAAGGGCTATAAAACAAGCAGTACAATGCCAAGAAATACACTTAATTTTGGTATAGAAAGGACAGAAGGTGATCTAAACAAAGGCCGTACAATGGTAGCATTGACTTGTGGTAAAGGGACACTTGTTTTACCTTGTAATCATACAGTGGAACAAATTTAACTTTTGTCACTTCAGGAGAGAGCGGCTGGGAACACCTCTGGAGGCAGCATCACATGGACCTGTGTAACAGTAAAACTTCCCAGTATGTGACAACAAGCAACATCAAGAGCTACCTCGATACAAATGGCATCAGCTACAAGGCACATGTGCTGCAGTCCACAATGGACATCACAGAGTGCTTTACACCTGGTGACGAGAAGGGGGAGCGCTTACTAGACTTCCTCACTGAGCTGGATCAGTTTAGCAGGTGTGTATCACCTGAGCTGAAGGCCAGTGTCATAAACACATTGCAGAAACCAGAGTGTAGCACTGTGGTGGAGGGCAGGGTCTTGTTTAATAACAACCTGGAGGCTTTAATTCTAGATCCATAAACTGGACAGGACCATACTCTGCATCTTTTGTCAAATACAACTGCTAATTAGAATAGTGTTAGACTTGTTCCTGAGAGGCACTAAAGCAATTGTTTGACTCCATTTCATTAACAAAAGGAAGCAAAGGTTTTAAAATCATGCATTTCCAAATGTCTCTGCTGAAGGATGGGAGTAATTTTCTGTTTTATGGCTAGATGTGTAATAGCTGCATATTAATTGGCTGCTAGTGAGTTGGAGTACTTGCATGGCAGCTAGTAAGCTGGCTACTTGTCGGTATTGTACAGCTGTCCAAAAAAGCACCACCAAATTTATTAGGCAGATGTTATTGCTGGTTGGTCTATTTAGCATCATTTCAATGGTCATCTGTGGGTTTTGTTGTGCTACAGCACCTTGGCAGTCCTGTATGTGCTTCTGTGGATGTAATTTAATTGGATGTGTCTCCAAAAAAGAATAAATTACAAGTATGCATTCCAGTTGGTTGTTTGTCTGAAAGAGCATCCATAAGCCCCAAATATTCTCTATTTTTGACTGCTGATGTAGAGATGGACATGTCAGCATGATGCTGGGCACCTGGGACCAGCTAAATAACTTTAGTACAGTTATATAGGCAAAATATCCACTGTACAAGCACTTGCATTTGGAAATGTTCTGAGTTGAATACCATAGCATAAAATTAAAACAAGTAGTTTACTAAGTCAGCTGCATGACCAAGTAATGTTCCAATACATTTGGTGGGAATTAGGTCACATTATTTGGTGTTCATGTCTGTATGATTGAAGGGTTTCAGGGGCTCTCAAAATGCAACCGTCCCACAGTTGGTTATTACATTTCTATGCAGTGTAAAGGCTGAAGCAAATCTGACAAAAGATTCCCTCACCAATGTATGCACGACACTTTGAGACTGTCACGTTTATTACAAAAAAGCTGCAAGATGAATTGCAGAAAAATTATGAATTTACCTGAAATTGACTATCTTTCAAGTGTGAAGTCTATGAAAGTGTGCACAAGTACAGCAAGAGCCAAACAATAAAATAAAAATATGAGCTTTATAGGATTGTGGCAATAGTAAAGTGACTTTTGAAAAGTTACACAAACTCTCCCTTACTTTCCCACTGTCTACTGCCTATGCAGTACTCTGGTTGAGAAATTTGATAAAAGCCGTAGGATCCTTTTTTTATCCTCTGTATGAGGTGCTTTTTTGGCTCAAGTCTGATACTGAATTTTATTCCAAGAAAACTTTGCCAGCTAAGAAATGTAGTGTTGCTGATCAAGAGCTTTTTGCTGTAGGGTCTTCCCCACAAAGGGCAAGTTCATGATCTACAGAGGAGAGTGGGCTGCAGCAAAGTGGGTGTGACGAGGATGGACAGGATTAGGAATGAGTATATTAGAGGGGCAGCACAGGTTAGACGGTTTGGAGACAAAGTCAGAGAGGCGAGATTGCATTGGTTTGGACACGTGCAGAGGAGAGATGCTGGATATATCGGGAGAAGGATGCTAGGGATGGAGCTGCCAGGCAAGAGGAAGAGAGGAAGGCCTAAGAGGAGATTTATGGATGTGGTGAAGGAGGACATGCAAGTGGTGGGTGCGACGGAGAAAGATGCAGAGGACAGGAAGAAATGGAAACAGTTGATCCGCTGTGGCGACCCCTAACGGGAGCAGGCGAAAGATAAAGAAGAAGAAGAAGTATAACTGAAACCTTAATGGTCTTTTACATACAGTGCCACCAGAAGTTGGATACCATTGTACTATTGGGATACTGGCCCAGCACTGCTAATCCTGAACAAAGGAACAAGGGTTGTAAAAAGCTGCCACCTATCAGACAGCCTCTGGAAGTTAACCCCTGTAATATAGTGAAGGTGGATCCACCATATGGGTGTCTCAGCTGTCTGTGTGTCATTAGTTTATCTTTTCTTGGCACAGTAGGGACCCACAGTTTAAGCCTAGATATGCTGGACCTTGGATAAGAAGAGGGAAATGATTTGCAGTGACTGACTGCAGGCCTGCAGCAACAGTTTGGTTGGCATGAGTCTTGGAGAAGCATTCTGTAGAGGTTCCTCACACACATACGGAAAGGCAGTAAGAGTACTCATATTTGCTGCAGATGTCAAACTCTATGCATTACTCAACTGTCCCTCCTTTCCAGCCACTGCTCTCATGAAACTAACACTGCAAGCCTTTGTATGTGGACTTAGTTTGCCTGCAGGGTTGGCAGGTGACACCCAGATCCCTGTGAGAAGTGTTCCGTGAGGAGGATACCCTTGGGTTTACTGTTTGAGAATCTACCAGAAGTAAATCAGGCTGAAGCAGTTGCTGAGGGAAGCTCCCACCTGGTACTATTGTGAAGAAGTACAGTAGTGGTGCTTTGGTGTCTTGTGGGCAGTATAAGTGTCGTAGGTGTGTGCAAAAAGCTGTGTGATCTACTGGATCTTTGAAGAGTCTTGGTATCTCCAAAGTACAGCATGCTGCCTCTACCATTCCATGGTATGCCTACAAGACTGTCTTGCGAAGGGACTGAGGAACCTCCATCTGCTATGGAATTGCTCCCTGGTTGGCTCAGTCCACTTCCAATAGAGCATCCATCTCTGACTGCTTGGTGGTCCCACTGTGCATAACAGTTGCTGCTCAGGCAGTTTGTTCCTCTTCAATGAGACCCTCAGCAGAGAAGGGGTTGATGTTCTATGCACCTTTCCATACAAAGACAGTGAAAACATCTTTCTTGCCCTTAAGAGCCCTTACGCATATCCAGTTCCACCACCACAGAGGAACTAGGGGTGGTAGTGGTGATGTTCTGCTGCTTTCAGGTACCAGATAAACTCTAAAGTAACCATGGCCAAATGCGAGTCCCTGACAGTCACTAGTGACCTCCACTTGGACTGACCATGCTCTGGCTTTCTCGAAAGACTGGCAGAAATATCATCAACATAATGCAATTGAACAGAGCTGAAGATGGCCAGTTTTGGAGCTGGACTACCTCATAGGCACTCAGAATGGGAAAGCCATCTGTTTGCCAGTGGTTGCACTGTTGTGGTGCGTGGGCTCCAGTCAAACATGAACAGGGGAACAGCTGGTGGGAACAGTAACAGCAAAAGCAACGGTGTGTTGGTGTCTCCTTCTGCTGGGGGTCACATGTACTTGGTGCCACAGGGAAGCCAAAGAATCACTTCAGTCAGTCAGATGAAGACCTGATCCTATACAAAGGGCAGCACACAGGTTAGGATTCAATCAGACAGTGTCAGGTTGCAGACAGGAGCATCCTGCTGCTACCCAATTCTGTAACTACATAATGGAGGAAGGGAGAGTGGGACAAGGCTGAAAGTGACCTCAGTGAATTGAAAGTAGCTTCCAGTATGTGGATGAAGTTCTTGCTTCTATAGCAGAAGTTCCTGGATTGAAGCACCAGTAGGATGGAAAGGTGCTGGAGGCATTGTAGGTGTTGAGAAGCATGCTCATGCCATTCAAACAAGCAACCATGCAAAATCAGAGTAAGAGGGCTGCATCATGATGCAGACTGACTGGTAAGTTGCAGACAAGCAGTACAGTACCTGCATCCTCAAGTGATGCTGTCATGAGGCCAGTTTCAGATTCTGATGTGGCAAGACATGGAGCTGCAGAGGCATTGCTGTCTCTACCATAGTATGGTGCATGATGGCAACCTTGACTTTGGTCCTTGCTGATAGACCACTTTTAAAGTTGGAAACATTTCTCCTGACTAAATACTACAATGGGATGTAATTCTGAAGGTTCTGTAATGAAGGCACCCTGCTGGTCACAGGGTCTAAGGAGGCCACCGTGACTATACAGTAGGTGGAGTCTGATATACATCAGCTCAGGGTGCTGCAGACTCTGGAAAGCCAAGCATACGGTGCATGTGCAGCCCTAAAAACATGGATCTGGTGCATGTAGCCCCGATGACTGCTCAGACCTATGGCTCTGGAGTGTTAGACAGGGTTATTGTGGACAAAGATACACCTATAAATCCCACAAAGACAGGCAGACCACCATGGGCTGAAACTTAAACAGCAGCCAGTTCATCACTAGAGAGCAAAGGGCTGAGTTTTACCAGTGTGACCTGGATGGGAACCTACTGGACTGCTGGGAATGTTTGTGGTACTGGAAAACTCCTGGCATTACGCACACACATCAATGTATCCATGGTCACACCTTTGAGGTTCTGACGGGAATGTAACACAAGAAGATGTCTTTCACCATTTCAAAAAATTGTAGAATAGTTTTTTAAATGTAGCAGCTTTTGGGGCTTTCAGGACCATGCAGCATTGAGGAGGAACCAAGGCACAGTCATCTGCGTGAGCTGGACCCTCGTCTATGTAGGGCTCATAGCCATTTCCTCAGACATCGATACTATGAGAACATGGGGCCTCTCGCAGCATCCACAGTACCATGAGGGCTGCAGTTGTAAATAATTTGTTGTTCTTTTGTGTCGCACCAGACACCTGGGAATAAACATGCCCACTTCTTTGTATTTTGAAGTCAATTTAATGTGAAACAAATGACCATCACACTTTCAAATAGAATACAAGTAATTTTTCTAACACAATATCCAGACTTTTATTTATTTGCACTCATTGCTTTATGGATTCATTAGACAATCTGTAGGAAACCTGTATTTCAGGTGAAAATGTTTTCCAATTGCATCTACAATACAGCAGAGAAAATTTTTGCATTGTGTATTATTTCCGTTTTACATTGTCAATCAGGATGCTAATGAGCATTTTTGATTTTGTTTAGTTTGTCTGTTGTGGAAGAAAAAATAAAGTAACAGTTTGGGTGTAGAGAGAGTTACACTTTATTTTCTATAGAAATACACACCGGTGTGGGAGAGCCCCTTCGGAAAGAGAGTCTCCTCGAACAAAGGATACAGGGATCATTTATACAGCAGCTCGCAAGGTATACACCCCTCTCAAGTGTTTTCCACTTCTGCTCTCTGTCAGTGTGACTTTAAACATTGTTGTTATAAGGAATCATTTTCCCATCCTAAGTGTGGTGGAGTAACTCCTGATTTATGTGCCTCAGTTCAGGGAATTTTGGTTTTATTACTCCTTTACATACCACCAGGGTCTGGCCTGGGTCTAAATTGACCATTCCCTTGACCCTTTTACCTTATCTGTAGTTTACGTTTCCCTTCTTTAAGTACCCTCTTTTATTTTTCCAGGGAACCTTCTTAAATACCTAACATTCTAGCAAGGCAGAAGTCCCAATGCTTTATAGCAGTAAGCACAATATACTGGATAACATGATCATAAAACATTCACTACACTATTGATTAATACCTTTAACATAACAGAAACATGCATTAAGAGCTTAACTTCAAGAATTTCTCTCACACTGTTAACCTATGTGTATTTGGTATCTAATAAAATATGGACGACATGACGCTGGTGACCACAACAGCAGCTTGTGCAAGGCGGCTGTTAGGAAAGCTGGATGAGAACCTGAAGTGGGCTGGTTTGAGGATTAAAATAGCAAAGTCCCAGAGCATCTCACTGGTTAAAGGGAAGGTAGAGAAAGTTAGTCTTCTGGTGGATAAGGAAGAGATCCCATCAGAGAAGCCGGTAAAGAGTTTAGGGAGGTGGTACACTAGGGAGCTAACTGATGTGGATCAGGTGGAGCAGCTTAAGGAAAGTGTAGTAGATGGGTTACAGAGGATAGAGAACTCAGGGCTGCCGGGTAAACTGAAGCTCTGGTGCTTACAGTTTGGCCTGTTCCCAAGGGTGATGTGGCCACTAACTATGTATGAGGCATCAGTCACAAAGGTGGAGAAGCTGGAGAGGCTGATCAGCTCCTACATTAGAAAGTGGCTGGGGGTTCCTCGGTGTCTAAGCAATATGGCTTTGTATGGGAAAGGAGTTCTGCAGCTGCCGCTCTCAAGCTTGACAGAGGAATTTAAGTGTGCAAAGGTACAATTAGAATTGCAGCTGTCAGGTAGTAGGGATGAGGTTGTAAGGGGTTTGGTACCCAGGATAGCAACAGGTAGGAAATGGGATGCGAGACAGGCGGTAGAGGAAGCTAAGGCAGACTTAAGGCAGCTGGAGATGGTCGGGAAGGTACAGCAAGGAAGAGAAGGTCTAGGTTGTCGGTTAGGAGACCCTATGTGGAGTAAGGCAGGCCCGATAGAGAGAAGGAGGTTGGTGATAGAGCAGGTGCATCGGCAGGAAGAAATAAAGAGGTGTGTCAGGGCAGTCTCACAGGGGAAGCAGGGGCAGTGGGTAAATTGGGAGAGGGTCGAGAGGAAGAGGCTGAGCTGGAGGGAGCTGTGGAATATGGATGCATATCGGATAAGGTTCCGGAGCGGTTTATGATGTGCTGCCATCACCTCAGAACCTGAAGCAGTGGGGGGGTGAGGACTCAACTTGTCATCTGTGCTCGGAGGTTGGGACAGTGAAACATATTTTAGTTGGTTGTAAGGTTAGTTTAGCACTGGGTAGGTACACATGGAGGCATAACCATGTACTAAGGTGCCTGGCTGCGGCCATTGAAGACTGGAGGAGGCAGGTATGGTCGGGACATGAGGTTGAAGGTGCAGTAGTAAAGTTTATTAGGGAAGGGGGGCATGGGTAGGAGACCGTCTAAGTAGAGGGGCGGGGCTGGAACACAAAAGTGAGGCCAATTGAGGTAGGATGCCGTAGATTTATAGGTCGATCACTCTGGCATTATTCTGCGAGCTCGGTATCTGGGGGCGAAAGTTGCAACAGGCGGTGAAGGAGTTGTCACAGGCTGCGGAGCAAGGAAGTCTCTGGGTCTGGAGTAAGAGGACCAGCACGGATGGTAGCGGGGCAGCGGCGAAGCGGTGAGTAGGTGGGTCCCAGCAAAGCGTTAGCGCATAGTTGTGATGGCGGTTAGCTGTTAGCAGGCGGCGGTGTTGGTGTGGTTAGTTGTTGTGAAGCGTGATAGAGATAAAGTAGGTAGCGAGAGGCTTCTTCCCTCTGAGACAGAGCAGTAAGTATGAGGATGCTAAGGTAAAGGATAGGTAATGTGATGAGCGGCGGGGTGATGCAGCGGTGTGCGCGGTAGTGGAGGGGAGCAGCTCCTGGATGCCTGAGCTGCGGTTGAGCCTTCTGGAGGTGTCGTGGGCCTAACTCAACAAAACACCGACGAAGGAAGGTGCCCACTTGATAACCCCGATGAGATATCGTGCCATTGCTGTGCCACGCCATGTTTGGAGTTATAGTTAGTTGGCGCTAGTTTTGATAAGTTAGCCATTGTGTAGCAGCGAGGTAGGCATGCTATGGGTTGGCTGCGGGATTGCCGTGGGGGTTAGGATGGGGTACAAGGTTAGATGGGTAGTAGGATCCCCTTTATAATCCAAGCTCTTTTATTGGCACTTTATGTTTAATACGAACCAAAGAAGAAGAAAAAAATTGTAGGTCTCCCAGCTACTGGAAATGTGCAAAACAAGAACCAGCCCCCTTAACACCCCAAAGTGATGGATTGGCTGAGCAGTTGAACTGCACACTAGCAACCCAACTGGCTACCTTGGCAACAGATCATCAGCACGACTGAGACTGACACCTCCCATTGGTGCCGTGGGTGTACTGTTCTGCCGTCCAAGAATCCACCAAGCGCACCCCAGCTGTTTGTTTGTCAGCAGCAGACAGAGGTACTGTAGGGGCACAACAGAAGTGAACCTACAGCACCTGCTGCTGTGGTCAGCCTTTCAAACCTGGGGAAATATGCAGGTGTACAGTCCCTGGCAGAAACAGGCCTTATATTCCAGGCCCACCCACTACTGAGGAGCCCTGTGAAGCTTTGGCAAGGCTCATTGAGGTCGTGTACAGGCTGAGGCTCCAGACACACAGAAACGTTGTGGTGTTTCATCAGGATAGGCCTGCATCCTACCAGCCTGATGCCCCTGAGACTGACACCTAGTTTTCCACCTCACTAAACCCTGTGCTTCTTTGCCGTTGTGACCTCACAACAAGCACCCGTGGTTGCCAGGCACCTCCATGCCTGCAGCAGGACTTTGTAATGGACTTCAGAGTGCTTGAGGATAACTCGCCTCTTTGGTGACATGGGGTTGAAGTAGCAACAGGCAGTGAGGGGGGACTACCCATCATCCCTTGCTGCTTAGGGATTTCTGTTACTTTACTGTTGTTTTAAAGTGTCCTCTAATGGTTGTTGTGCAGGTTATTTGCAATGGTTTAGCATTCTTTTGTTACCAACCCATCATTTTTGTTTTGCTCCCTTTCCTGTCCCATTTTAAATTTTATTCCTGCAGTTGAATTCTCAATTGGTCCCCACTCTGCAGTTTTAAACAGACTGGCGTAAGTACAGTGCATGCAGTTTTTATATGGAGAGGTCAGTAAATAATGTCACAAAGGCCCTGACCCACTGTGTGCCACCTTCACTTACCGACTTTTCAAGTGACAAACCAGCTCCTGGTCCCAATTAAGTATATTAGCGGGGGGGCAAGAAAGTTTGCCTACCACATCAATCCCTGTAGGATCGGAAAGTCAAGGCCTGAATGGAATGAACTCAACATTTTGCAGAAAGCAAGGAAGCTCTTTGTTGCTCTGCACATAAAGGAGGTCCTTCTTCTACCCTAGCCCTGTCTGGAAAACCACCTAGAATTACATTATGACATCATGAAGGGTTGTTGCTCTGAAGCTGGGAAGAATCCAGAGTCCACACTCAGTTCACAGCTTCAATTGTCCTTTCTTTTTTTCGGTGTGGTCTTTTGGAAAAATCTTGTTGGTCTAGTAAGATCATTCTGTGAGGCTCCTGGTTGCTCAACCTCAAACATTCACATATGTTTATGGGATGACGGTCATCCCATAAACATGTGCAACCCTACATTTACATTAGCATCCCTCCCAGTGGATCCCCCCTGCTGTGTGCCTGTTGTTTCTAGGATCAACTCCCAAACATTGCGGCCTTGCACTTGCACAAGAGGTTACTAATGGTGGACAGATGGATACATGCACATGACACCTCAGTATGCATTGTTCTGCACGTGGGTTGCTCATGGTTTATGACCACATTTTTCTTACTTACTCGCTTACTTTTTACACAGACTAAATACTCATTTGTACGAATATCTTGAAGAGTATTGTGTATGTGTGTGTGTCTGTGTGTGTGAGAGAGAGAGAGCGAAAGAGATATATTTTTAAAAAAAATAATTTATTGGCACCATCTTGTGGTCATCTTTTGTAGCACATTTATTTTAAAATCAATATGTAATTGTCCCTTGATTTACAAACGTTAGTAAATGAAATAATAAATAAACATAATACCAAAACCATAATAAACAGTTTTGTGTTGTTCCTCCTCTTCAGTTTACAGGTATTTTCCACAATGAACAACAACCATGTACCATCTCCACAGAGCAAACACAAACCATGGCATTGAAAATAATCACTCAATAGGGTAAAGTCTATTTTTCAACCATTTTGAGGAATGTCTCATGAAAATTCTAATTCTTTTGAAAAATCTCTTACCCACAGTCCAAGCAGTTAAAACAGTTTATACAGGTAATACACAATTTATTCAGACAGGACACTGTCACTAAAAGCAAATACCTTCACACATATCAAAGATTTTCCCAGCATTCAGAGAATGGTTTTTTGCAAAACTCAAAATACAACCAAAAAATAAAACACACAACAACGATTACCCTTTAAAACTCACAAACATCACTGTAAGATTTTAATATTTATAGCCTATCAATATAAAGCACTTTGCCTGCCAGTTCTGCATGTACACATCCAGAGACACAGGGAACACAAACATTGAAACCCACAGCTACACCACATCCACCCCTTTGTTCATTGATCAAACGTAAAAGCACAACAATGTACATCAACAGCATAGTTCAAATGGGATTTATTTATCAAAATTGTTAAAATAAAACAAGACTATAAAAATCTAAATAATACACCATAAAATCTAGGAAAAGAAGTCCCTTCGGGGTGTCCTGGCCGGACTCCCTGGTTCTCTCAGTCTGGGAGGAGGGCGCTAAGAGTTTGAGAACAACCCCACTTACTTCCTCCTTGTTGCAGCAGGGGAGGACCCTTCTCAGCCTTTCATTGTAGCATCTGCATTTAAAAACAACAAACTGCTCCCCTTGCCGTGCTTCTTATTCCTCATCACATTGTCCTCCTTGTCCGGAGGGGCAGATTTGACTCTGCTTGAGGATATATGGGCTGTACCCAACAGAGAGTTACTGCCACCCCCATCCACTGTCACTATTCTCACCACTGTTTCCTTCTGTTCACCACTGACAAAGATATTCACTGTTAACCTCAGTTTGAAAAGTTTATTTCACAAAAAAATACAGAATAAAAACATTCTGCCAGAAAGTGTAGTCACAGCTACAATGTAAAATTAATCACATTAATAATAAAGTTTTTTTTTTACTATTATTCTGCCAAATTACACAGAATATTACACAGCGTGAGTTATTTTATTATTTCTCTTTGCATCAATCTATCCACATGGGTAATAGTACAACTAACTGAATTCCATACTAATGAAAATTTAATTTCAATCTTGTAATGTTTTAGTTCTTTTGTCCTATAAATCACTACTGGTATCGCCAAAAAAACTACAGGATCTAATTTGCATAAACATGATGTTGGACCTGTTGCTCCCAGAAATGTGCTTTTAAATGCCTAATTTCTATCAGCAATTTCGATCATTTCACCTAGCAAATTTTCAGAAGGATTCTGGAGGAAGAAAAATTGATCTTATTTTGCAAAATTTTACTGTTAATCATCATACATGAATCTAGCTGTAAGTTGTATCTGAAAAACATTTAACCTTAAAATGTGTAACCTTAACCAGAAGAGGCGTTTATGTTTACAGTAGGTGCCAGTATGCAGGTAAGTTTTCAAAAAAGCTGTAAGTATACTCAGCAGGTAAATAAATCACTGATTAAATCTAGCTGTGTCTCCATTACACTTTTATTGAATATTTAATACCTATATCTGTAAAGCTGAACCTCTGCTTGTTCTTTAGCCATGCTTTTGTTTTTCAAGCTACAGAAAATGTAAAATTTGGCATACAGGTTCTTCTCACCCCAAGTTAGGTTTTGTGTAGTCAAACACACACACTACATAAAATATGCATCTAGGCAGTTCCCAGCTGAATTGTCAAGATGAAGACAAACGGCCCACTTCTCACACACACACAGATGCTAAGAGGACACTGTCAAATTTTATCAAGACTTACTCATGTAGGTCAGATACTACACATCCTACTTACTGTACATGGACAAAGGGGAAGAGGCAGAGACAGTAAAAAAAATAAATCGGTATAAAAATAAGATGAGAATAAATTGTGGTTGACAGAGTCAGCCATGGCATTAACATGCAAGAAGTTGAGCAGTGAGTCCAGCCCAATCTGAGCTGGTATTAATAAGACCTTTTACACTCAAAACAGGCAAATTTCACAGTAAAGTTGCCCAACTTTTGCTCATCTATGTCTAGGAGACACGGTAATTGTTGTTACTCTGCAGAATCCATAGAACACCATCAAGTAGTGGGTGAAACCATCTATTCGGTCAGGAACAGGAAGAAGAAGAAATCATAAATGTGGTGTTGGCAAACCACACTGCCTAGACCATCATATCAAGAAGATCAAGAAGAGTTTATTTGTCAAGTACATAGCAACCGAGTATACCATGCAACGAAATGCGCCCTGATTCAATGGGAGACTGTGCGTGGTTACATTCCAGAAGGAAGAAAATTTATGAGTAAAGAACAAGAAAACAAACAGTCAGACAGTCAGACCTCATAGAGTACATTTTCAGTACATTTCACTACATTTTCAGCCATCGTGTCGGCGCCATCTTGAATTATAGCAGATGTTGGTGAAAAACTAATGCAACTCCGGACGGAAACAAATGCCGCGACATTTCACAAACTTATCAAAACAATGCCACGGTAAATCAAAGCCAAAGGCTTTAAATAAAATAAAACAAAACCAAACCGGAGCATGCGGACCACAGAGAATGAGTCTAGCGGAGTCACTGCCTGGTCCGGCACTGGGGGGGGTCAGCCATGTCTCAGTGAAACACAGGATGTTACAGTCCCTCACGTCCTGCTGGAAGATCACTCTTGCTCCCAGATCAGCCAGGCCGCTCTCCCAACTGGCCGTCAGCGAGCAGAATCTGGTGCGAGTCCCCTGATGTCTCTGTGTGCGTCCCCGCGGGGTCTCTCGGCCGTGTCCCAATCGCCATCTGCCATCCGAAGCACCCCAGCCTGCCACGACGAATTGGGCCTGAATAGCACTGGCGCGGGTCCCTCCGACCTCCGATGTTTGCCTGTGCAGCACCGGCGCGGGTACCTCCGACCCCCGATGTTTCCCTGTGCGGCGCCGTGGGGTCTCTCGGTTGCGTCCTCAATCGCCATCCGGACGAATTGGGCCCGAAGAGCTTAAATTCTATTTCCAATCTCCCAAAGTGTTAAACTGTCAGACAATAGCAGTCCCATTGATGTGCGAGGGAATAACAGGCAGAAAATCAAAAAATCAAGGAAAAAAACATACAGTCCTCCTGGAGCAATCAGATAGGCAACTACACGCAGCAGCGCCATATGGGGTAAAGTTAGTTCTTACCATTCAAGGGTCATTCAAGAACGGTTCAATTCACACCCAAACATTCAAATAATTTCCTTTCCCTATTCCTCATTATTTTATTTTTTCCAGTTCGCAATGGAAAGTGTATGGCGATACAGTATATGGAGGTATGTGAAGGTAGATGATCAGAACCCTTATGATCACGTTGCTTTTGTTCAGGCAATGCAAGCAGCCTGTGATGATATCACTCCTGAGGTTGTCAAGAATGGATCCTTCATTTAGTTTTACCAGAAAAAAACATCCTTTATGGTGTAGATGAGAACCTGTGGCAAAATCCACATGATTTGAACTCGAAATCGCTGGAAAGGCTCCATGCAGCCTCCTGGTTGCAAACTGGCTGTGGTGGCTGCCCAACAGCACAGAGGCTCAATGCTGGCCTCAGGAGGCAATGTGGGTGTAACATGGCAGCACTTTGTTGAAGCAGACTGTCCTCTCTGTTCTGGTTTTGAGGTTTATCTTACAGTGACTCTTACAGTCAGAGATCTTGTGTCTAACAGTATGAATTCTGTCTCAGTTTGTAATTTCTTTTTACTGATTAGTTTATGCTCTCCAGTGACCGTGCCACTAGATGTTCCAGTAACGTTGAGTGCCCTTCTGGTTTTGTGTGGTGGACTTGCATGCTGTAAATTGTCTAACATTGTGAATTCTGCACCATTCACTGTGGTGTAAAGTCATGTGGATGATAACTGCATGTGGTAGGCTCTCCTCTGCTCAGGTGGCAGTCCAGCATGAAGGAGCCGACTGTCACATCGACCATGACGGGACCCCATTGTACAGGAACTAAATACCTTCCTGGTTGGGGGGGACAATCGGTTCCAATTGTTTTTCTTTCCTTTGCTCTGTAGGGTCGCTTTCTGGGGTATAGGCCACCAACAGCTGTTTAGTTCAGGACAGAGGACTCTAGCAGTCTTCAGTTGGCTCAAATTGTACCCCATCTTCTTCATTTCTTAAGGTTATGTAGCCAGGTGCTCATTAGCAGGCCTCTCTTCCATTTTTCCGGTGGATTTCATGTTAGCACCTTCTAAGTAATGTTGGTACTTGGCTTATGGAGTGGGTGCCGTATCCATCTCTAGTTTCTTTTACTTATTTCTTCTTCCACAGGTAGCTGGCTATTTGTTTGCCATAGCATTGCTGACAACTCCTGACCAACAAATCCAGAGGACTTTTCTCAGGCAGCTGTCGATAAAGGTCTGTGCCTTTATTTAGTCTTTGTCCTCCACGTTACCCTATACAGTAGGATCAACTTCACATTAAAACTGAACAGCCTGATAGAGCACTGTGGCAATTCTTTAGAGCTCCAGATGTTCTTAAGCTCAAGGAAGGCTTTCAATTCTTGCCTTGATGTCTGCGTCTGTGCAAGGATTTGTGCCTGTGAAAATGGTCTCAACATCTTCAAATGGACTTCCGTCAAGTAAGAGTGGGTTGAGGTAAGCCGAATTGATCTTTAGGACTTTTGTTTTCCAGTTAATGATTTTAATGATACATATTCCAGATCTATTTTTTTTTTCCTGTTTCTCTTTGTGAGTAGATTACAGAAGGTCCAAGTCATCAGAAAAGTCCAGGTCATCTAGTTTTCTGATCAGAGTCCAATGAATCCCATTCCTTTTCTACGCCATGCCTGTCTTCATAACCCAGTCAATAACAAGACAATTTAATGCAACTGATTGTTTTTGTCCTTATGAGAGAGCAGTTGATAGTTGAGATACATTGTGGGTGACTTTCCTCTTTCAGTTCTATTATCCACTTCAAATATTCAGCCCTATCTTATGATATACTTCTCAAACTTTATTAGCATCTCTTCGGTTTTTTAACCACTTTTTCGCCCCAATTTCATTGCATTACACTTTATTTGTGAGATTAAAAGGAAGAAATTGCACAAACGTATGCAAACAAAGTGAATGTGAGACAGGATATTATATTTAAACTGAATGTTTATTTAACTGCAGATTTCACTTTTTTATTGGGAAATTCTGCAATAACAATTGGGCAAAACATTTGTATTTTGAGTAGTCATGAAATTAAAATAGTGTGTGTTGTGAAGCCTGTTCGAGCGCGTGACGCTTCAGTGATCTTTGCCGCTAAGCAGACTGCAACCTTCTGAAATGGATGCGATGTGCCTTTGATGAGTGACTGAAAGGTCTCGTGAAAGACCATTCAAATTTCACGTTGGACTTGCAGGCGCATGTTAACAGCCTATTATGTTTTTACTGTTAGCATCTGGATTATTAAAGTGCTGAGCATCTCTCGCTCGCACAGTGGCCAGATGTCTAATGATAATAATCTAAGGCGACAGTTTGAATCCCAGGTCGCCATCAAATTTCGTTTTGGTTTCGCATCATTGCCTTACATCTCCGTCCATTAGGCTGTTAGTCATTTTCTTTTCGAGAGCCTTAATTAAAATAACCTTATAACTTGTTCCATCATCTTGACCAGCTGGGTCTGTAAAGAATAAATAATTTAGCAGACTGCTTTGCTGTAGACTGTAACAGGGTGCGGCCCCACATACATGTCTGTGGAAGAGAGATCCAAACTCTGCTGCTGAACTTCTCACAAACCCACATGTCATTCAAACCTGAACTTCATTGCATACCTTTAATGGAAGCAATAAAAAGTGGGAATAAAAAGACTTTCCATTTTTTACTGACTGTTGGCATAAATGATTAAACTTGGTATAATTTAAATGTATACAGATGCATATCAGCATTTTCATAGCAACCCTTGAAAATGCACTTTGAATAATGAGCAAAAAGTAAGCTTATTTTGACTCCACCTACTCTTGATAGTATTTTCATTAATGTTTAACTTGAATTATGCACTGAATTAAGATCAGCAATAGCAGGATGAATTCAGAGCTACGATATTTACTCAGATTCAGCCAAATTTTGCAAAACTTATAGAGCGCTTCACACTACAGATGGATAATGACCCAAAACGCTGTGAACGCAATTCCATTTAAAGCAGAAAGACCCACAATCAACCAGCAACTAAAGACCGCTGCAGCATAGGCCTTGCAAAGCATCTGAAGGGAGGAAACTCAGTATTTGGTGATGTCCATGGGTTCCAGACTTCAGACAGTCATTGACTGCAAAGGATATGCATCCAATTATTAAAATAATCCTTATATTTATTATTATTTTAGTTTGTTCAATTACTCTTGAGCTGCTGAAAATGGGAGACAATGTAGATGAATGGCTGTAATTCCTATATGGTTAATGCAATACTTTTGTTAAACTCCTTAAATTAAAGCTGCAAGTCTACACTTTGGTCACATCTTGATTGCTTTGTTTCAAATCCACTGTGGTGGTATAAAGAATAACTGAAAATGTGTCATTGTCCAAATACTTACGGACCTGACTGTATAGGGTATACAATCCAAAATTCATATGATCCAAGTTAGTCTTGTTGAGGCAATACAGGCAGCCTGTGATGTCACTTGAGAGTGTCAAGGATGGAGCCGTCAATCTAAACGTTACTGTTTGAGCAAAAAAAAAACATTCTTTGTGGTTTTTATTGTTTATTATTATTTTTGTAAGCAATTTGTTTTTGGGTATAATCATTACTGTGTTTTCAAAATACATTTTTTAATTATCAGTTTGTGGAATTTGACTGCACAGGATAGCTCACCTACACACTGCAAACAACACAAAGTTCTTCTGTGCCCTCTTTTATTTCCCTAACTTGTTTTTCTTATTTTTTCTTTATTTTGTTACAAAAAAAAAAATGACATAAATCCACTGTTCATATAATATTTTGCTAAATGGACAAATTCAAAATATAATTTTGGGTTGGTAAATTCTCTTCTTTACCAACAGTTCCTTCTCCCCAGCCGATTCGGTAACGCTGAAAAGGAACTGGCAAACATCGAAATCTGGATGCTGTGATTAACATGTGTGGTGCTATCTGCATAGAAATGATCTCTGGGAACTGTAAGGCTGGCAGGTGAACTCCCTGGTCGCACAGAAAGGGTGAAGTTGGGGGCATTCTTCTCCAGAGCGTTTTGGCGATGCAATTTTCCTTTCTGGAACTGCAAGCCTCCTCCAGCAGATCAGAAGCTACGTTATTTCCTGCTCCATTAATGGGATCTTGCGACACCACTGGATTCGGTTATCTCTGAGAGGGAGGAGGTGGTAATACTTCCCTGCTCCCTGTGTGTAGGGGATGCCATCCACAGAAGCGGCCGGTGACTGTGAGACACTGCTATCCCCACTATACGACCTTTCTCCTACTGTACACAGGTAAGATGCTTGCTCATGAGTCCTGCGGGCAGGTGCACTTTTATTATTCTGCACACAGTAAACCTTGTTAAAGGGGCTGTCCTGTTTTTTTTCTGGTGGGGAACTGTCGTGTTCCTGTTCATGCGGTCTCTCCATAGGGGTTCGTTTGACAGGTCCGTCAGAGCCAGGATTGATCCGTCGATTGGATAGCGTCACCCTTGGCCCAGCTTATACCTGGATCACCATGGAGGCCTTGTAACTGCTTAGTCTTGGTTGTGTTTTGTGGCATTCTATGTCTAGCGGGGGATTTTGCCGTTTGCCCTTACTTGTACAGTGTTGGCACCGGGGAGTGTACAACCCTTGATTTACCTGTTGCTAACACTAAGCAATCTGTTGTATTCACAACCACTTTAAAACATCAGGCGTAGTGGAGGTCTCCCACCCTTATATTTGTTTGGTGATTTCTATAGTGGAGTCAACCGGGCTCGAGATTGTCATTTGTTTTCTTTTGTTTAAATTAGCCCCCACTTGGAGTGGGGATGTCCGTTTTGTTTTGTTGTTGTTTTTGAGTTGGGAACCGCCTATGTTCTGTAAAACTGTTTGGAGCCTGTTTCTGGTTTTTGTTTGTTTGTAGATGTCTGTATATAATTTCATCACTCCCCACTGTAAATAAATTTCACTTGGTCACTGTCGGGTTCATTGTTAAGGGGTTCTTCCTAAACCTACATTTGCTTCCTTTTCGCGCTTAAAATGCTGCGATCCTCAATGCTGCTCCCCTAGCCAACGAGCCGGGTAGTAACACTTGGTTCCCTCAGTTCCCCAGCTTTCTGAGTAAAGCTCTGGGTCTATAGAATGAATAGCGAATTTCTGCTAGTCATCTGTGTCTCATTTCGGATGGTATACATCTATATGCTTCTCCCTTTCAGGCTGTAAACAGAGGAAACTGCACAGAATGGCAAAATGCCCTTCAATTTTCAGATGCCTCTTTCATGTTTCAATAAAGCAAGTCATGTTTTTTTAAAAACAATAAATAGTTCTTAAAGTTTTGGACATAACTCCAAGCATTCTCTCAGCATTTTATATTTACTTTTAGAATAAACACTAAAAACTTCCAGTCATACATACTGTGTATGTTTTTAAAAATAACTTCAAAATTCAGCAAGCTGTCAGTGAAACTTGTTAGTTGGAATGTCCATGCTGTTGATCGCAGGCATACGGATTAAAATCTTCAGTTGTCTAAATAAACTGATGTATGTTTAATTCAAGAAACTGCATAATCCAAACATCAAAAATGAACATCTATACATTTTAATAAAATATTCTCAGTAAAACACAATTTTGTCAGTGATCCTGCAGCGGAGAGACCAAGCACCTCCACTAAAAGAAAGACCGGCGCTCTATAGATGTTAAATCGAGTACCTAAATGACTTTGGTCTTAGTGACAGCTGGCAATTTGGCAATATTTTTTCTTTCTAGTGACTCAATTGCTGTATATCTAATAATCAAGTCTGTTTTAATTTGAATACTAAAAAAGCCCATATATTTTATTATTTGGTTTGATTTAATATATCATTAAAACATGAAGCTGTTTATACTTTTAGAAAAGAATAAGCAATTTTAACTAATTATTCTCCAGAAATTCCATCTTCTGTTCTTTTGGAAACCAACAAACCAGTTATAGAACCAAAAGCAGTATCTAATAGAAAAAGAAGAACCTGAAAACAAACTAGAAAACCATTTAAGAATTAAATGAAGCCTGTGCTAATAACCCAAACAAATTCAAAATGAATTAAGGAATGATAATATTAGAATAAACAATACTAACTTTTCTAAGCAAACGAAAAAAAGATGCGCGATTGCCACTAACACCAGACAAATTTACTTAATGCACTTAACCAGATTTTGAATATTAAAGTTCAAGGATCTGATGGTTTCCCCACTGAATTTTGCAAACATTTCTGGCAAACAATTTCACTGTTGGTGAAAAGAATCATTTGTGAAATAAAACTGATGTTGGAGGGTTCACAATAAATGCAGATATTATTGCAGTACATCTGAAGTCAAAGGGCAAAGTCACAACCCTGCACTGTAGTTGTTATCTGTCACTTCTCAACACAGATATCAGAGTATGAGCAAAGGCATTTTTATTTAGTAGAACTAAGTTTACTTTAGCCCTTAGCAATACTGATGCCTCACAGCTCCTAAACCATAAGTTTCAAGGTTGGTTCAACCCAGTTTGGTCTGTGTGAAACTTGCATGCTCTCCCCATGTTCACTTGGGTTTCCTATTGGTGCCTTGTTTCCCTCTCATTGTCCAGGCAGAGGTTCAGACTCTAATTTGAATTGATGGACAGACCAGGTCACCTTCTCTGCCTCATGAGAACGATTAGATCAGAACCAACGGATTAGAACTAGTGCAGGAACAACCAACTGGTTCCTAGATTAGAAAGGGAATATGACAAGGTGGTGCATTTTCATCCTACTTATTCAATTTATCCGTGAATTTGTTGTGAGAAATGTGGGTCTGGAGGAATCAGATGCTAGAATTAAAATTGCCTGAAGAAATATGAACCATGTAGATACAAGTATGATTTATGGATGTGGTGAAGAGGAGGGACATGCAAGTGGTGGGGTGACGAAGAGAGATGCAGAGGACAGGAAGAAGTGGAAGCTTTTGATCTTCAATGGGGGTGACGAAGAAAGAAAGAAGAAAGATACAGTAGGATGGTATGATGACTCTAATGGCCAAAAGCAAAAAGAATTTCAAGAGACTTTTAACAAAAGTGAAAGAAGACATGGAGTCAGGTAACCAGCATCTGGAAACAACAACAACAACAACAACAATAATGTTTATTATTATTATTATTATTATTATTATTATTATTATTATTATTATTATTATTATTATTATTATTATTATTATGCCCAGGGGTTTTGCTGGGAGAACTGGGATTTACAGTCTGCCTTGAAAATGATATAATCCCATATCCATCAAGTTTTATATATAGCAATATAATAGCAGCAATTTCACCATGTATAAAGTTTACTAGAAATCTGATATTTTATGCAGCTTAAATGACAAAGCTACTGCTTTCAGGTGGTGGTAGGACTTGCGGGGTAAATTAGCAGCCAAATGAAAAATAATACATTTTAGATGATAGAATTCATTACTAAAGCTGTCATGCACGTTGCTGTCAGTGCCATCCATGTGTTTGCTTGTCCGACAGAACTAACAACACTAAATACTAAAAGGCCACCACTTTAACAAAAAAACAGCTTGGGGATTTTATGTGTTATTACTTTTTACTTTTTCGCTGCTTCATTTTTTGACCCATACAGCACCAGGGAATTCCACTAGTAGTTAAAAATAATATCAAATCCAAGACAGCACAATTCCAATAATTAAAACAGTCAATCCAATCCACAGCTGCCACCTTATGAAAGTGGTCAGAGTTGTGCACTGTTGTGTTCCCGAGGGCTATACTGACTGGAGTTAATACTCCTCTGGGTTCAACCTTTTCTGGAATGTCAACAGTTTGCAGTCAAAGAGCAACAAGCCCCATGCTGAAAAGAAGCAAAAAACAAAAAGAGTCAGCTGTGGAACTCAAACAAAGCTTCTAGTGCACTGTAAGAAGGGACAAAGGGAAATACTGCAACAATGTGTGTAAGGAAATAGAATCAGAAAATACTGTATTTGCTGGAAGACTGAGATTTGTTTTTCTTTAAAATTGAGATATTTTAGCATCGGTGATCATTGGTGATAAGAGAAGAAACAGAACAAAAAAACTCGGCAATGATGGGATTCCCATTGATTTGTTACAGCAACAGATGCATCCATTATAGTACTAAGCTCTACCATGAAATTTAGAAGACAACACTGACTGACGCAAGGGGAAAGCTCTGTGTTCATAATAATCCTAATGAAAGGTGATCCATTCAAATGAAAATGATCACACAATCGGTCAGAATTTAATTCTGAGCAGCAAAATACTCCTGCATTTGTTCCAGGCCTATTCCCTCCTCAGGTGAGCAACACACTGATGTGCTACTGACCACATCTTGTTTAAAGAGACTCTTCCCTAGCTGATACATCACTAAGCCTGCGGAGAGACATGTTCTAACCTTTACAGAGGAAGCACCCCATATTTCAAATTTGTTGTGTAAAAGACACAGGTGGGAATTCCTTCATCTTGGTATTAATGGAGGTCAAAAAAGGCCATTTTAGTTTTTTTTTTTTTTTGTTAAATGTGGGAGCTGACATTTCTCCCAATTTATTGGCTCCATCTTGTGGTTCTCCTTTACACTACAGTTGTTCTTTCTGCAAAAAAAATAAATATTTTGTGTATTTTTGTTGGAAGACAGTGCTCAGTGAATGGTGCAAGTAAAGCGCAGATAAAATATCCGTTCACACACAAGCCAGCTAACTGGAAAAAAAAGCAGAAAACCTTTTTGCTGTCATGCCAAAAAGAAACTTTATGCTCTTCAAAGCAGTTCTTTGCCAGACAAAAACATTATGAGCACTTTGAGGCCCTACGCTTACGCTTCGACCTGTACAGATTTTGAACTTCTTCCCTTTAATGCTGTACGTGTTGTCCAAGTGAGACCTCTTTATGATGATCAAGGGCAGTAAAAAAGCTTGAATTTCGGCCAGAAAAAAGAAAGGAACGCCACTGACATTCCTTGTTAATCTCAGCGTGCAGAATTCATTTTAAGTAAAAGAGTAATCACATGACATCTTTGTGCCAGAAAGTTAGGCCACAGCTACAATCTACCATTAATTACAATAATAAGAAAATTTTCTTTACCCTTTTGTCATTTTAAGAATTACTCCTTCAAACTGCACAGAATAATACAATACAATAATACAACTGTTTTTCTCTTTGCATCAGTCCATCCACTTGCAGCAGTACAACTAATTGAATTCCATGCTAATGAAGATTTCATTTTGATCTTGTAGTGTTTCTGTTCTCTTTTACTGTAAGTCATGACTGGCATCTTCAAAAAGCCACAGGATCTGATTTGCATGAATAGAATGCTGTAACTGTGTCTTGCAAAAGAATGCTTTTAAAGACCTCATTTTGATCAGCAAATTTGCAGGTTTCTGGAGGAAACCTCCTTACAAACTAATGCTGAATACATATACAGGCAAATAAACTTACAGCCTATTGATGATGGACTTTCATTCTTGTCTTAACTTGTTTTTAATAGAAGTTAAGATGGCTGTAGAGACTCATGTTGCTTGTGCTAAGTTCTGATTCCTCCATTGGCAGGATGCAAAAAGAATCTGGATTTGTCTGACCAGGGAACTTTTCTTCCACTCCTCCAGAATCTAGGTTTGATGCTTCTGTACCCCCTAGAGAAGTGCTTTCCAGATCTTCGCTGACAGCATCACCACACAACATCAACTTTGGCCATTGTACCTTATTTGAGTGATGAGTTCTGAGATGTCATCCTTGATACAGATGTTGAATTTGGATGTGATTTGCCTGGTTGTGTCCCACCTGCTGGCACAATTCTCTCCATTCTTTTCTGACTCCTCCTTCCCACAAGTTGATTTAGTTTTCACACACCCTTAAGATGATTAGCTGTTTGGGAGATGCTGAACCAGCATGTCTGCTGTCACGCAGATCTGCTTGATCAACCCCACACCACAGTCACAAATGACTTGTTGGAATGTGTAATTTGTGTGAAGGTGGCCGGGGGGGTTGTAGCTTATAAACTGGCCACTCAGTGTATAAGAAGAATACTTTGGCTTTTTTCCAATCTATAAAGAAAGTGCAACAAAAAAAAGTTCTGCTAATGTATGTTATCAGAATATGTTATTGTTTCAGTTGTACGCAGTAAGTGAACATGAAAAAATGTGTCGGTTTCTGATTTTTATTTATGGCTTCTGGAAGACCTTGCGACATTTACGCAGATCAGAAACTTTTAAATATCAACTGTGACATTGTTTGAAATGATTTTTTGGTTGATGAAATGACTTACAATTTTTTTTACTTTAAGATGGTGCAATAGCAATGCACATTCAGTAGAAACTGTACCTTGAATTTAGATTTTTTTCCTAGGCAAGCAATATGCGGTACGATGTTCTCTCATGATGCTGGGCAGCGGCAGCAATACGCATCTTCCAGTCTGCCATGCAGTCGCTAGTGTGTACAACCAATACTCTACAGTGTTCTGTGTTACCAACGTTTTTTTGGACCCCTCGTGTCTATGGCGTTTTGTGCATCCATCATGTCTACAAAATGACCATCTGTGTCTGTTTCTTCTGAAGGGGCATGAAAGCAGCAAGCCTGTAATGAGTTTTAAGGTAAGCTAGGTTAGGCTAGGCTAGGCTATGATGCTCGATAGGTGTTATAGTCTGGGTTGGTGGAAGTAATCACAAGACACCATGGTAATAAGGTTAAGTTCCGTTAAACTCTTTACTGAGTGTTGTTTCCGACAAAGAGTGTTGCTGCGAACACTAAACATTAGCAACTGGCAGTAAACAAAAATGGCACAATTCAAAATGAACAAAATATGAGGTCTTAGCAAGACAGTGTTTGCAGGAGCGTTCACAAGAAGGACTGAGCACTGACAGGAAGTCTGGGAACGAACTAAATCCCATCCACGATTAGTTGGTTCCTACGCCAAACAATGCTCAGCCTGAAGATGGCGGTGGAGAGACTGCCTGACGTTCCATTGCTGAAGTGGCCACAGGCATGACAGTAGGTTAGGGGTACAGGTATGCACCACCTAATGATGTTTTGGTCAATGATGGACCACATATAAAACAGTGGTTTGTAGCCTAGGAGCAACAGGCTATACCATATGTACTGTAAGTCAAAATGGACATGATGCAGTGCATGTACACGCTATGATGTTCGTGCCATGACAAAATCGCATAACAACGCATTTTTCAGAATGTGTCGCCGTCGTATGATAAGTGACAATGCATTTTTGAACTATGATGGGTTTATCGGAACGTAACCCCATAATAAGTTGGGTACCACCTGTATTTTAACGCCGACGTTTTGCAACTGATAAGCTCAGTCATGTGATTCACACATTTTCACACCTGGTGAATACTGTATGCGCCCACAAGAATGAAATACACTCGGGGACCCTTAATCACTCGCAGCTCTTTGATTAAGAGCTGTGATTAAAATTACAATTGAAATAATTGAGCTGAGACATTAAATAACAGAAATAAATCTGATTATTTGATTTTTTAATCCACCTTCAAAATCCAGCCTTCTGAATGTAGTTATAAGTCTAAAATGTATGTCCTATATCATTACTCTATAAAGGAAAGTGAAATTAAAAAAACTTTTCTTTAACTTATAAACAGTACATATGTACCTGGTCTTGTTGGAAACATCTTTCAGGTTTCAGAAGATAGTGGCTCAACTCAAGGTCTTCCAGCTGAAGCACAGTGGTCTGAATCCCTGCTCCTACTGTAGTGCCTTTTGACCAAATTTGTGTGTGTGTGTGGACTGTTTCTGGGTTTTTTTTGTCTGCTTAGTTTTCAGGATCACCACTCCATTCTTTGCCTCCATCCCTGCTTTTCCTGTGTCCTTCCACTTCCCAAGATATTCCACTCCAGTCCAGTTGGACATCCAGTTCCATTTCTTCATTCATTTCATCCTATTGGAATTCTGCCCTTCAAGCCATTCTATAAAAGACACCATCAGAAGCAGACACCAAACCTTGTAACTTGTTTTGTTTATTATATACTTTGGATTATGCTTAGATTGTTTTGACCCCTTTGCCTGTTTACTGAACTTGCAACTTGTCTAGGCCGTGAATGAGTTTGTATGTTTGTATGTTGGTTAGGGTACTCCTGACTGGGTGTAGGAAGTGGCTGCCATTTATTTAACAGTTTGTGTGTGTTTTGTGTTAAGCAGTTAGGAAAGTGGTTCTGTATATTTATTTTCTGTAGGTAAAATAGTCTGGGTTTGCGTTAACGTAGTCTGTTTTGTTTATTATTTTGGCCTGGGACACTCCTGAAGCTTCACGGTCTGGATACACTTTTGGGATCTCACTTGTGTATATACTGTATGTGTAAATACAAATTTTCACTTGCACAATATGTATCACTGTGCCATTTTCCTGTCCCATCCCTCCACTGAATTCCCCTCCTTTCCCCACATTATAACCATTATGGTACATCCTGACTCTAGACCGGGTTGTAATACCAAGGTGACAGAACACAGCAGGGTGCTGCCAATGCAAGAGGATGACTCCACTGAAGACCATGGACTTTGCAGCTCTGTCTTTTTGGTGCCATATCGTATTGGAAAGGTTCATTTTCATTTCTTCTACTATCAAAAAGAATTATTTAGCAAAACTTTCCTTAAAACCAGCAGGTCCCACTGAGATCAGCATCAACGATTGCTACTGTGGGGAAACCTTGCCATGTGGTGGCATCCAGAGGAGGCAAAAAAGCTGACAGATTGTACACTTGTGGTAACAGAGACAGCGGTCTGTACTGCAACTCAAAAATCCATTCTTTACAACCCTGACACCCCCTTTTTGTCTATTGCAGTGTGTGTATTGCATGTTTTTTTTTTTTGTTTTTTTTACATAAACAGCGACATACACATACACCACCAAAAAGTAACCCAACAGCTCAACTCACTTAAATTCCAAGTCATGCATTTCATCCAGGCTGAACAGCTTAGAAATCCAAGCCAATTTAAAATTCCCACACTGACCAAGGCACAGGAATGATGGTTATGTCCCTGTGTCTGGCCACCCTGAGTGACAGGTGACCATTTTCTCAGCCCAGAATTCAGAAACACTTAATCTATACATCATTTCACTTACTGTGGACCATTTTTTTCTATAATAATAATAATAATAATAATAATAATAATAATAATAATAATAATAATAAAGTGAGACAAATGGCATAAGCTTAAAAAATGTGTTTTTGTAATGAAAAGTAGTGAAGTGGTACTTTTCTATAATCTACTGTGTTCAACCTTTAATGCAATATGTTTTGTACTGATGTAATTTTTTTGCTCTACGTCATTGATTTCATCCAATATAAGTCTAGAAAACAGAAAAACAATAAATGCTGCTTTATATCTTCTGCCAGTTCCCCTTCAACAATGTTTGGAAGCCACAGGTCATTGTATGCAGTGGTGAGGACACATCTGGATGCCCATGGACAAGGGCTTAAATAAGGATGTCGTGGCAGCTACTGTATATGTTTGTTCATTGTAAGCAGGCATGTGTGTTGGGGGGCATGGTGTCTGAACTGTATCACCTTGTAATGAACCAGCAATAAACTGTAATGAACTGTAAAGAACTGACTGTTTGGTCTCTCCTCACCTGCCACACAGGTAAGGACTGAAAGCAGTGGAGCTGTGATCGCATTCGCTGCTTTAAAAAGCCGGTCGGAATTATTGTTCCAGGCATACAGTATAAGCATGATGCTGTGAAGTAATGGCTATGTGAGCTATAGCTGTACATTTAAATGTTATGTTTATTTAACTGTAGTTTTTGCAATGTCTGGGCAATGATCTAACTGCTATGCAAAAATCATTCTCAGCGTATTCACCTTAAGTTAAACTTTACCTTCCCTCCTGATCAGCTCAAAATAGGAGGAACACATCATCAGTAATACCTCAGTCATCACTGAGTACTTCATTGAGGAGAGCAGCTCAGGTGAGCTTCTGGACTTTTTAGCAGAACTGAATCATTTCCTCCAGTCCCTGATACCTGACCTTAAACACAACGTACTGAATGTGCTGCTTAACTTGGCAGCAAAGAAAAACACAAAACAATACCTTTCCTTAGCTGTGTGGATGCTTTCCTTGTTCATGCATAGTCAATGATATAAAAATTAAATTATGGTGTCTTTAGAACCCTACTGAACATACCCATGAACCTTTATGTCACCCTGTCACATGCATGGCTAAAACCATTTGTTTGTCATGATTTGCCATCATATAAATGTCAATAACTAATTCATTATTTCACTTTTTAGTTGTGTATAGGGCTCTTGAAAGACCAAAGTTATTGTTGAGAACTTAAAGAAGATGGTACTCAAATTTAAGTGAACTATTACAGTATCCAAAAAGCTCTTGTAGCTGTAGAATAACTGGGACCCTCATTTCAGAAAGGCATTGTTACACTTAACCCAAAAATTGCTGTGTGTCTATCACTTGTAACAAAATATCTGCATCAGGAATGCTAAGCTCTTGGGTAACTACACTAATACCCAAAGTCCTCCTCCACTTATGCAGAGTAGTATCACCTCTAAATTCAAATCTTCTCTCTGCAATATGAGCACCAAACCTTCAATGCACAAAGAAATTTCACAAAACATATTATGTCAGGATGGCAGCAATCTTGACATCTGCTGATAAAAATAATCGTGCTTCTAATGAAGTTCAGCTACTTACAATTTGTGTGGCTTGGTGTTAAGTGATTCCGAATCACATGAACTTACAACATTTTGGTGCTGGTTTCTGAACTGAAGAAATGTGGCAGGAGGGTTAAAAAACCTGACAAAGCCAGAAAAATGGTTATGAAAAAGTGCTGCTGTTCGGTCTGAGGCCCTAGACTTAAAATTGCGGACGATACCCGAGGAGAGCAGAATAATAGCTCATTTTTCTGTGTATTACCTATGCTCCTGTCTTTATGTGGCTTCTGCAGACTGGAAAAAGACTGATTGCAGTTTCTACATCTTGAAGAAAGACAGGAAGGAGGACAGGACTGTCATGATACTTAATCCTTTACATCCATCATCATTTGTCTGATTTGTCTGGGTTTGGCATTCTAGTTCAATAGGCTGAGAAAGTGAAGACGATCAGGCTGCTGCTCATACTCCCTCAATCCACAGAATCCCAAAACTTTATAGCTGGCAAATTGTAGGTGAATCTCATACGCTGCTTGATATTTGTGAAGTAGGAAGGGGCTCGTGTTTGGCAAGACTGCCTTCTTGGTACTGGGTGTATTATCTACTAGAGCAAATTAATCTGGCCCTAAGGATGAAGCTGTAGACGGCAAAGAATATGTAATAAATTGTAATAATGATCTTTGATCGCAGTGGTAATGTGTTGATCAGAACACAGGAAATGGACAACACCGGTTTCCTGCCAGATGTGGATTCTATTTCCACAATTAATGGTGAAGCAGATCAGATGTGGATTTAAATTGAAATATTGGGGTGGGAGTGTTTACCACAAACACAGCATAATGATGTAGGTGTTACATAATAACATACTGCCAAGTATATTGAGCAATAAGTAGTACACCATTATAGCAACAACACTACTAAAAGTGTGCAATATACAAAATGTGCTACCTGGTTCTGCCCATGTCAGAAAGTGGAAAGGTAGAAAGTAATCAAATGTTGAACATCAACAAACTGTTTTACCATTAAAGGGGTTGCATTTAGCCCAAGTGTTGCTAAAGCTCTCAGACAGGTAAACACCACAAAGAGCAACAACACAACTTAGACATAAATCCAGCAGATACACTAAATGGTGAAAAATATGTGGACACCTGAGCATCACCCCTATATGTGCTAGTTGGACATCCCATTCCAAACCCATGGGCATTAATTCATTTCAGCCATGAGAGCATTGGTGGAGTTGGGCACCGATGTCAGGCAAGAAGGTCCGGCTCATGGTCGGCATTCTAGTTCATCCCAAAGGTGTTCGGTGGGGTTGAGGTCAGGCATCTGTGCAGCCTCTCAAATTCTTTCACACCAGCCTACGCAAACCATATGTTTGTGAAGCTAGCATTGTGCTGGGGGGGCATAGTCATGTTGGAGTGGGAAAGGAGCTTCTTCCCCAAACTGTGGCCACAAAGCTGGAAGCACATGATTGCCTAGAATGTGTGTGGGTGTGGCTCAAACAGCTGAGCTCAGTCATTAGAAGGGGGGCCCACATACTTGGCCATGTATTGTATATGTCAGCACACTTTAGTACCCCTGCCTTGGTAATGTGTGCAGAGTTGTGTGTGTGTGTTACATATAGCTGTCTTTTTCTAGTTTTGGTCCTTCCTCCAGCAACCCTCAATCACCTATCTCTATTGTGTGTGTGTGTGTGTGTGTGTGTGTGTGTGTGTGTGTGTGTGTGTGTGCTTGACCACACAACAAGCTCTTTCAAGGTGAAAATGACCTGTGAGCCAAATGTAAAGTTTGAGGTTTAAAAAAAAAAGATGCACATAAAGAAAAAACAAGAAACAAACAAAAACTGAGCCTCATAGATGTAGAGAATCCAAGTGAAGCACCATTAACAGTTACTACTAATCACAGTACTTCTGAGCTATACATACACACACCTTAACCATAAACCATAACCAAAACTAAAAGTTTACTTTAACTTCTGCCATCTCATGTGTTGAGAGAGCTTCATCAGCAGTGGCAAGAAGCATCTTTTTGTGGGCCTGATCTGTGGCATTCTGCATGCAGATGCTTCAGTGGATTTGGTTTGGCTGCCAGCATCAGACTGAGCTTTAGTACGCAAAAGGCTTCAGCAGAAATACTACAGTACGGTAGTAGAGAAGAGTAAAATTAAAAGGCCTTCTAAAACTGTATTACAGTTTGTGCACTCCATTTAGCCACCTATTGCTACATAAGTGAAAATGAACGCTTTATGCAAAGTGTTTCATGCATTTATTTGTGCGTAAACGGCGCCTAAGAAGGGTTTGTGTCCACTAGGTGGCGCTGTCGTGTCGAGTTCCACGCTGCCGAAAGCAGTGAGTTGTCAACTTGGCTGTGGCAATGAAGGTGCCCTTGTCTGAAGCTCACTGGCAGACTCCAGGCAGAGCTATCAGTGAAAGCTGAGATCAGGTTCAAGGCAAATAAGTAAACACACGACGAGCTGATATTTGGAATTGGTTATATATCAGTGCAAGGACCTCCTTGTCGACATCTCCAGAATTTTGTCACAATATATTGGCCTACTAGTTAAAGAAATGGACGGCACCTGCCAAAGCAACCCCCCTCTGCAGAAAAGTCTCCTGTGAGTCCGAGAAGTGGAGCTCATGGTCCCACAGATTCGGTGCCCTGGATTTCCAGCATAAAAACTGGTGTATTTAACACCACGCTCTCATCGGAGGGGATTTTCAACAACGCGCCGGCCTCAGCTGCCTCCCAAAACCTCGAGTCATATCCACAGGAAAATAACTCACCTTTATCATTACAGGCGGAAGCACAGAAAATCTAAACTTAGCAAAAACTTTCTTACGCATAACCTTGCTTCAGGAGATGAAAAAACATTATAAAAGATTTCAGAATAATTCAAAGGGTGTATAGCAAAATGTGTTTAAACATTGGGGCTGCAAGCATTAAACAGCATGCAGAGGTAAAAAAAAAGGAGCCCAGGAAAGCAACCGAGCTATTGCATTTTTAATAGCCTTTATTTGCAGTGTTTATTTTTCTCATTGGGCCTCTGATTGTTGTGGAAATGAAGCACGGCATCTGCTATGTTTCATTTTAAAATGGCACCATCGGCTGAACAGCACCCCACCCTTGGTGTTTCTGCACATATTAAACACACTCGGCCTTTAACCAATGAACACAGAATGAATTCACGCCTCCCTTTATTTCTTCTTTAAACCTCCAGTCGGCCTTGCCTTTGATACTTCTTCAAAGTGACATTTCTCTCATTTATGCAAGCAAATGAGCCAACAGAGGTTCTTACAAATTAAAAATAGCATGGACTAATTTTTCCATTAGTCTTTTCTGCGAATCATTGTGCAGTGAAGCTACAGTAAATGTCGCACTTCTAAGACAGAGACAGAGAGGGGGGGGAAGGGTTTGCAAGCTTCTAGTTTTAGTTTTTTCAGCCGGTAGTTGCTCTGACCTTGCAAAACCCTGGGTCTGGTCAGGATAGTGAGAGTACAGCTTTCCTCGGGCTGGTAGAGGGGAAATGTGGGTTTGTACGGGCTGCCTTCTCACGTAGGCTGCCAGCCTGGTTTCCAAATGCCAGGTGGTCCGGTGTGATCCATCCACACGGCATCACACTTTGGCCCATGATGGACTGCAACATGCTGGGCCATTAAGGGTTTTCTGGTCTGTCCTGCAAAAACAGCTGCCAGTGTGCACTTCAGTGTGCAGACTTTTCTCATCAGGAAGTGTTCTGTCATTGGACTCATCACAATTGTGGAAATAAACCTAAATAAGAATACTTATGGTTATACACTGATCAGCCACAACATTAAAACCACTGACAGGTGAAGCAAATGACATTGTTTATCTTGTTCCAATGGCACCTGTCAAGGGATGGGTGGAGATATTAGGCAGCAAGTGAGTCAGTTGTTGAAGTTGATGTGTTGGAAGCGGGAAAAACAGGCAAGTGTAGGCAAGATCTGAGCGACTGTGACAAGGGCCAAATTGTGATGGCTAGACAACTGGGTCAGAGCATCTCGAATACGGCAGGTCTTGTGGGGTTTGGGGTGTTCCCCCAAAACCCGTGAACCGGCGACAAGGTCATGGATACCCAAGGCTCATCGATGCATTTGGAAAGTGAAGGCTAGCCTGTCTGGTTGGATCCCACAGAAGAGCTACTATAGAACAAATTGCTGAAAACCTTAATGTTGGCCATGATAGGAAGATATCAGAACACACGGTGCAAAGCAGCTGCTGAGTATGGAGCTGCGTTGCTGCAGACCGGTCAGAGAGCCCATGCTGACCGCTGACGGCTGGGTGAGTGTGCATTGTTTACTTGGGGAAGAGATGGCGGCAGGATGCATTATGGGAAGAAGGCAAGCCGGTGGAGGCAGTGTGATGGTCTGGGAAACATTTTGCTAGAAAACCCTGGGTCCTGGCATTCATGTGGATGTTTACTTTGACACCACTTACCTAAACACCCCTTGCCACAAAGATGTGTATGTGGTCTGCAACAGTATGCCCTGAAGGCAGTGGCCCTGCCACACTGCAGAAATTGTTTAGGAATTGTTTGAGGACAAAGAGTTCAAGGTGTTGTCTTGGCCTCCGAATTCCCCAGATCTCAGTCCGATCAAGCATCTGTGGGATGTGCTGGAGAAACAAGTCCGATCCATGGAGACCCCACCTCACATCTTACAGGGCTTAAAGAATCTCCTGCTAACGTCTTGGCGCCAGATACCAGAGGATGCCTTCAGAGGTCTTGTGAAGTCCATGCCTCAACGGGTCAGAGCTGTTTTGGCAGCACGAGGGGGACCCACAGAATATTAGGCAGCTAGTTTTAATGTTGTAGCTGGTCAGTCTATAATTCCTTACATTTACTGTTTGCTTCAGAGAATTATATATGTCTATGAAGATCAAAATTAATGGTATTTTCTCAGAAAAGAAAAGTTTTCAGACAATGAATGAATGTGATTTTGTCATATTGGACATCTTGAACCCCCGGCAGTGAGTAGAAGTACCACAGCACGCTTCTGTTCTCGTTTCTGTTCTTATTTCTTATTTATGTTCTAGTCATCAGTAACTGAAGCTTGTTAGGAGCATCTTCTGATTTTTTATTTCCTGCCCCCCATCATGTTGTGCAAACTGCTCCGTTGCAAAGTATCCATGCTGTGGAGGATCCTGCCAGGAAGTGACAGCACATTTGTTACCGAGATAATAAAACTCATTGTGCGCTGTGGCATGAGCAGGAGGGGAGGCGCATATATGCTGCCGCTCCATATCCGATGGCGCGTGTGTGTTGATGGCGAAAAAATGCAAACCTGTTTTTCTCGTGTCAGACTGTGTTTGGGTGCACAGCAAATGTAAACACAGAGTTCTGAGGAAAAGTCACCTGATCCACCAAGACAGTAACAGTACGCCTTCATCAGACATAATTTGTCATGTCGAGGCCGTTTAGGGAGGGTTTGCAGGGATAGAGCTGCACTCCAAAGATAAAGCCGTCTTCTAAACGTCAGCCCGAAATCTTTACCCCGTTTCCATTTCGTCTCTACCTTGGATTTAAAAAAACTAATTAAAAAGAAATTAACTCCACTATTTTGTTTTTTTTTTTTTTTTTTTTTTATTTCCATGGCCTAAAAAAACTTTTTTGTGGCAGGAAACAGCTTGGTTTATCTTTCTGCAGTTTTGTGAAAAAAAAAAAAAAAAAAAAACCCGTACGGAAAATGTAAAGCAATTTTTGAAATCGGACTTGAATAAAATACAGTCTGATTCCTTTCATGTGTGCGTAGTATGCATAGCAAACAAGTGTGCCAAAGAAAAGTGGTTTAGGTTTTAGAAAGGTCATTAGTAGGGCGGTATGGTGGCACAGCTAGGCTGTGGGTTCAAATCCAGTCTGTGTGAAATCCACAGTCCAAAGAGAGGCATTTAAGGTCAGTTGTTCACTCTGAATTGCCAGTTCTGATAATGAATGCATGGTTCAGTTAGCGTTGAATAATTTTGTAAAAATAGTGCATGTCTTTTGTCTGTACCTGCATAAGTTTTTTTTTATATTTTGCACATCCTATGCATTAAAATACAGCATCAAAAAGGGTATAGCTGCTCTCATAACTGTTGATATTTAGAATTTTTTCCTGCCCTGGTAGCTATAAAAAAGAGGTTGTTTTTAGCACTGGAGCACTGCTGTATTCTCCTACTTTTTCCTTGCCAGTTGACTTAGCATGAACTCCCATTTGGACAGATTCTCTCTGCTGGTAGAGATTACATCAGGTGCCAGTCGTAATAAATTTTCTTTTAAGTGGAATTCACTTTCTTTGTGTGCAGACATAGTGCACATTCTGGACAGAGACACTACGACATTGCATTTCTCCTCTTACCTGTTAAACACAATTTTCATTGAAGATGAACCATTTTTTTTACCACAGAAGTGTGTGTGTGTGTGTGTGTGTGTTTTTTTTTTTTTTTTTTTTTTTTGATTGAAGGCCGTAATAAAGCTAAATGGAGGGATTGAACTCAGAGTGAGGGTTTTCAAGCTACACTTTGTGCAGACTTTGCAAGAGTTTATTAAAAGACTGCCCTGTTCATCTATATCCCCCTGCTCCTCTCCCTGCTCCCCTTCTATCAATCAGAGTCCCCTACAGCCCCTATCATGTCAGAGAGGAGACCTGGAGAAGGTTTTAGCGCAACATAAACCGCCCCTTTAAGGCATCAGATGGGGTTTAATGGGTAGGGACTGAAGCTGGGGCTTGAAATACAGCCCTGCTACAAATCCTGTAAGCGGCTCACCACAGTCAAACACTGTCATGTTTTTGTCCTGGGGAATTAGCTGCATTTAGCCACTGCAGTTTATATAGTTCCTGCCACCAGCCAGATGGTTTTGCAGTGCAAATCTTCCCTCTGCATTGTTTTAAAAAGCCCATTTTTGGTGTTCTGCTTGAAATAACAGTGCTAAATATTAATTTGGGAAACATGTAATTTGGGGTGATTTATTAAAATGTAAAATGTATTCATTGAATGGAAGTATTGCAGACCTACAGTGTGAATTGGAAGTATGCAGTTACAGTCTTTGACTTTGAGTCCACCGGGCAAATTGCATTGTGATGAAGATGTTTACCCTCTCAAAAGGACATTGCAGACAGGAATCAGAGGCGGAAAGGGGATGTTGTGAATATCTGACAATGGACTGTACAATTGTTTATTCACTTTTTTCCTCATTTCAAGGCATTGGTAATTTAGGGGTAGTTTAGAAATTTCCCATCCAGATCTTTGTTGAAAGCATCGGTATCGTGGTGTACTGTTTGTAATAATTATTAGTAATCCGTTAATATTATAATGAAAAATAAGAGCCTCTGTAAAGGTCAGTAAAGACATAACTGAGCTGTAACTGAAACTGCAATTGTATTTTATTGAAACAAAGTTCAAGCTTCACTTTATTGTCATTTTCCACTTCCACAATGAAATTTCCTTTCTCCCAGACTACCAGGCACACTATCATCAGACGTCATAGCAACATAGAACAATACAGACAAACTGAGGTAGAGTAATACAGATAAGCAAGTAAATGTATAGATACAGAGGAATAAATAAATAAATATGATAATGACTCCCTGTATCCATAAAGCTCAATATCTTTGCCTGTTTATGCACAGTTTTGTTGTCCAAGCCATAGACATGAAATGTAGCACATAGGTACTTCTCCCCCACGGTGACGTTTCTGTACAGTCAAGTTCACTAGACTCAAGAAGGTCACTTAGGATTTTGAACTTCTGCTTCAGCATTTGAAATACAGCATGGAAATGTGCGTGTAAACATATATGCAGAGCTACGTCACATTAACCACATGGCACAGGGATTTAGAACGAAAAACAAGGCAGCTGGACCGGCAAATGCAGAAAATTTAAGGGTTATACTGTTTGGTAATACATAGTTATTGCTCTACATATACACTAAAATTATGAAAAATAATTTTGTAACTTTTTAAAACTGGAAGCCTGTTAACCTGCACCATGATGTTTGTAGGGATGCCACTGCAGATTGCCTTGGAAATTAAGAAGAACAAAAGCAAGAGATCAACCTTGTAGTCTTGCACTTTGCTCACGATGGCATGCACGGACAGAATGGCAGCGTCCGACGCAAGAGCACCGGAAAAGACAAAACGCCGGAAGAGTTGCACTAGGAGCAGCATGAAGCAGTTAAGCACACACAGTCAGGCTTAGACTGTGCCTTGTTTTTATTAAAAGCATTTCCTAGTTTATATCCATTCTGCTGATGTAAAACCAATCTTTCTCTTGGGAAAGTGTTCAATTGTGCATAGTAAATTAGATTCAAACTTAATGCACTATTTAAAGGCTTTGGTCCCCGGAGTAGCCCTTTCCCTTAATAACATCTAATCACATTCCCTGGTTCCAGTTCTTCATTTAGCCTCTGTGGTGCTCCCAGCAAACCCAGTCTTAATGAAGCATTCCTTAAAATTGGCAAATGACCCTGTTTTGGAGCTATAAAACCTGTTTACAACTCCCCAGAGAAACTAAAGCTAATAAAGATGGCAATTAAACTTTATACAATTATATTACAGGTGGAAATCGCCATTTACTGTCCAATTCTGAGAATCTGGACATACATTTTCAAGCTGATGCCATTAGTTATTGGAACAAGGAGTTCCCCTGCTAACCATTAGTTAAGAGCGCGCTGACATGTTTGCTTTGTGGCTTCGAAACTAAAACATCGGGAACAGAAATAAGTTTTTTGGTAGCAGTGATGCGGTGCCCAGTGCCATGCATTTCTCATATGTGTTGCTCTCTTCAGCTCTTTAGGTGTGCAGCACTAACAAGCCAGAATGGTCCGGAAAGAACCTCTTCCCTTTGGAGTTTATGTATTCCATGTACGAATGTAAGTATACAAGTAAAAAGTTTTGAGTACACGTAACCGTACTGGGCAGAACTTATGTGGAGTTAACTATACAGAAAAATGAAACTGGAAGAATCTATGAGTCCTACATGTCTGGGAACTGCTGTAGCCAAGATGTAAAGCCCAGTTTCCTCATCAAACTTCTTTACTGAATGTATCTAAACAATTCCAGTTTCTAGTACATGTATTCAAATCTATGACTGATGCTTCAATCTATTTTAATAAGAACTCTAAAAACATGAAATACCAACAGCCTATTCATGTGATTTTACAGGTTTACATTTAGTGATTTTGTATTCTCGACAATGCTCCTGTTGTTTTGCTTTCTATTAAACTTCCTCCATGCCATCAGCTGCCAAACACATGTGCAAGTTGAAGTTCTCTGGATCAGTACTTGTATTGGTGAGATCTCTGTAAAACACCACTAGGGTGGCCAAATGTTTGCATCTCCAAATGGGCTGATTTCATTTTCAATGATCAGCTGACACCAAGTGCAACACAATGCTGCTATGTGTTTTAACTTCAGCTCCCTCAGAGAAAGAATTTATTGTGGACAGAATGTTTTCTGTCCTCCATCATATGAGGTGTTATAATTCAAAATGAAAAATGTGTTTAGGAAGCGAGCAGCGAATAAAATAGTGGTTAGGTCTGTTGGCCTGCATTGCATTAGATGCTGTGTATATTGACTTGTCTATTTGCCATTTTATTAATTGTACAAATTTTCAGTATTTACTGTATGTATAGCTGAACCCTTATTTCAATTTCTGCTTCAATTCCTTCTACAAATCACGTCATTCTGCCGGTGTACGCAATGTCCACATAAGCTGCTATGACGTGGAGCGAAGACACGTGGAAGCAACACACTGAGCCGATTCACAAGCTGAGGTGGCCCAGGCCCATGAGTTGTCTTCATTTATCACTCTTGAGTTGGATTCCCTCATCATACAATGGGATAAGAATGTGAAGGAAGGGAGGGGCAGAAGAAAGTGTGTGGAAACAACTCGAGATAAAGTGTTTTTCTCTACTCGCTGAGACAGGTGCCGTAAGTCAACCATGCCGAGAGTGCAGCTGCCCCGTGAGGAGCGCTGACACCGATATTAGCTCCAACAACTCTGACCATTGCCTGCCCATCTGGTAAAGCCCCAGGAAATGTCTCTTTGCCAAGAAAAAAGATGGCACCCAACCGAGAAAGCCCAGTACCACCCCAAGATGAATAGGCTGCACCATACTGATTCCCATGTCTTTCCTGTGATTTTTTTTCTTTTCTTGTTTCCAATAAATCCTTTCAGGGCTCACAGAAATGAGAGAACTTGCATGGAAAATATACTTCCTTTCTCCTATCATTACCTCTAACCAACTATCACAGATGTTAGAGAATGCAGGTATTTCACAGACTAAGAAGGAATACCTTCAACGCTTTATGAAAATCTCCCTCACCCAGCAATTCCAGTTAGTTGCAGGAATCCAATCACTGGTAACCAGCACAGCAGCCAGTGTACCACTGCTGGATCTGATATCCCATCGAAAAACTGTTTTTACAGCATATGACCTCTGAACATGATCCTGAGTCACGCCTATTTCCATTTGAACAGGTAGCTGAGAAGGAAAACTGCAATCTGATGATGTGGGTCAACATTTTGACCCCCTTTTTAACCGGGGATTTGAAGAAGGCCTATCTGTACCTTGTAGGACCTGAGGCACTGAATTACAATGTCCTTAGCATGGGAATCCTCACCAAGGCTGTCAACACTGTTACTATCTGAGCCAACCACTTTCTTAAGTTAGAGTTACAACAGGGGGTCTCTGCTCACATACAGGTGAGGGAGGTGTGCTTGTTAACCTGGGCTTGGTTGGAAGTGGGTGTATATCTCTGCAGGATGTCAATATCCATCAAGAGGATGATGCAAAAGTTGGCCCCCGACAGTTTAGAAGCCTTACTCTAGGCATTAGGGAGGTCCTCAACTGATGTAGAACATACATCAACCATTGCAGGTGAAACCACTGCACAATTCCGTCTACCCTCCCTTGATAGATAGTATCAGTCAGCATTTTAACCATATGGTGAAACAGATGCTACAGAAAAATGAAGAACTGGATGGCAAGAACTGGGACCAGTTGCTTCATTTTTTATTGTCTATTAAGTCCCACGGGCCTCCACAGGACTTTCTCCTCCTGAACTTTTGTATGCCCATAGGGCCCAACGGCCTCCAGGACATAGCTAAAGAAACCTGAGACACCCAGTCCAGTCCTCACTAAAGTGTGGTGGTGCATGCTGCTGAGGTAAGGGAAGGTATGGCTCATATACATAGCCCCTGGTGAAGGAACACATACAAAACACTCAAAAGGGCTCAGGAAACAGCATATAATACAATGGCACAACCATGAGGGATTGCAGGAAGTGACCGGGTACTTATTTTAAAACCCACAATCAAGAACAAATTCCTAGCTCACTGGCAGGAGCTGTATACAATAGTGGAACAGGTTAGGCCTGGCATTTCTGTAATGATTGTAGGAAACTCAGTGCTATCGCTCCCTCACTGCTTGTCAGTGCCTTGAATTGAGGAGTTGCTCAAACATCTGAGATGCACTAATTATGTCACAGTGCTGGACTTAAATGGCTACTGGCAAGTCCTCTGTATTATATTATAAGCTCTGTGTAACACTAGACTATATGCCAACAAGAGGAAATATAAGTCCACTTTCCAGGAGATGAACTACCTGGGATATGAGATCGGTAAGGTACAGGTAAGATCTCTCCTGGGGCTAGCCAGCTACTACCAGTGGTTTATCCTGCAGTTTGTCGCAGTCGCTACTCCCCTCAAAGATCTCAGCCGAACATTGCCTGTAGACAAGGTAAGGTAGGGAGGCTAGAAGGAATGCACCTTTCTGATCCTTAAGCAGGCACAGGTTTCTTCCATGGCCTCCATAATCCTGACTTCTGTTTGCTATTTATGGTTCTTGATGCCTTGGAGAAGGGGGTGGGTGCTGTCTTGTCCTAGTTGCAGTGTGGCAAAGAACTCCTCTACCTTAGCCAAAAACTCCTCCCTAGAGAGCGCCTACTCCATGATCAAAAATGAAGCCTTAACCATGAAATGGGGATGACATAACTTGCCGGAGTCACTTACTGGGATCAATGGGATCACCATTTATGCATCATCACTTCCTGGTATGACCATTTATGCTGACTACTGATCATGTCCCATTCCAAAGGATGCAGAAATTTTGGAACACCAACTGTTGGCAACACTCCTGACAGATGGTACCTTTCCCTGCAACCCTTCACATTTCAGGTCCTCCACTGTGTGGGCATGGCTTATTCCTTTTGCTGTGACTAAAAGTCCAAATATCTCAATCTCTTTTAGACAAAAAATGAACTGCTCTTCATATAAAGTCAAGCCTCTATCTTGGAATCTTTGGAACACTTGCCTGTCCTAATTGCTTTTCATTTTCTGCAAACACCTTGCTTTCTACATAATAAGTCCATAGCCTTCTGCTAAACCAAGAGGACTCTTTCTGGTACATCAACAGTCCATGTGTGTGATAACAGTAGTATAAGTACTATTCTTGATTCTGGGTCCAACTCCACTTGACAGAAGCCCTTTCATGTATTGAACTTTGCAATACGTTGGCTCCTAGCATTTCTTGCAATCTGCCATCAGTTGTTGGTACTGGATGTCTCTCTCTGATAAACACCTTATTCACTTTAGGCAGATGCACACACAGTCTCACTTTCTAACCATCTATTTTGATATTTTCTGCACATTTGAGACCATTCTGCAGCTTAATGCCCTTCTTCAATAATTCTGTAATCTAGTACTTTAACTAATACCCGAGTATTTGTTTCTACCCCTGGGTAGGTTACTTGCCCCAGACTTTGAGCTACTGGTGGAACTTTCTCATTTGCCATAACCTTCAACCTATTCTAAACATTTAAAGAGCAAGCCATGTTCTTATGCCAGACCGAAGACTGGTCAACCACACTGACAGCATCTTCCAAATTCAGAATCTTCAGGTAAAAACATACTTTTCTTCATTCGTTTCCTTCAGTTACAGTGATGTCACCCCCTGCCATTTCAGCTTTACCTTGAAGTAGCCAACAGAGTGGAATGGAATAGTTTGCACATAGGTATCGAATTTGCTGTTAGTCTGCATATAAGTTCAGTTCTTTGTATAAACACTTGCTAGAAAAGTTCTACAGTAAACTTTCACTTGCTGTCTTGCCTATTTATTTTAGTAGTTTCTTTAGCTTTTGCATCAATTAAATAAACAAATTCATCTGACTCTAAAGTAGGTTCTTGAACTGCTCTTACTGGATTCCCTGTTGTTATAAACTGTATTTGTTCGTATTTGTGTTTACTTTCTTTTTTCTGGAAATTGTTTTTCTTTGTACACACTCAAGCGTAATGTCATGCTTCTTAGCATGTGTGCATTTTTCTGTTTGTGCTCCGCTTTCATTTGCTTTGCATCTTATCAGTCTACACCTGTAACTTGCATTGTCACTTCTCCATCGTTCTACTTTGTCTGTAGCTTGACTGTGTCTTACTGCTCTGCTTTTTTGTTTGGAACTTGAGCGTATGGCCCCATCAGAGTTTCTGCAATACACAGGGCTTCCTTTAGCATTGCTCCTGTGGCCAGAATGCATTTTTGACTTTTGGTTGCTTTGGAAATTCTAGCAACTAAATTAGTCTTTCCTCCTGCAACAGTACATTACACAGTCTCTTATATGCACATTTTTCCACAGGTTATCTTTTCCAATATCTGCATTACATTCCAAAGACAGTTTATCTCATTGCCTTAGTCCCTTTACTAAACCATTGACATATTTGTCCTGAGACTGAGATCTCTGCCTGAATTTATGCCTTTCTTTGTGGTGTAAAGTATCTAAAGCAGCATCAGTTTGCTCATATTGTAAATACTTTTTTAGTCCTGGGAGAACAGCAAAAAAATCTGCTGCATGAGCACTCGAGTGTGGTGCAGCAGTATAGTTTGTCTTATGACAGCCAGAGTTTCTGCAGATTCACTGGCTGTTTCTAAACATTTGTACAACTCTATCTATATTTTGTATTCTGTGTACGGATCTGGAGCTCCGCGGTTCAGTGGAGGTGATGGCGAAAGCTGAACATGAGGGAAAGTCCTCCATGCAGCTGCTCCTTGTTCCATGGCCGATGTTAAAACTTCATTCACAGCACGAGGACTAAAATCCACAGTGTTCGGCTCACTTAGAGTCCGTCAGAAGACTCATTTCTCATCTCGCTGTAAATGTTGTGTGTGCTTTTATTTGTCTTTTTGCTGTTTTCTTAACTACACAAATGAAACATTAGCAGCGTGTCGCTTTCTCTTCTATCCCATTCTGTCATCTCGCAATATCTCCTCATTATATGTTTCCCTTGAGCAACGTGCTTACCCTCAATTGCTCCAGCAAAAGCTGCCCAGCTATTTAAATGGGTAAATCATTGTCAATATTCCAATGTTGTAAGTTGCTTTGGAGAAAAGTGTCAGTGAGGCGGACAAATACTGTAAGAGAAAAAACTTGGGTATGGTTAGATAAATTAAACTAAACTCTTCAGATGTATCCATATTGTACCCTGCAATGGACTGGCGTCTCAACCAGGGCAGCTTCACAGTCCAGTCCCCAGCTCAGGATTAAGCGATTAACAATAATGGATGGATGGATACATAGATGGATGGTGCATGTTATGCTCATAAATATCTGAAAGAATAGGATGCTGGATTGCATTTCTATATTTGCTCAAGCAATCTAAATTTTGACCAAACGTCCATTTGTTAAAAGACTAACAGAGCTCAACCAGCAATATGTAAAAATGGTAGGCAATTTTAAGAAAAAGGGCTTTAACAAGTGACACACGTGATATATAGAAATTGCAAACTACCTGAAAAGATATTAATTTTGCACATTTGTATACATCCAGTACTGATCTTTAACGTGACAAAAGGATATAAATGAATAAAATACTATTTTTTTTTTTATTTTCTAAGACTGTCCCCGGTACAGTATTGCTATTAGAATGTATAATTAGCATCTCTTGATATAAAATGCAAGTGTGTACGGTATGCCTGAGCAGATATCTAGGACTTTGCTATGGTACAACCAGTCGCTGCACAATCTGTCGGGGAGGTTCGTGTGACACAAAAAAGCCCCTTGTTAATGTCTCAAATCAGATATACAGACAACAAATATATGCCAGTGGCCTCCGCTCTGCCTCCAGAGGACCGAGCCCTCGTCTCACACCACACTTGGCTCTCTGATTCAGAAACTAAACACAAGGCTGAACACAGCTTTCACATAGTTTACACATTCTAAGCCATTTTTTTGTTCTGCACTGCAGCTTGTCGAGCTGCATGAGATTTAGTCATACAAGATCAACCGCAGTCTGTAGCATTTTTGCTTTTTTTTACACACAAAGGTTGCATCTTATTGGTGAAGCACTGCAAAATGTGTCCTAGAATATCTGCATTGTTTTAAAGTGTTTGCCGGTTCTATGCGAGAATTCCCATTTTCGTCATTGTTTCCTGACCTATGCTGAAGGGTTACAATAGAGCAAGGGGACCGAGATGCTCCCAGCCAATCAAACTGGGCCAACTGGGATTCAAAGTTATAATTCGGAGCGTTGCTTTGAAGTGAGGCTCTAAAGTGATTAATTCTATCACACTGGGGCCAGTGGGCTGCTGTAATTAACAAAGATGGGCTTTGTTTAGGCCACAGTATGGGGCTCACGGCTTGGCGAGCTACTGAGAACGGCCTTCTTCAGCCTAGCGCAAAGTGAGCGCTAGAACTGCGCTGCTGTGGCGTTACGTCTGAACGCATGGGCCTGGTGCATCCCGCGTTCCACAAGCTGGATCTTCTAGATTAGGTCGGCAGTTTCCTCCCCTGAGAATTAATGAATGATGATAGACAGCTGCTCAGTGGAGTTTCCACTTATAATTCCAGATCAGCAAATTCTTCACAGAGATAACATTATTAAAATTTGAAAGCAGCATCTATCAAGGTAAAGCCCCGAACTGCATACCTATTAGTCACAGATACTCATGTTGCAAATATCTTGGTTGAACGTGCTATATAAATCAAATAATGAAGAGGTGTACATTTGTGTAGGAGTGGAAAGTACGTACGAGCTTGCCAAGAACCGCTGTGCAGAAATATGAAATTATGAAGCTGTGCCCATAATTTGGTATCAGGCCATTATACGGCTGCATATGAAATCAAAGCAGGAAAAAATGAAGGTGACTGAACTACACGCAGTCTTAATGGTAATGAAATGTAGTCTCTGCACTGAAATGCACACGACTGATATTACATTCCAAACCAACGTGTTTATTTATTAAAGGTAAAAATGTCTGCCTTGCTGCGCTATCAGTGGAGCCTGACAGCTGCGGGGTCTGGGTGATGCATGAGCCAATACAGAGCCTAGGATGGGAAATAAAACACGCAGTCAACGTCACACATCAATATGAAAATCAGGCTCCTTCAGAAACAGCCCTTGGCACAACACCCACCCTCAAAAAAAAAGAATAATCTCAGGGTCATAAACCTGCAAAATTTGCCAGAGGCATTTTTGAAAGGCAAATTTTTTTTGAAAAAAAAAAAGTCATTTCCTTTTCCGTAAGCTAAGGGTTTCAGTCCCATATTAACCGATTTTTAACAGCGCATGAAAAGAGACTCGCAGTAAGTAAAGCAGAGCGAGGGAAATGTCTTCTCCTTCAGAAGAAATGGAGAGGTGACCTTGTTCACTGGTGCACAGGATTAAAACTTCAAAAACCCTTAGCATAGTGGGATGTCAAGCAAGTTACCCTCAGTACACTGTTTGCACCTTGAACACGCACTTAAACGGTAATTATAACTATGAAATATTAATTATAAAATTATAAAATGGCATCTTCATTATCACAAAATTTTCTATTATTGCAATAACCTGGGGCTCGACCAATCCGGTATGGAAATTTGTATTTTTGTCCGCATATTTGGTTTGGCAAATTTTTACGCCGGATGCCCTTCCTGACGCAACCCTCCCCATTTATCCGGGCTTGGGACCGGCACAAAGAAATACGCTAGTTTGTCCATCTCCTTGTGGCTGGATTAAAATTTTCTATTATTGCAATAGATTTATAAAAAACTTCAGCCATATGAACATATTACAGACACGCCTACACCATGGTTTCTGAGTGCAACCGATTCCTCAAAATGGCTTCAATTCTTAGTTTTGGGTTCCCCAATTAATATTTTGCCAAAATATCCCTAACATGACTTGTCTAAATATGAGTTGTTGACATAATTAATATGAATTTGTGTGTTTGTAAGCATTGTTTATAATGTCAAGTGTCAATAATACTTTTATGTAGTAAAATATATTATGCTTCATTCCTCATTGTAAGTGGTAATAGCAGCAAACATTTAATAGTTAGAGTTATGTAAAATAGGAATAGAACAGGTACATTCTTTTATAAAATAGAAAAATCTATAAAATGTACTTACAGTAATGGATGGTTTCTCCAATTAACTGTTACTTACCAACTGAACAGAAGGGAACAAAAAAAAATTCAAAAAATGTCAAACTGTGGTTGAACCCGAGCTACACAAAGCAGAGCCTGAGAACACAGATGCCGGGCGCAGTGCTGCCACTTAGTTTTGTGCTTGTACTCACTCCAAATTTCCAATATTTCTCTAATATGTTTCAGCTGCATTTAGACAAGTTGTTGTGCTGCAACTTTTCGACTCAGATACCCAGCCAGGTGGTAATATATATATATATATATATGCGCAGCTCATTATTTTGGTAATCCTGAAACTGGGAACTTAAATACCAGAATACAGGTGTGTTAAGAAGCTAATATAAGAGCTCTTTAGTAATACCCCTTCAGTGAGAAGGAAACCCTCAACCTAAAAATGTTCTTTCTATGTAAAAAGCCTGACACAGCTACAGTCTCACAATATGCACACATGAAGCATAATCTCTGTTCACAACTGAGCAAATGTCTCTGATCCATTTTATAACCAACTAGATAAACAGAACCTGCCTAAATATGAGAGTCTTTGTCAACCGATAATGAAATAGTGGTTCTAATAGAAGGCTTGAATTCACAAAAGCTGAAAAACACCAAGAAAATTGATTCATTCAGCAGGCCAGAGAAACAATGGGTTTTCAGCTGTAACTTAGCCCTCACTGTCCCACTGTAACTGATGCCAAGTGACTTTCCCAAAGCCCTTAACCCAGTTTTCAGGCCTTTCCGCAAACTGCTGCTTGACTGTTTTCTCAACTTTAAAGGGAAGGGCGGAAGCAAAGTAGTTAATGGTATTTCACAGATTCTTGGAGGACACAGCTTAAAGCCGTTTAGAAGGCACACGCCTGTTCCAAGGAGTTACATCTAGACGGCAGCCAAATGGCTTTCAAATTTCTCCTCAGTGGCCAGATGGCTACCGAATTACACATTTGTAATATTAAACATGGACTGTTCTGCTCTTGGATATCTTTTTTGGGTGATTTGTGCTCATATTTTTACCCCAAGGGCTACATTTTCTGTAAAAAAGTCCCTAAAATGGCAGGAACTGATTTACAACGTGAGACATATGCCAGCTTTCCCCTTCAGAACTGAATTTGCTAGATAAGGAATAAATCTGGAAAGTGTGGAGGTCCCTTTGCCCTGCTCTCTCGTTTGATGTTACAAGTAGCTACGATTCCAAAGTGAGTTCAGCACTATAAGATATATTAAAATGCATAGCATTCAAAGCTGTGGACTGGAAGAGAGCACTTCTTTTTGAATGAATGAGGCTTATTTACATTCATCGAGATAAGTATAATTTTGTATGAATGCAGGTTGGTCACACCAAGTGCTTTTCTCTTTTGTCTCAAAGTTACATTGCTATGTTGCATATTTCTATAAAAATAGCCGTATGTGGAACACACTGTTTGCCAAAAATATGCTAAATTTTGAATTATAAAAAACAAATATAAACTGTATGGCCAACAGTATGTGGACCCCCCCCCCCCTTTTAATGACTGAGCTGAGCTGTTTCAGCCGCACCCACGCAGCACACAAACACATTCTAGACAATTGTTTGGTTCCAGCTTTGTGGCCACAGTTTGGGGAAGAAGCTTCTTTCCTGCTTCAGCATGACTGTCCCCCCTCCATGTACAAAGTAAACTCCATAAGCACAGGGTTTGCTCAGGTTGGTGTGGAGGAACTTGAGTGGCTGCACAGAGCCCTGACCTCCACCCCACTGAACACCTTTGGGATGAATTGGAATGCCGACTGCAAGCCGGGTTTTCTTGCCCAACCTCACTGATGCGAAATGGACTCAAGTTCCCACAGCCAAGCTTAAAAATGTGGAGGAAAGCCTTCCCAAAAGAGTGGGGGCTGTTATAGCAGCAACGGGGGAACAACTCCAAATCATTGCCCATGGGTTTGGAATGGGATGCTCAACAAGCACATATGAGGGGATGTTCGTGTGTCCACATACTTTTGGCCATTCAGTGTACTTCACATTTTGCCATCATATGGAGATGCAGCCCTGTCTCGTAAGAGACAGCATTGTGATCATGTTTACAGTCTTTGGTTCCTTTAAAGGACCCCAAGTTCCTGCTGTTATGCAGGATGTATGTTATGCTACGACATTATGTTGACATTATACACTGCTCAGCCAAAAAAATAGTCACTACCTGGATTCAACTTAGTGTTATGATCTGGGGTTGCTTCAGTTGGTCAGGTCTACGTTCAGCAACTTTATGTGGCCAAAAAACGAGGTCAGCTGACTACCTGAATATACTGAAAGACCAAATTTTTCCCTCAATGGATTTTTTCTTCCAAGATGACAATGGCAGGATTCATTGGGCTCAAATTGTGAAAGAGTGGTTCAGGGAGCATGAGACATCATTTTCACACATGGATTGGCCACCACAGAGTCCAGACCTTAACCCCATTGAGAATCTCTGGGATGTGCTGGAGAAGACCAGAGACGCAGCGGTTCGACTCTCCCATCAATAGAGGATCTTGGCAAAAAATGTATGCGTCTCTGGACGGAAATAAATGCTGTGACATTGCATAAGTTTATCGAGATGATGCTACGGCGAGTGTGTGACTTTTTGTTGGCCAGGCAGTGTATGTAGCTGTATGAACAAACCCTGAACTGTAATCTCAGTTAGAGTGCAACCCACCCTGTGCCCTGTATTTCTCTGGATGAAGTCTGTATTAATGTGAACTTTACTGGACAAGCAGTTTGTGAAAGGGGCTAAGTGAATGCCCTATAGACACATTCTGTCCAATAATTCTGCCCTACTTGGTACCTGGAGCGCTAGTCTTTATTCAATTAATCGACACCTTTCTCTGTTTTTTACCAGGGCACTTCAGTGTGAATACCTTGCTACAGCAGGAAGCGGGATTGAAACCTGGATCATTTAAGTGCAAGGCAGCAGCTCTAACCACCGCTCTCCCTTCGTACACAAACGTGCTGTTGCATCCTCTCTTGAATTGGGCAAACGACAAATCCAAAAAGAGAAATAATAAAAGCGGAACACTGAATTCATGGAGGGAATAAGAAGATCGCACAAAGATTTCGAGGGTCTCGAGGAATGAACTCCAACGCATTCTGTTTGCTCCCCATCCTCTGCTGGCACCTGCTCCCTGAACTGTAGAAAAACACAGAGCCGCTGCTATTTTGAAAATATATGAGCAGAAAGCCAGCTTTCTTTCCTACTCCCTTAACTCAGTGACAGGACATCAAGCGATGCTCTTGAGGTTAATTAGAAAAATGATCTCATCAGCAGAAAACAAATTGCGCAGCGGAGTCCCTCTGCTGGCAGACATGCTAATCTGCTGCAGGTCCATTCCAGGTACACCTGCGATCCGTCTCTGTCAGTCCCCTGACAGCACCCACAGCCCTCGGCCAGGTTCCGCTCCGCTGCTCCGCTGTGACTGGGCTGCTAATGAAGGGGGAGTTACGGGCCCCGTCCGGCTCTTCCAGCCTCGCACGGGCCTCGCTACGCTCCCGCGAGGCGGCTGTGCAATATGCGGCAGTTTGCCTGAGGGATCTTTACCCTGCCGGCCCTTCGCTTTGCTTTTTGCCGATGCTGAACATGTGCTCCTCGCGGAGGTGAGAGTCGAAACGAAGGAGTGGAGAGGTGTGCAAAACATGAGATTTTATTGGTTTTTTTGGGTAGGCAAAAACTAAAGAGTAAATAGAAATAAACATAACCTGATCTCACTTTAAGAAGTCATTTTAAAATCTTGCACATTTTTCCTTCTACCCTAGCGCCTGGTAGGTGCTACGAATCACTGTGCACCAAAACAAACAGATGCGAAAACAGTTTATGTTCATGAACAGCTGACTTGTTTGTTAGCCTGTGTGATGTTTCCCTTATAATATTTATTGTTCTTTAATAATATTTATTTTTATTCTCCTGTCACTGTGGTGCATCTTTTGCACGTTTTTATGCACAGTATGTGTGTTTGTATGTTGTGTTGTCTTGAAGTACACTGAACCATAGAAAACTGAAGCCAAATTCCCTGTATGAGTGAGAATACTTCGCTAATAAATCTGATTCTGTTTCTGATTCTACCTTGGACACATTAGACAACCAGAAGAATTGGGAAAACATTGACTTGGTATCCCTTTCCTGTCTTTCTTCAGGACTCGTGGCTTTCAATGCATTGTTTTCAGTCCAGCTGAATTCTCATTATTTCATAGATTTCTTACACTTTATACTTTTATTTTTATTATAGGTTTCTGAGAAGTTAAACTGATAAACAGTGTTCCTCTAGCTCAGAACAGGGAATATAGTCTATAGAATTACTAAATGCTAAGGGCATTGTTACTAATAATCATAGAGCAATGTTTACAATATAACAGCGAGTTGAAACACTTAAAAAAAAAACAAAAGAGCCCAAAATATTTACCAGTGTGGTACTTTTTGTCAATTTGACATGCTGTTTTGTGGTAGAAATGCTTTTTGAAGCAGATTTCCTGTGTGTCCTCACCAACATTAGCAGAATCCAATTTTGCTGAAAAAACTTAGTGTCCTTTTTCTTTGACCTGTGGTCTGTGTCTCGTGTTTTAATGCACAAGACTGATGGTATTACAGGATTATAAAGAGATTCCATTAATTTTGCCCTTCATGTTTATTCAGGTTCCAGCGTCCTCTCCATGAAGGCTCCTGTCTCGGGGATGTTTCTGTCACAGCTTTGTGTGGTGGTCCATCCTGACATTCATCCTGATTTATTAGCACCATGTGGAGCTGTGAATGTCAGCCTCTTCGTTCAATTACGAGGATCCACTGTTCTCCACCTCGGTTTTGGTACCCACAAGCTCGTGCCACTGATGTCGGTCTTGGTGTCCTTGCTTGAAATAGCTGCAGGCACTTCCGGACTGAACTGCTGAACACTGAAGCACTTGGGCATGCAAAGGGGCAGATCCCCGTAAGAAGGTCCTGTAATCTGGATAAACTGCATACAGGTCAGAACAGGCCCATTTCCAATAGCCATCCATCCATTATCATGAACCACTGAACCCTAGTGAGAGTCATTGCTGTCCCAAGCCAAAATTACCAGGCCCAGAGGCTACAGCAGACGGAATGCAAGTCCATCTCAGGGTGGCCACACACACACACACACACACACACACACACACACACATACACACACACACACACACACACACACTGTGGGCAATTTGGAGTGATGAATGTGTGTATTTAAAGTGGTGAAGGAAACCCACACAGAAACAGAGAGTACATCCAGATTCAAACCCACACCAGATGCTCTGTAGTAGCAGCCTTGCTTGCTGAGTCACTACGTCACCTTCTCGTTTAATATTTATCTGCAGAATAGAGTTTTTCACATGATGCATGCACCAGGTACCACCTGGAACTGCAGTTCCACTCCTGAGGTATATGTGTAAATAACTGGAAAACATGAGCCTGTTCTACTGCTGCAAGGTTTTGGAAGACATATTATCTTATATGTTTATATTACAAGTTTAAAAATGCTACATGAACAGCTGGGCCGAGAACAAGTGTTAGAAAAACTGGTTAAAAAAATTCAGATATTTATGTAAAGTCTGTACTTCGCTTTTCATACACTTATATGGCCAAAAGTATGAGGATTCCTGTTCTATTGACTGAGTTGGGCTGTTTCATCCACACCCACACAGCACGCAAACACATTGTAGACACTTGTTTGGTTCCATCTTTGTGGCCACAGATTGGGGAAGAAACTTTTTGTTCCTTTCCTGCTCCAGCATGATTCTGCCCCTGAGCACAAAGTGAGCTTCATAAATGCATGGTTTGTTCAGGTTGGTGTGGAGGAACTTGAGTGGCTGCACAGAGCCCTGATCTCAACCCCACTGAACACCTTTGGAATCAACTGGAATGCCAATTGTGACCCAGGCCTTCTTTCCCAATCTCACTGATGCTCTTGTGGCTGAATGGGTACAAATTTCCAAAATTTGATGGAGTAAACTGTGAGTAAATCTGACAGAAGGTGAAGTGTGTGTGTGTGTGTGTGTGTGTGTGTGTGTGTGTGTGTGTGTGTGTGTGTGTGTGTGTATCAATCAAGTGCTGTGCTTGTGGGTCTTATTCTCTAAGTAGCATGTCCAGAGAGGCAACCAGACAGATGATAAGGTCTGTATGTACACGTCTAGCGTGAATTAAATTGGGACCTGACCCATTAAGGTGAAAAGCAAAATTCAAACTAAGTTAAGCACAAAACCATCCATACTTCACATTTTGCCATCATACAGAGATATGACCCTGTATTCCATTCACTGTTCAAGTACAAAGAGTTCTTGTCCTCCTTCACTGTTGTCTCCCTGCAGCATCAGACCTGTAGCTTTAACTGGAAAAATCTGGTTATCATTACTGTGAGGCACAATGGCCAGCAAGTGGAGAAATGATCATGAAGTTCATCCCCACCCCACCCCCTGGCTCCACCTCTTGATATCCATCCATCCATCCATCCATCCATCAATAACTGTTAACCACTTAATCCTGAGCTGGGCCATGGTAGGCAGGAGGCTGTCCCAGAACCACCAGGTGATGGGCTATGAAAACACCTTGGATGAGATGCAAGTCCATCTCAACTTTTTCCCAGATCGCAGAAATGAAAGGCATCTCATTTGTGCATAGTTCATAGGTTTCTTTTCTAAATTTCAGACATTTTTTTATCCTCTTTTCTTGACACAAGTGAAAAATGATGACAGATTTTAATTTTAATAGAGCGGTGCATTAGAATTTAATACTGTCAACCCATACAAGTTCTTTTAATTTGGTTTTGCATGGGGAAGTGCAGAGCAGAGGTCCAGATTTCTTGGCAGTGGAAAAAAGTTTCTGATTGTGTGGTTCTAAATCATGTTGAAGGTTTTTCCTTTACATTGGATGGTGTTAAAATTCACACTGCATTATCAAATTCTTAACTTAAAGCTGCCTATACATTACATAGTAAACTTCTTGCTTGCATTAAATCAAACCATGCGGGTGCTTTATGCATATTAACTGCTTGTTGGAACCTTTTTCAAGCATAACTTAGCTGAGTCGCAATAGCTATTGAACTACCTTGTTGGGGTTAAATTACCTGTAATCCAGTTTGGCTGACAAACTGCGAAATTTCTTGTTTCACACAGATGATAACCCTGCTTAGATCACCAAATGTTAGCGATATATACTTTGTTCTAGTATCATTCCAGTATCCTTAACCACTCCTCCTGGTCAGGGTGGCAGTGGACTGGAGCCCATCTCTCAATCACTGGGGACCAGGACATGAAGCTCCACTGTGAATGGGACAGTTTTTAACCATTGGTTTAGAGAAAAAAAAAAGCCAGTACAGCTAAACAAAGCTGACAATAAGAAATCAGGCAACTGCAAGGCTGCAAGCATAATGCTGAGGGGGGCAAAATTTACTGGTCAGCAACAATCTTGTCCTAAGGACTGGGATGGGTGTTCTCAGCATACATTTTACCACTGAATCCAAATATGAGGTCAGATTTTTTTTTTCCTCTTAGGGTACTTTTCTTGTAACACCGCTTTCATATCTTCATAATTTAGTGTCATCATGTAATCTGAATTAAAAAATTAACAAAAGAATTTTTATTTTTCATATGTTAAGTGCTATTACATGATTTTTTTTTTTATTTACCATGGAGGCATATAGTGAAAGATAGAGGGTAGGACAGACTGATCAGTGCAGTAAGCTCTGCAAGGTAAAACATGTTTAGATCTGACCAGACATGAGCCAGGTCTCTATCTGAGAAGCAGTTTCAGTCAGGCTGCTGCTAGACACCACACTGTAAACAGGTAGAGTGAGTTGTTCTTCTCTCAATATTAATGTGAGATTATTGCAACATTACAACATTTTTTGTTTAGCACATTTTCATACATGTTGTAGTTCAAAGTGCTTTACAAGGTGAAAAAGAGACAAGAATAATAAAGGCAAACTCAGTCAATGAAAGTGTGTTTACAGATGAACAGTTGGGTCGAATGGCCAGGAGGACATAAAAAGCAAAAAAAAAACTTCAGGTAGACTGGAGAAAAAAACAAAATCTGCAGGGGTTCCAAGGCCAAAGGACCTCCCAGCCCCTACTGCTTAGTGTCAGAACTTCCTTAATTATCAAAATTCCTTCTGGTATGCAGGTGATGGGTTAACTTTTAAATCTTAGAAGCATCTTGGACTTCCCTAAACACCTTGGTGTGGTCAGAGATGAACATATCAAGCAGTGTCAGTAGAACATTTTCAACCTGGAAAACCATTACCAAGGCAAGTAGAGTCCCTGTGTGCTGGCTGAAGAAGAAAGATGTTCCCCAGGCGAAGTACAGCGGAAAGTTGACAACAGCTAAGTTTTAGAATATACATTTGTTATTTATGTATGTAGCTATACACTATTTTCAAACTTCAGTTGCACATCTCTCAAAAATCTTACCTGGTAGAAAAATACTAAAAAAGTATTCAGATTTCAGACAAAATTGGGATTCGGGTTCATATATTTTCACCCATGGGACAGAAAAAAATTGTTTTTTTGTTGCCCAACAAATTATTTTTGTGTAACTCTAGTGTCTATTAGTGTTATAATAACTGTTGTGCTTGGTAAATTAGCAAAAACATTTTTACCAGAGATACCAGACACCCTGTTAGACCTCTTGTATTTGACATTGCTTTTTAAAAAATGAAGTAAATTTAAAAACTGCAATTATTGATAAGTACCTTAAGTACATCGGAGCTCATTTTGGGAGAAATACATAACTGTTCAGCATACTGGCACAGGCAGTGAACTACTGGTGCTGTTAGATGAGTCAGGGATGTGGGCAAGACCTGACACCCCTGTCCCTGTTCTCCACCATGTATACCATTTTACTCTGGGAAACACTGATGAAAATGCAGCTTCTGCTCAACAGAGGTATTAATTCTCTTCCTCAAGAGTCTGTAAGTACATTAAACATTTAATATAACTGGCTTGTAAAACATTGTTTTAAATCATGAATTGATCTGCATAAATCAATTCATAAATTCAGACTTTTAAACACTGCAAAACGGGTCTGACTTTAGCTGCACTTTCAACACAGTCAGCAGTTTGATGGAGTGGCAGAGCTCCACATTTGTCAAGTCGTCCCTGGTGACTTGGTGACATTAATGAGGTTGCATTATTGTAGGAATATGGTGACACCTGCAGCTCTTACCAGAAGAAATTGGACAAAACTGAGAATTGTTACTTTCTGTTAAATCTAGAAGAAATGGAAGCTCAGATGAAACAAGCAACAAAAATTCTAATTTCAGAAGGTTGTTCTATATACACTCATTCTGAGTTGAGTGACAATAAGTAATGTGATAACTGACTAAATAAAAGAAGTGTAAAACTGCGTGCAGTAACAGAACCGAGCTGTGTTGTTGCACGATGACCCAGGAGCAATTGTATTTCATTCTCTCTCGTACAGTTTTATGAACGGAAACACCATGAAGTGAACCTTAGCCTCAACCTCAACCTTAAACTTCTGTTCCATTCACAAGCCGCACTGTTTATTCAGTTTTTCTGCTTTCTGGGCTCTAACTGCAGCCCTTTAAAAGATTGCTTTTTACTTTCTCTTCTCCTTTTGGACAAACTAAATGAGTGTTTGGGTTTGCAAGGTTAACATTTCCCACTTTTTCTTTGTAGTAAACGCTTGTGATAAGCATATAGTATGTTTTGGGGTGTAATATTGTTGTATACCACTTCCTAAAAAAATCCAGTGGCCTTTTTTTCTGATTTGCAGGCAAAATCTGTTTATATGCAGATGGATCCCTCGTGATACCCTGAGATGGACTGGCATCTCATCCAAGAGTAGTTTCACAGCCTGGAGCCCAGCAATTCCAAGACTGCCACAGTTTTGCTCAGAATTAAGCAATTTACAAAGATGGATGGATGGATGGATGGATGGCATGCCTTGAGATAAAAGTCTTTGACTTAAAAGTTGTCATATATGCAAGTGAAATTATTTAATATTCTTTACTCAGTTAAAACTAAGCATGAGCTGAGCATGGAGGGTTTTTCAGCATCCACTCTCTAATGGAAATAATAATTTTTTATTCACCAGATTTCACCTTTTAGTTAAATTTCCAGGAACACATTATGCTTGAAAGTAAAGTAAAGTAAAGGGATGCCTGTATCTGAACTCATCCTACTGCTATCATCCTCATGTGGGAGAAGCAACCACACATCCACACTTTACTGCACATGTGGTGAGTTCATGGCCTCTTTCTGCCTTTCTACACACTTCAGTCTTCCTCTTCTTGGTTTCGTCCATTAGTTAAACGTTCATATAGGACTGTGAGTTCACCATAGCAGTCCTTTGTTAATTTCTTCCGTTTGCTCTTTCTTCTGATGACTGGATGACACCTTCTAGCACGGCCTCCACATTTCTGTGGCTTCTGTCATGTGTTGTCATATTTGATATTTGCAACTCCACTGATTATTTTTCAGCAATTTTATTTTTTTCTCAGTTAAAAAACATTTATTTAGGTTAATATATGTAATTGGTTTTTGGTGACTGACATATATGTAACACTTCGAAACAGCTTCAAACACCTCAGACCCTCTAAACCGCTGCATGTGTGGTAAATCAGTGCAAAACAAAAACGCTGTAATAAAACATGCTTCTTTCTATTTATGATTGCTTAAAATAACATGAACACACAAACACAAAAATTTTCATTGGTATAAAATTGTAAAACATGAATAAGTAAAAACAGACATCAGCAAAAACTAAGCTTATCTTCTGTCTCACATTTTTCTTTGGAACTGAAAACCAGAATCATTGAGCATTTAGCTGAAATGAACTAATATGACCAAATATGGCAGAGTCATCCTAACAAAAGGCAAAAGTAAGGATGAACCGTATTGTGCTGTAGGAGGAAACCCAGGGAGGTACAGCAAACCCCGCAAGGGTGAACCATAAAGTTTATAAACAACTGTATTATTTATCTAGCTTATAGATAATCTTATGAAAAGCTTCAGGAACTCATTTTAATAATTTGGTCTGAATACTCCAGTCAAGAAAGTCGATCATTAACGATAGAAGAACAAAGATGTAATGAATTCACCAACTTCTGAATCCTTTCTAATCTTGAAGAAAGGACAATGACACCCTAAAACACTACTTTTTCTCAAATTAGGTTATCTTTGCAGTGCTGTATGAAATTATAAACCATTGACATCCTGACAGTATCATAATCTACAGCTGCCGAGAGCTTTGGCCACATCAGAAGCAAGAACCCTGATGTCTTCCAGCAATAACACCAGCTAGCAGATAGTGGACAGCATCCAAATGGTCGACCTCTTCCTTCCATGACAACAGCCCATCATCATCCCCTTGGTCAGAAATTCTCATTCTTTTTTTCACTGAAGACCCCCCATACTGGTTTCGTCTACCAAAAACCAGCAATATACATCTGACTGTTCATCAGACAGGACACTTAAATACAAATGCGTGTTCTTCTCAAGTATTTTATGTGTTTTTTTGTCAGGATTGTCATTTGTCAGTACTGTGGAGTGGAGTATCAGGTGTAGGACAAATGACCTGCAATTCACAACATTTTATCAGTTTATTGTAGCACGAGCAAGAGCTGACATAGCGGTTAAGACTCCTGTGTTCTGCTCAGAGGATACAGGTTTAAAATAAGGAAACTGTAAGTAGTTTAACCTTTTAAGTCGCTTAAGAGGAAAGTGACAGCTAGATGTGTAAAGGACTGCCTAACCAGTTGTACTTGCTTGATGTTTGAGTTGAAAACTTATGTTGCTTTGTTTTAACAAGTTTACAGCACCTTTATACGTCTAATCTGTAATCTGCTTTGAATTGGTACTAATATTCTCTTTTGATAGAATCATCTCCTGGGTAAATGAATAAATGTTAATTGAAATCTATGTGGTACAGAAACCTGAACCATTCATTGATATTTTTTTTCCTTCACGGAAGAGTTTATTGTTAGTTTGATATTTCTGTGAGATTATTTATTACCTTTTCAGCGCCAAAGTACAAAAGCACCGAATGAGGCTTGCAGTCCAGCTGTGCTGATATCCTCTCCTTTTTGTCTCATGGGCTTTTCAAAGGAAGTGCTACGTAAAATAAACGTGAATGTAAATGCAATTTGGAAATGTTTCAAACTGTGGTTCTGCTGCTGTTCCTGTTGTTTGTATGGATCACAGCGATTACATTCACCAGTAAAGTTACAGCATGTCAAAATATTACAGTTCATTTATTTGAAACTTTAGTTTTATTGGTGCCGTGTAGTGTCTTTCCAGATTGACAGTCCGGACTTAATGACATCTTTCTGTTATTTTTATACAGCAGGACTCTTGTCAGCGGGAGACAGAGCGATGAGGCCTCAACCAGCATAACAGTGTCGCCTGCTCTGACCTACGTTTCTCACAGAGCGAGGATATCTGTTTTATTATCAAGGATGATGCCCTGGACCAGGCAAGCTTTACTGCCAAAAAACTAATATTAAGTTTACATTTGGTGACATGGTCAGAAACTGGCAGCTCAGTTTCGCAGGTTCAGCATGGAAGTTAGAGGTCCAGGAGGTTTTACCAGCTTTGTTACACTAACATCTCAGCAGTATCACAATACCTGGAATATGATAATGTGCAGAGACTGCAGGGCAAGGGGTGGGTTGCACCCAGGGGGAGAACAGCCTGACTGAACATAATCAGGCTACAGCCTCAAGAGTGCCAACCTCTACACTTTTTTCTTGCTCCATTACACAGTGGCACAAACCTTTCTTTACCACCGGAGACTTCTGGTACTTGACATCACTGGCACCAGAGCAGAATCTTCATTTTTACATAAGTTAAGCTGGGTTCCAGTATCTGTCACCTGGGCTCTGGTCAGACATTTATTAACAAGGTTGGTTCTGCAGAAACTTTTCAAGAGAATCACCTTATGCAAACTCTTTATCTGTATCAAATAAATAAATATCGATCTCAGTTTCTAAACATTGCCGATGTTTGCAAATTTAGATAAAGGCCTCATTCAAAACCATTAATAAATGTACTCTAACTCCTCAAATAACTGCTGCTCATGTTGATGCCCCAGTCATTGTGTCTTCCTGACCAAATGTTAAGGAAAAGGAGAAAAGCAGAATGCTGCTGGTCAAGGAGAATCGGCCCTTGTTTTACGTGGTACTTCCCGGATTGTTTTGAATTTTGCCTTATTTCTCTTTCCATCCCTCGTGTCCTGCATGCCTGGAGATGCATGAGGTGTGCAATGTCCTTGAATGAAGACACTCAAAATTCTCTTAACATCTCGGTGTGAAAGACAAATGTTTCCAGCAAATTCACGTATAACTTATTCAGCACAATCTACAGAGCAGCAGTCGGGTGTTACTGTTCCACAGTCCTAGGCTCTGTCCTTTTTTCCTTGAAAAGTGATCTTGCAAAAGTGTGTAAATACATTGATGTAAACAATGTCCACAACCTCAGTGTCCACATAAATCAAAGTGTTGACTACTTTAATAACCAGTGTAAGAAAATGCTTTATTTTATGGTGTGGGACATTTTGCAGCAGCATGTTAAGAGCCTTTTAGATGCTCTCTCAAGGTGGAACTTGACAGTGATTTATAAAAGAGTTTGGAAGGACTGTAAGGTTATCCGATCCTAAGATAGGACACTAAGTCACAAGTTTACATGACTTAACTTTCTCCAGGATGCTGTTAGATTGCTGCAAAGTGCCTCTATGTTTTATTAACAAGAGTAATAGCGATCGGTTAATCGGTGCACCTCCATTTTTCACATTAACTGTTTTGCTGTGTGGTGCTGCAGCAAGGCTAGATGAGCCAAGCTTTGAGATGCAAGCCTGTGTTGTTTCCTAATAATGCACCTTGTGTCAGTCATGCAACATTAACATAACTGTAACACATTAGACAACACAGACGTTTCAAGATAAAACTCTGCAAAGAATTAAAGCATGCTTTGTCTTCTGCCGTGTAGGATTTAGTCGCATCGAAATGTGGCCGTGTCTTACAGACTCTTTTTTTCAACACATGTCTCCTCGGGTGCTTCCGAAATTTGCTAGCAGTGGCGGCGGTTACATTTCTGCTTGACGCAAGGATCTCCGCCCGTCCCGTCTTTTTTCTTGCTGATGGTGCAGACAGTTGCAGGTTTCTTCTTAGCTGCGAGTAAATCTGAGGCGAAAGAAATCCCTGATGGAAGAGAAGATCAGAAGGTCAGAAAAGCAAAAAGTCTTTGACATGAAAAAAGAAATCACAATAAATGTTATAAACATTTGGCCAGGTTTCATGCTTAATGAAGTGACCCTAGCTTCTCTGGGGCTGTGGTTTGACAGTATCATCCATTTTCTTCTGATAAAATTGATGAAGATTCAGTTACCACTGTAATGTATCACGTATTCATCCTGGCATCACAAACAAGCGCACCTTGGAGCATAAATGTCTCTCCAACGGTGAAGGACCCATATGTTCTACCTGCTGGCAAATGGCGACAAGTGACCCTGATGGAGGTGCAGAAAAGAGGCCCCCTCCTGTGCACTCCACAGGTTCACCGTCATGTTGAGACTGGAGCACTCACTGCATGCAGCTGCCTGCCACTGAGCTGGATATTAATGACTGCAATGCAGAAAATGGCTGTCACTTCAACAGAAATAAAGCAATTTAAATGATTGAAAATGTGTCTGCAGATAACTGCGTTTCATTTGTTACTTTAATGTGAGTGCATTTCGAATGAAGTAAGGGATATTCACATCTCTATATAAGGACATAATGGGTCATCATTTTGGCTAATGGAGAGGATATGCAAAAGGCATGATAAATTTGTATTTGGCTGATAATTGCAGAATACTTGAGCAAAGAAAGTTAAATAAAATCTACAGTCTTGCATTGACTGGGCTTGGACTTGTTTTAATCTCGCTTGATCATTTTCCCCTGAAATAGTTTGCTCACAGCTCATGCGATTTTGACGTGGGGAAATCGTGGTATTAAGTAATGCTGAGGGTGAAGCCAAGATCGGTTTTAGCTGCAGAAAGGCTGCACCTTTGTGTGTTCGCATCTTCCCTCTTTTCCAAAACATCATATTCATCCCTGCTCTTAGCTGTACAGCTCGCTGCCTCACCTTTCTTGGCCTCACCATAAATATATTTCTACCATTTCATAAGTCTGTGACTGTGCCCACTGTTCCTCCCTCCCTAATAGCATGCGCAATAGTGCTTCTGAGCTGGGGGATTATTGCATTAGGTCACGCACCTGTTCTATTCCTCCCCAAAAAAATGATCAGAAGAATCCTAATATACTGAAACATAATGCACTGTAAAACACCTGTTCATGTCTGCTTTACCTGTTCTGTTTTATTATTGCACAGAACAGGGCATAAATTTATGTATCCTGTCTGAAAGAATTATTATCAGCTGCCCCAGTTATAAATCCCCAACACTAAACCTTTATCAGCTTTTCTGGGTCCCTGAAACTTCACCAGCTCATCATTAATATAGGAAGGACAGATGATAGATCAAAACATGCTTCACTGAGGTGATACCGGTCTGCAACTCAGACATTAGTCCCCCCCTGGGGGAGTCAGGCACTCAGTTCTTCATAAAAAGGACAAATTGAGCAAATTATACAGGCGGTGTAGTTTTAATTACACCTATTGGCTCAATGTTGTAAGAAAGGGCAACGAAATGGTGAAAAACAGCAGCGGTACGGTTTTTTACCAACAGGTGTTTTACTGTGTTTTTGTGTTATGATTTACTGCACTTCAGAACAGCATACTTCCTACTATTGTGCATGCATCCTAAATCAGTTCTACTCTCTCCTCCTTTTCGGCAAGCAGCATTTGAACAACCATTTCTGCTTCCTCTGGTTTAAACCCAATAAGTAAACATGTCACAGTGGAGCCTCTCCAGTTGCTAAATTGACTTTATAAGTGGTCTTTAAGCCGCTCAAATTACTCCTTCTAAATTAAATTATTATTCTTTGAGGAACAAACAGGGCTTGGCTCCTACAGGTTTCAAGCCTGATAAGCATTATTCCCTCTTTGTGCACTTTCAGGTGCTGCGAACGATCCTGTTCGCTTGTCGAGGCTGTTCGATGGAGCGTCTCGGGCGATTCATCTTGCTGCCAGGATCATTAACTTTCTGCTTGGAAGACAGGCAGGGGAAAACTCCAAGCAGATTCAGAAGAGTTTGCATCCTGTCCACACCCCAATATCACGCAGTTATTTTCTGTATAATTTTTGCGCTACCGCACAATAATTCACGCAGCTATTCTGTGGTCTGAGTATAAATGTTTTCACAATTTTTTCAGTCTTCTCTCTTCTTAATTATTAAACATGCAACTTTTTGTAAAGAATTAGACAGCTCTTCAAATAATGTCAGCAAAAGTAAAAATGCATTTTTCAGCTTCTATTTATGCAACCAGTGATACTCCTATAAATAAATTGTTTCATGGCAGTTAAATTGTATCTGATCATTGAACCATTTCAGGATATCACTGCACTGATGATGCTTTGTATACTTCTATATCCACCTTCTTCCTACTACATTATGTTTCCGATCAGAGCGGGTGTTAAATATGAAGCACACGTTTGCAGATTTGGATGAAATTAGATTTGGTTCTGCAATATTTTCATTGTATTCTGAGCCTAATTTAGTTTATCAAAATCATACCTTTGGGGATCTGCTCTGCTGGATGAAGTTTGCTTTTATAAAGCTTATGGATTATTTTTGCAAAGCAAAAGGGTAGAAAACAGGAGGATTCGTCACCTTTTCACCTCCGCCTCGTCGTACCCGAGCTGTAGAACGGGAAACTATTGATCAGTCCGCTCCTTCCGAGCGCAGTGGAAAAAAGATTCTATATTGAGGAATTATTAGGATGGACACTAAAAGCTGCCATTACAGCCTTTCTTAACCAAATTTCAAACTGGAAAATAATGCCATTGCGGAGGTCACGTTCAGGCTTGGTTGTTGAATAAGGCATAAATCCCCAAAACAAAAGCGGAGGACAGTGAGTGCATCTGAATTAACTGTATATACCCCATTCTTATATTTATAAAGCTGATATGTTTTTTGACTTTATTGTAAATACACATAAGGTTGACAGGGGACAAATTACCATTTATCGGCAAAATGCAAGCAGCTCATGGTGGAATATGTTGCCCAGTTTCTTTTCCTAAGTAAAATGTTTTACCTTTCTACCACTTTGACTAAATAGTTATTACTTGCCTAATATTGAAAGTGTATTTCCTTTTTAAGTAGGATCTGAGTTTTTTTGAATGCGAAATCAAACAGCTTGTTTGTTAACAGTGACACCAGGGTCCCTCTTCAGGACCAACACTGTCCACAGGTGTTCGCTTTCTGCCTATAAAAGTAACCTTTCTCTTTCAGTTCAGCATCAGGGGTCCACAAGGAATTCTGTTATTGATGGCGGGTGGGAAAGGACCGCAATGAATGAGGCATACAAGGAGAATCAGGAAAAGACAGAAATTAGTACCTAAATAAATTTACAGAATGGTGACTGTAGAGTTTCACTAATTACAAAGAATATGGGAAGAACCATGAACTAAGAACCATGACCAGGAAAGGGTTTTGCAGGACAGATCAGGAAGTCTTTAAGTCCTGATAGTGGACTGAATATCTCCCACATGAGTGTGGACTTGCTTGGTTCATACAGGAAACAGACAGCATCTAGAACAACATCGGGAGTTTCATGTGCTGTTTGGTAGTGCTCATGAATACATTTTTTGCTACTACAGTAGTGGTCATTATTCTACCGCATGCAAATATGAAATATCAACTGATCATAAATTTTCTGTCTACGATACATCCCACAGCCAGGCAGGTAGCGACCTATCTTAACAAATACTTTGTGACGAGTGTTAATTTTTCTGCTAGTTTATTCAGTACTTAAATTATGAGCTTAAAAGACATTTTTTTTTAAATTCCATGAACAGCAGTGACAAGGATGCCTCGCTGTTCCCCACAGAGCACTGCCTCTGCCAACTTCAACTCCATGCTCAGTTTCCACACCTTTCCTAAAGATGTAGGACTGTGAAGGAAGTGGTCGGTAAACATTTACAGAGACAACTTTACTATCATAGATCATGTGAGAGTATGCAGCCAAAATTTTGCCAGTATAGATGTTACTAAACTAACTGGACATCCACTTCTTCAGAGTGGTATGAATTTAACCCAATACAAGGTATTGTTCGAGGTTTATTCCATCTTTGCTCCACAACAGTGTGTAACAGAGATGAAATGCTCTTAGTAATTGGCTGTTTAAAAGAGCAAAGCTACTGAATGGTTACACTCCCCTGTTAGCCAGCACAACCGGCTCTGAATGGTGTAATGTTACCCTTTAAATATATACACTGTTTTGCAAAAGCATTTAGATCCTTGATAAAATCACATGTTTTGTTAGATGGCAAAAAGGTGCTTTAATATGATTTGTTTTATGTGATATTTTAGTTGAAGATAACAAAAAATTTTTCAAAGTCAATATGAATTAATAAGATAACAACTGAAATATTTCCTTTGCATAAGAATTCAAGTGTAGGTGTACCTAAATGATCCACATGATTAGTTGATTGGCCTTTGTTAGTGTTCAGCAGTAGGGGTCTGCAGTAGATGATCATAGATCTCAAGTTAAAAATATGTATCTGTGAGGTCCCTCAGTCAGATAATGAAATCTGAAGGTAAGAAATTATAAAGTTCAAGAAGCTTTCAAGTCAGAGATCAGAGATCAAGTCAGAGATCCCACATCCACAACAAGCACCAGTTTAAGGACAAGGTGGTCCTGGATGTGGGGAGTGGAACAGGAATCCTGTGCATGTTTGCTGCAAAGGCTGGGGCAAAGAAGGTTAATGGGTGGCTATGTCCTCAGCTTTTGCAGAAACTACCCAGCAAATATAGGTACATGTCTATTATTACTTTTGAAAGAAGGATGCAAAAAATGTCAAAAGTTATGGCCATTCCTGTGAGCACAGACTACTCCATTATCACAAAATGGAAGAAGCATCACACAACTCAGACACTGCTTGACCAGACCATCCTTCCAAAGTGAGCACTTTAGTTAAGAAGGAAACTGATAAGAAACACCACTCTGAGGCCAACATCAGCTTTGAAAGAGTTGCAGAGTTCAGTGACTGCAATGAGAGAGAATGTGAATCAGTAAACCATTTCCACAACTTTGTATAAAATGGCCTGTATGTCAAGGCAACATTGCTTAAAAACAACCATATCAAAGCTTGCCTAAAGCTTGCAACAAAGCACCTGTATGATCTTGTAAAAAATGGCAAAAGGTACTGTGGTCAGATGATATAAAAGTCTACATTTTTGGAACTCAAGTTAAGTGTTATGTTTTGCTGAAACCCAACACTGTATTTCACTCAGTAACATGAGCCCTGCAGTAACGCATGGGGGTGGCAGCATCATGATGTGGGGTTGCTTTTCATCACCAAGAACTGGAAAGCTTGTAAAGACTGAAGTAATAATGGACAGTGCAAAGTACAGGAAAATAGTAGAGGAAAACCTGCTTTTGTGGTGAAATTTCATCTTTCAACAGGACAGTGATGCCAAACACAACGCCAAGGCTACCCTGGAATGGCTTCAGAAGAAGAAAGTTAGAGTCCTCTGGTGGCCCAGTCAAAGTATTGATTTGAATCAAACTGAGAATCTGTGGCAAGTCTTGTAAACTGCTGTGCACAAGTCATCTCCAAGTGACCTGAAAGAGCTTTTACAAATTTGCCTACAAGAATGTGCAAAAATAACATAACATATGTAGAAATGGCATATTTCAGATTTTTATTAATTTTTTTTTAATATGAAACATGTTACATTGATTTTGACTATAATTATTGAGCAGTATTATTTTGAATTTTAAATTAATTTTGTATGATTTTTTAAATTAATTTTGATTACTTTTGCAAGGTGCTGTATATATTAAATAGCATCAGTGAAATGGTACTGCTGAAGAATTTATTTCAATCTTGGCAACTTAGAATACATTTAGAAAAGGTATAGAAGGACACATTAACTGGGAACTGAAATATAAACAAAACTTTATGGATAGGTGAGTGACTGACATTCTACAGGATATTTATATGCATTTTGCTTAATATGTATGATTTCATGGCAAACAAAACACCTTGCTCATCTAATTTATGTGTCTTTCATTATTGTTGGTCAAAATGACCTCAGGTACCTATAGTATTACTTTAGTTAAAATTATTATTTTTATTAGATATAGTCTTATTATTATTATTATTATTATTATTATTATTATTATTATTATTATTATTATTATTATTTGGATTCAACATAATGAGGGAATATAAAGTACATTTTAAAATCAATCATAACAATATATTTGCATCAGGCTCCAGACCGTGACTAGAATAAATGGTTTGTGAAAATGGATGGATGGATGGATGGATGGATGGATGGATAATTTGTGAAATTTACATTGAAAAACACTTGTGTTTATCAAATGTGATTAGGCATGAATAGGAGAAGGCAATAACACTTGGCTCCAATTCTGTGTGGCAGTACTGAACGGTGACTGCAACACTAGCCTTCATCCTTCTCTGTGTGCACGCAAAAGCCACAGGCTGGAGGGCTTTGTTGAGTTAAGCCCAGAAGCATTGCTTGCAGAGAGCCCAATACAGTAGAATCCTTTGGGAAACACTGACCTTATCCATACATCTACTTTTTTCTTTTAAAGGAACGGTTTTTGCCAACAACGGTCTCTTCTTGGATCCCTCGTGCATAGTATTTAAACTTTATTAGGGCTACGCTAAATGGGAAGTAGTTGTTAGAAGAAAAAAGCAGACTGTAAACATGGAGAGTTTCATCTCTTGCATTTCCACATGACTAGTTTAATGGCATTTTTGTGCTTTTGCTGTGATTGAAGTGTTTAACTGAAACACGAGGAGCATTTGAGGAGTGGCAGAGCAGTAAAGCTTTTTGGACCACCAAATGTCCTCAAGGCAAAACATCTTAATGTCAGGAGGAAATTAAAATGTTTCTTCTTACTCAGGGCTGGAATCCAGAATTCATTCAACCTTCTTGCTACAGAGTGACAAGGTCAGTCAGTCTTATTAAATGAGAAGTGACTGCTGACATTTTGTAAGAAGTGAAACAGCACTAATTCTTATTTCAAGGTGTATTATTTTTATGCTAGACTCTCCTTTTGAACATAAAGCGGAGTGCAGATAGTTATTTTTCTGGAATTGAAGTGTCGCCCTTATTGACATAGACAGCAAAAAGCTAAAAGAACTTTTATTTCTTTTTCCACCATATGTAGTTTTAACTTCAGAAATTTAAAAGCCTAAACAATTTACTCAAAAATACATATACAGTATGATCACTGTCACCAAGTCAAATTAAATTGAAGAGGAGGTTTTGTTTGTTTAAACTGAACTTGGACCATGTATATATATATATTTTTTTATATATTTACTCGGTGGTTTCATTTTATTTTAGGGATATAATATTAACCGGTACAATATTTTAATTTTGTATGCAATAGTAATGCTTGTATTTTGATTTCTGAGGGTTTGTTGATTTTTTCCAAACCAGAAAAAAATATTGCCTGTGAAATACAGAGATTTTTATCAAGCCTGCTCCATGATAAGCCAGCCTGTCACTTTAATTTAATATCATCAACCTTTTGAATTTAATGTCTTCAAGTCTCCCATTGTTTCTCAAAAGGTTTTTAGTCACAGGAACCTATAGACTTATAAGCGGGAGTTATCTTGAAGACGCACTTCACAACACAAAGCAATTTTGTACCAGTAATGTTATGTCAATATTTCCTTGACAGAAGACAAATGCTGTTATTATTTTGTCATTGCAACATTTGTAGAAGTGCGAGGATCTGCAGAAAGACAGAAAGATGTTTTGCTCCAGACTGTCAAGCAATAAGAGGATATTTGAAAAAGAGTACTGTTTTGTTCATTCTAAGAGATATAATGACACGTTGCTCTGCAAATCCTGGGTCCTATCTAACACAGGGTTTCAAGACTACAGGCAGCACCTGATTTATTTTCAAAAAGTGACATAAACCTACATTAAGGATAAATATGATTACTGTTCAGAGATGCAGAAGTCAAGCAAGAAAATACATTTGCTGTACATACATTGCCGGGCCAAAAAAAGAAGTCACACACTCTAATATTTCCTTGGACCACCTTTAGCTTTGATCACGGCACGCATTGGCCATAGGACCGTTTCGATAAGTTTATGCAATCTCACAACATTTATTTCCATCCAGAGTTGCATTAATTTTTTGCCAAGATCTTGTATTGATGATCGGAGAGTCGGACGGCTGAGTAAAGTCTTTTCCAGCACATCCCAAAGATTCTCAATGGGGTTAAGGTCTGGACTCTGTATTGGTCAATCCATGTGTGAAAATGATGTCTCACGATCCCTGAAGCATTCTTTCACAATTTGAGCCCGATGAATCCTGGCATTGTCATCTTGGAAGAAAAAATCCAATGATGGAACAACCAGGTCATTCAGTATTTTCAGGTGGTCAGCTCACCTCATTTTTTGAGCACATAACATTGCTGAATGTAGACCTGACCAACTGAAGCAACCCCAGATCATAACACTAAGTTAAACCCAGGTAGTACTTTTTTTGGCCGGGCAGCGTATTAAGTGAATAAATAACTTATTTAGGTTTTTATTTAATTAATACCATTTGGCCAGTGGGTGGCATAGTGGTTAGAGCTAGTTCCTTTCACTCAAAGGACAAACGTTTGATTCATGCTTCTATTGTATTACCTTTAAGAAAGGCTGAAAGTATGTGGATACCTGAGCATCACCCTCATATATGCTAGTTGAACACATCCCATTCCAAACACATCAGCATTAACGTGGAGTTGTTCTCCCCTTTGCTGCTGTAACAGCCCCCACACTTCAGGGAAGGCTTTCCACCAGATTTTGGGAATCTGTGCCCAGTCAGCCACAAGAGCATCAGTGAGGTCGGGCATCAATGCCGGGTGAAAAGGCTTGGCTGGTGTTCGGCGTTCCAGTTCATCCCAAAGGTATTCAGTGGGGTTGAGGTGAGGGCTCTGTGCAGCAACTCAAGTTCTTCCACACCAACCTGGACAAACCATGCATTTACGGAGCTTGCTTTCTACACTGGGTGGTACAGTCATGGTAGAGCAGGAAAGGAGCTTCTTCCTCAAACTGTGGCCACAAAGCTGGAAGCGCACAATTGTCTAGAATGTGTTTGTATGCTGCATGGGTGCGGCTGAAACAGCTCAGCTCAGACATTAAAAGATGGGGAGTCCACATACTTTTGGTCATAGAGTGTACTTGCCCTCAATTGCTGTAGCCAGAATTACTCAGTTATATAAATGGATAAATAACTGTAAACAGCGTATTATACAAACTTAGCATTCTAATTTTCCTTGCATTAGTCAAATGAGTAACAATCCTCACCGTAAGGGCAAAAAAACAACCAGATTTGAGATACGGCTGAATGCAGAGAGGATCCTACAAAAAGGTGGGACAACACAAGAAGATGCAGAGGAAATAGAACATTTAAACGTGCACACAAGAAACAGGCAAGACAAAAAGAAGGATATACACTAGAAATAAACACAAGGACAAATTCATAACAAATAGCAGTGCATTTAATTGGCTTTAACCATCTCTTTTCAATCTGTGCCAAGCCTCAGTCGTCCTCCTGGCTACGTTTATCTGATCTACAGAGGGTTTGTAATTGGCTTCACAGGCTCACAAAACTGAATGTATCACTGAGCTTCATTTCCATTTCACACCAGCAGCAGAACGCCTGTTAGTAGGCAGCAGGGAAGGACCTGTAGAAGGACTCGGGCATGAGCTCCTACACAAGAAATTCCTCCAACTTGGTCTCTGATGGGAGCAAAAATCTGGCGCTTCCCCAGATTCTGTCACGAATGCTCTTTATTGAATTGAGGACCAGCGAACTGGACGGCCACTCAGGATGGACACATTAATAGGACATTTGTGTCCTTCAAATCATTCAGACATCAGCATTGCACTAGAACCTTCTTGTACTGGAAGAGTCACAGCACTGACTGCACATCGTGGTGATGATCATCCTAAAGTGGACATCCTGTGCTTCCCTGAAACTGACACTGAAATGAGAGGCGTGAACTCCAGACATGTCCTTACGTATTGAATGATATCGTTTACAGAAGATAATGGGAAACATTTATTAGGACGGTGTTCTGTGTGCAGTCGGTCAAGACTGTAGGTACTCCAGGTTGGTTTTCTCAACAAAACTTAACCCTGTATGAGCTCTAATAAAGAGATTTATGGCATCAAAAAGTTTGAAGCTTAGTTTTCCTCTGCTGAGATCAGGCCTGAATTATTAAGACGTAATAATGGCAGCAATACCCAAATCTTTTCTTGGGGACCTCAGTAAGTGCAACCTATTAACAGCCCAACATCCAGGCGGTCAAGTGAGTTCTTCATGAGCTGAATCAGTGGTGACTGTAGGAGAAGAGAAGACTCAGTGGATAAAGTAAAGGTGTTTAAGGGGAAGTCTGGGACCAGTGACCTGATGCTTATTTATGACCCCATATTAATTTTGTACCCATATGTGTGCAGTAAGATTTACATCCCTTTAAAAGCAATATTTAAATTCATTCATTTACAGGAATTTCTGGATCCTCGTATCAAGGCTTCCATTTGACACGCCATTACTTTACTGTGACGCTTGTGAAATGCGTCAAACGGATAACTTTTGTAGAATTTATCCCGCCTCCTTCTTCAATTGTTGGCACAGCAGATTATTTTGTTTTGTACTGAAAAATAGCGCCAATACTCTGTGCAGATCACATGCGTTTGTTAAACTGCCATAATGACCCCAGATTGTTCAAAGTGATGCCGCTGTGCAGTACTGTAACATAGAGATGATCTTAAAAGCAAAGTTAGTGTCTCTCTCCTCCATGGCCATTAAATAAAGGAGAATATTTAAAGAGAAATTCAGGGTGCCTTTGGACAGCCACATTTGCTAATAAGGAATAACTTCAGGCTGTATGTTAATCTTTGAAAAAAAATAGCTCTCTTGTCTTTTATAAAATTTACACTACATAATTCTGTGCCCACATGACAATAAAGTGTTTGCCAAAATAGTTTGCCACACATGAACATTTCTGCTAATAATATCATAATGTGCACTTACGCCAACGCTTATTGTTATTTACTGACAGACGAGGTGACTTCCTAATGCTGAGAAATTTGTGCAGCAACAATGTTAGCGGGAGACACGCTAGCCTGGAGCTGCTCCTCCTTCGGAATCAAATCAAGCCCATTAAGTTGGCTCGGAAGTGACTTTTTTGCAGACTTGCATCGAGGGAATCTGCGCAGAAGTCAATTAGAATTGTCATTTCTAATCTGAGCCTCTTTCCCAGAGTCTGGACGTCTCCCATTAGCTTTTTTCCCCTCCTTTATTTTCAGGGATCCTGTGGGCCGATAGACATCTCGGCAGCTCAGAGGAGGAGATGGAGAGGAGACAATAATTAAAGAGCTGGCATTTACCCTGCACTGGCCCAGCCCTCTCAGAGATGTGAATCTACAATTACTGCCGAAAATTGCTTTGTCAGAACAGGGCCAGCGTTAATAATGGTCCTGCTGCAGAGAAACCTTGCCTTTCACTCTAACAGAAAAGCGGACTCCGATTGTTTATTGCTTCCCCTTATGTTCCTTGGGGTTCGGTGTCTGGATAAAAGCAGATAAAAAGTGGACTTGACTGACATTCTATGTAATTTTATTATATATTACACAATGTACAAATTGCAGCAATGTTTTTAAACAGTTGACAGAAACTCTTACAGTAACAATAACCTTCTACTTTTTTCGGCAAATACTGCGTTTCCATCCTATCGGCTGCTATCAGGGCAGTGTTTTTGCCTGCTTTTAATGTCTTCAGCACTGTTCCTGTAACAATTACTGCGGTGCATTAGAGTGTTTTTGTGGTTTTGTTTGATTGGAAACTAGGAATTATTTCGAGTTTTATTTTGCACTCCACTTTCTCTCCTGCTACCCACGGTTACAAACACTTCATCAAGGCAGAAAGGACCATTTGCACAGAAGGTAATTAAAAGCTTTAGTGCTTCTTGCAGTCAGAGCAGTGGTTTCAGGGCCCCAGTCCTCCACATGGAGCCAAAAGCTTTTGGAAAGGATTTCTTCCAACACAGAAATGACATCAGCAATTTGCTTCAAACAGGCCCCAGGTAGGCTGTGGGATCCATAAGCATTAATCAGGCTCAAACAATTGCACATCTACACAACCCGGTCTAACCGTAACTCGCCTGAAAGTAAGGGAGAGAAGTGCTGAGGATGAGGAAAGCTGCCTTGGAAAAAACAAATCTCTTCCTGTCATAAACATCATTTAGAGCCCTACTGTAACTGGTGAACAATATTTTGGGAAGTATTTTTTTTCCATCTTGAAATAGTAATGAATAAGGTTGAATTTTTCTTCTTCTACTACTAAATGTTCGAAACAAAATTATGTAGAACATACTGGACTGTTGGCCCCCCTTTCTAGCGGTGAAATGGTTTTTGCAGATTTTATTAACCATGATGGGCACAGAGTCTCCCTGTCTATTAGTTCTTCTTGTACACATACTAGCATGCACTGAACAGGACAAGAGAACAAACAAATTTTCGGGGGACCATGCTGACAATGAGTCGCTTATCAGTGCCTGAAACTACGCCAGCGAGGAATGAGAAATGAGGAATTATACTGTACGACATCTGACTTTAATTTTGTGTATCATTGTTTGATCTTGAAACTGCACACATCTTGCAGAATTCAGACGCGGTGCTCTGAAACAGACGGCTCTGATCGGTATAGATTACAGGCGCGCAGACGTGCGTTACGATAATCTCTGCTCAGCACTGATGGGAAATCGAAGGGAAGACATACATTTAAAAAAATCTTTGGATGCAAAGATGCACACACACAGAAACAGATGCAGAAATCAGCACATCAAGTACATCTAAATACAAATAAACAGGCCAAAATTCTTTTAATTTCTCTTTTATGTTAGTCAGACTCTTGTTATCCACCAGTAGCTCAATGTGTATATTCATATTCTAAGTTCTTGCTGGGATGTTCATATTTCATTTAAATAGTTATTAATTTCCAGCAATTTATTATGGTTGACTTAATCACAGATTATTTTGCCTGCCATGTTTGTGGGTAGGTGCACCCATTAAATTTAGGATGTAGGATCTTGCAGGGTGGTGGCAGCAGAAGGGAAGGTGACACTGGAAATGATCGGGTTCACCAAAGTCATGAACAACAGCTTTTCCCTGCAGCCCTAAGGATTTTGCTATTGCAATAAAAGTACTTAATCTAGATTAGTTTAACAAGTCAGACAAATGTACTTCAAACCTATGTATAGAATTATAGCCTTTGTAAAAACTAAGTCCATGCCAGGTCCCTCATAAGGAACTGAAAGATGTAATGTAAAATAAAATTACTCTGGCTTTTCATCGGATAAACACAACTGGGTCTGTTCATATCTCAATTTGTTTGTAACTCCAAAGTCAGTCCGCGAGCACCAAGTCCTCATTAGTAAAAGCTGCATAGCGGAGCCTCAGCCGTCAGCAGGATGAAACATTCGGTCAAACCACAGCAGAGCCACAGCTGCTTTTCATTCATTGTGAACAGAACAAAACAAAGCCCAATGGTGTGGCTGTACAAGGGGAAAATAATGCATGCTGGTGTGGCTGCCTTAGTCATACAGTCAGCCACAAAAAGCAAAAAAGGACCAAAAACAAAAGAGAAACAGCAAGGAAAAAAAATACAAATACATTGGCAGCAGCTGCCACGAGATAGATGGCCCTTAGTTCATTTAGGGCTTGAGCTATTTAAAACCTCAGTTATAATAATAATACATTAAAAAATAACTTATTGATTTCATTATTTTTAAACCATATTAAAACTCATTAAGATCCCTAAAAACAAAAATCATATAAAACCTTCTATCAAATTTCAGGACTGACAATTTATCACGAGTCCAAGGATCATCTGTCAGCTTATGATCACTTTCAACTTTATTATCTACACGTTCGATAAAAACTTAATGATACAAATGTCCCTCACTTTAGCGCCTGTAAAAATCTTCTTACTGTTGGTAACCAGGGGTCCCAAGGTGCTAGGGTATGCAGGGGACGTGCAGTATGGGATACCAGTGCATCACAGCGCTGCCTGTCACGCACACACACACACACACACACACACACACACACACACACACACACACACACACACACACACACTCTACAGCCAACTGAAAGTTGTCAGTGCACCAGAAGCATATCTTTGGACTGTGAGATTTGACTAATTGATTATTTTGAGGCTTATATATATTTGCTAGTCTGTGGAATGTGCTTTTGTTATACCCTGCTTTGGGGAAAAGTGTGTGCTGAATGAATAAATGTAAATGCAAACCTGGATGAAACCCACCCAACCACAGGGAGAATGTGCAGATTTCCCTTAGACACAGCTAGATCTCAACCGGGGTTCAAATCAACAGCCCAGGAACTGTGAAGCACTGGAGTTATCCATTATGTGCTGCCTGCCTGAAGGTGGCTCTAATATATTTTTTTAATTATTTAAAAATTTCTATTAAGTTTGAGCTACAGTAAAATGAAAAGTTGAAAAGATGATTCCGCGCTTTTGTTTGAATTGAGTTGTCTTTTGCTGCCAACTAATGACTGGGTGAGGAAATGCAGGCAATTTTCACTCAACAGCAGGCGAAATAAAGCAAAATAAATTGCTGAAATACAGTTTAAAAACAGAGTGGAAAATGTTTCTATCTTTGGTAGTTTATTACTCATTAGTTTATAACACAACAAGGGCAAGGTTCCCTGCAGGTAGTTTACTCAGCAGATAGTAGTGGCTGGAATAAAGTCCCGATTCACATGTTTAACTGAGGAACAATGGAGGAGAATCCTTTACGCTGGATGGCAAAGATTAATGAGTCAGACTGCTCGCGTCCCAGTGTTGCATTAAACGTGCTTTTCTTTTCATTGGTGCTCTCTGTGCATGTATTAATGATGGCTTTTTGAACCCTAAACTTTACCTGCTACCCTTCTATGTGTCCTTCATGCAGTCTCTCTCAGACCTTCCCATGCAGACTGACCTTATTAATCTCAGCAGAAGGGTTGGCAGAAGTCTCCTTGTCTCCGGGCTCACAGACAGTCCGTCTTTATCTCTGGAAATCAGCAATCACTCGGCGAGCAGTCGCCTATGAGTGCATCCACAATGTCCTCATGCACATCTCGCCATGCACTGCGCGCACAATGGCCACAAAACAAAAACATCTTCAGCCATCTCTTCGCCGCGCTAGATAAACCATCAGCGCACATCTTTCTGCTCGTCGCTAAACACGGACACCCTCTGAGTTTTAAGGGAAAAGTCCTTTGTTTCACTTATTCATTCGTGCAGATACTGCAGGACATTTGTTCATATTCAATACTAAATAAGTTTGCATTGAACTCATGATTAATGTAACTCACTTCAAAATAAATGCAAATATTACATTAACAGTATTGTATGCAGCATTATTTAATGAATGGTAACATAAGTCACATATACTATGTGCAGCAGAGCATGAGATATTGTAATTAAATATATTCAGAATTATTGTAATATTTGTTCCAGAAAACAGCAGGAGTTGAATAATTAGAGACAGACAAGAGGGATTGTGTATTGTAATCTGTTTCCATGGCCAGATTCACTAAATGAAACTGATTTTGTAATTAATATTATTATTACATCCATCCATCTATCATTCATCCATCCATTTTCATTAGCAGGTTTATTTTGGTCAGAGTCATGGTGGTCAGGAGCCTATTCCAGAACCACTGGGCATTGGCTGTGACACTGCTCTATCACAGGGTTGTTAGTATAACCTGTTGATTTTATATATGATATAGACAAAGTTCCCATGAATGTATAAATTGTGTGCTTTTATAAAGTGGATTATAAATCTATGAAAAAATATCTGACACAAATTTAAGCAGCTGAATAGAAAAGGAACGTAGGAGGGGCACATTAAATATTTATACAGTTAATCCTTTTTTGCATGAAACTTAACTAAATAAACAAGTCCTTGTTTATTCATACTGTCACACTGCTCCTCTTGATGCCAGATTGTTATTAAATTTAAGGTTTAAGTTATTTTGTGGCATCTGAGCGTCTCTCTTGCCATTGCCCTTTGCCGAAAAACACAAATTTAGACATAAAGAAAATAGTGCCGGTGAACCAGTCTGTCAGGAAGGGAGATTAAAAGGGGGAGCTATGGGCCCTGTCAGGGAAACGCCAGCCCAGCCAGGAGCATGTAAGGCAGCGAGGACAGAAGAAAGGCGCGTTATCGTTCACTTCCTGCTGAAGAAATGAAACATACAGCCGACACACTGCCAGCTTGCTACCTTTTATTTTCCTCCTCTTCCATATCAGGGCTCCGACTGACAAGTGGGAACTGGTGGTTGGGGTGCATACACCTTCATAAAATGAGTAGAGGCAGTACAACTGAGGAGAAAAGTTGTAGCATTTCTACACCTGGAGAACCGTGTCTTATGATTCATTTCTTTATTAAAATGAATACAGTTTCATTCTATTTATTTACTTGTACGCAATGCTGTACACGTATTTAACTCCATCCTTACACACCACCAAGCAGGGTCACGGACATCTGAGGTAAAGACAGCGATTTCCGATGTTTAAGGTACAGTCCTCCCTGGATAGGATGCCAGTAGATCATACGCCTCTGCATTCACAACAAGAGCAATTTCAGCTAAACCATAAATAAACCTACCAAAAGTACATGGAGATCAGACTAGATATCTATAGCAACACAGGAAGGACATATTAACTTCCAAGAGATTCAGACCCGCAATCCAGCCTAGCAAAGAGCTGCGAAACACTGCCATGCCAAACATTACTGTTATTATTTTTAAAAAATGTCTTTACAGTGCAAGGAATGTTCATTACTAAATGTTCATTTACAGTATGTATTTTTATGACCAATAATCTTTCATGCATTCGTATTTCTTAGAGAAAAGATGAATATGAATACATCATATTGCCTATTGTTGAGAATGGTTCAAGTGTTGTCATTTTCCACCTACGGGGACCTCTGATGTGGCTTGACAGGCAAAAATCCAAATAGCGTTATAATAACTGTGAAACAGCTTGACCATTTCGTCCTGTTTTGAGCCCTGTGCTTGGTTAACATTAGCAAACATCTCTTAGCATTACAGTTAAGTGCTGAGAGAAAAAATTGAATTCAGCTTGCATTTTATTTGGAAATCAAGTCGAGTAAAAATGGCTCTTTCTAGTGAAATTAGTGTCTCATTTCCGTATGAAGTGTCTGTAATGGGGAGCTTGTGTGCCATTTCTCTTTTCTCTCTTTGGGAAATGAGCTATGAAGAATGATAGTAATTGTCAGTGGACATCCTGTAATAAAGCATCTGCCCTTATATTTCACGCTACATAATCACAACTGTCATAATCTAACAAAAAAAAAGAGAAGACACAGACTGGGAAAAACGAAGAAAAATGCTAAGTACTTAAGTACACAACTTTTCCTTAACAATTTAACTTCAATTACTTGTGGGGCTGAGTGACTATTACATTTTTCTGTTTATTTTTACATGTGAAAGTCTTGGAAATCTCAGCATTTCAAAGTAAAGTTTCTAATTAAAAAATTACCATTGTAAGCAATAATGCATAAACATGAACCTGGTGATGGACAGACTATCTGCAGGTCTTCCCCTTGCTGTTTAGTCATCTGTGGTTGTTACTAGGGAACAGAAAGGAGCAATGACATTCATCATATTTGCATTTCATAGACTATTTTAAGCAAATATTATATAAAATAAAAATGACAAAAAATCTAATTCTAACTGTAGTACTCTGTTCTGAAATTTTATCCTCTAACTTAACCTGCCTTCTGGTCTTAATTTACTGTCAATATACTGCATTAAAATAAGATTTATTTTTATTAATTCGGTTTACCCTGAATAGTTTGGTACCCCCAAAAAGAACATGTCAAAATGCTCATAAAAATATTACTGTATAGACAAAAATCTATAAATTGCCATTACATTTTAAGCTGTTTTGCCTATAACATCTTTGACTCATTTACCTAACCTATGTTGTGCTCATATAAAATATTTCTACTTGTGATTTCTGGTGATATTCTATATTTTAGCTAAAATAATGATGGCTCATACTGCAAAATTTTATGATATTGTATCTTTTATAATATTGTATCTTTTAGACTGCAATAAAAATATATAATCAATTCATATTTTTTTTTTAGATTGGTCTTCTCACAACGTGACATAAAGCAAGGAACACATACAGTTCACACATAAAAGGTGACAATTAAAAGACAAAATTAAATAAAGTCTGCAAAGTTTTGGGTGTGCATATACATTTTTAAAATAAACCAAAACTTCATGTCTAACCTCAAAGCAATATGAAACTATGGAATACTGATAAACTACTGTAGTATGTGAAAGAAAACCATTACAGTGATATTTATTACAAAATAAAAAAGTAAAATATGTGATGTATCTTACTGGTATCATCCACAGCAGAGATTTTCTTCCGCTAGAATTCTCACCATTTGACCTGCATCATAATCACAGGGAATTTTTGAAGATTTGATCACTGTTCTGAACATTTCTGCATAGGCTGAAAAGATCATTATTGTTCCCCTTTGCCCTTATGCTTTATTTACTGTATATGAATTTGTACGGCTTTGTCATTTCTCTGAGCACCGATTGTGTCTCTGTGTTGTTGTGACCCCATATGTGGTCTTTTGTGAAATTTTTTAACTGCTTTGTGTTCGTGTGCACTTCTCAGTAATTCCACATTAAAAGTTGGCATCGTAAGACGCGAGTCACCCTCCGAGCCGGCAGAGGAAAGCGGTTGTTGTACATAAAGGATCGCCAAACTCAGGGCTCTTGCTTTCATGGAGGAACAGGGTCATGCGCTAACAAGAAAAAGGGCTTTGCTTGCAGTTCTACAAATCTATATGAGGCAGAGATGATTCCCAGGCCCACTCAGCAGGGGTTAGTGACCAAGTAGCCTCAGGAGCTCCTGGGCATCCAAAGACAGCCGACACTCACAGGTATCGGACCACTTTCATTTGGAACGCTTGACCTTTCTCCTGGCATTTTCTTTAACATACACTCTGCACTTTGAAAGCACCACATTCTCCAGGCTGACACGTTGGATTATCGGGGGCTAAGAATAAGATGTTCTTAATATGCAGCTCCAGTTTTCGTTGTGACATTGTACTACACAGCCGGCACATTTCTTGGAGATTAAGAAGCCGCACGCTCAGATGAGGGGAAAGATTTGACTTGATCTAACTCATTATATATGCAGCTTTTGAGTAAACTGAAATTGCAGTACCACTGCACGCAAGATGCATTGCATGCTTATAAGAAGCTGCTAGACCGTCTCTGATCCAGTTGTTCAGATCACTGCCTCTACACAAAGAAACACAATTGGACTTTGCATACACAAATCTTTGCCTATTTGCATTTGCTTGTAGATGTATTCCGAAGTGTAGCGTGCACATTTATCGCAGTATGACTTGTATCGTAAAAATAAATTAAAGGCAGCTATGATGAAGTGGTAATCTGTTACTTTAGCCTGAACTGGGATCTGCAGCCATTACAGACTTTAAAAAAACAGTACAGGATAGGAGTACCTTATTTGACTGCCTGCTTCATAATGTAAATTATAAGAGAGGTGAAAATGGGTTTTCTGCAGCGCTCATCTGTCTCCCTTCCTCTCCCTCCTGCTGTCCCTTTTCTGCACTGCACACGTTCTCTCATTCTTGTCAGACTCCCAACTGGCAATGGTGTGCAAACACAAAGCAGCTTTGAGCAAGCCATCCTGAAACAATATTCCGTAATGGCACACTGTAGGTCTGTGATAACAGATTCCCTCTCTGTTTCACGATGGTTCTTCTCCCGCTTTTGCTAAAACGGCCGTTATGCTGTAGAGATTAGCGTTTTGGTGAAAAACATATTTGAGCACTTTAGTTCACATACATCAAGGAGTCATTACCTAATACTAATGTTTAGTGTTAAGCCTGCTATGAAAACCACACCAGGAATGAGGGGTTTGAGCACTATCTTGTTATAATCTGATAATTGGTTTTTCTGTTAACAATAGAAATAAGTAACTGTCATTCTTTCAACTAAATCTGCAGGTTTAGCAACCTGACTAACTTTGTAATATTATTTTTTTCTTGTTACATGCAGTAAGTGGGTAGTGGTACATATAAATATCTACTGATTTTCACTTCTTTAATACCTTTCAGCAAAGTGCTTACCTTGGATTGCGCCAGTACACCAAACCTCTCTTACAAATAGGTTAATAATGGCTTTTGTTGATGCTTTAACTCAACAGCATCACATTGACTGTGTGTTAACGTCTAGCGTTATTTCATGTAAATGATAGCATGCATGCATGTATTAGATGTTTAAATTACTTTCTCACATTTGAAATGCTACCATACACTTTGCCCAAATGAGAACTATATCTTCTTCTTCTTTCGGCCGCTCCCATTAGGGGTCGCCACAGCGGATCAAATGTTTCCATGTCTTCCTGTCCTCTGGATCTTTCTCTGTCACCCCCACCACTTGCATGTCCTCCTTCACCACATCCATAAATCTCCTCTTAGGCCTTCCTCTCTTCCTCTTGCCTGGCAGCACCATCCCTAGCATCCTTCTCCCGATATATCCCAAATCTCTCCTCTGCACATGTCCAAACCAACGCAATCTCGCCTCTCTGACTTCGTCTCCACACCGTCTAACCTGTGCTGCCCCTCTAATATACTCATTTCTAATCCTGTCCATCCTCATCACACCCAATGCAAACCTTAACATCTTTAACTCTGCCACCTCTAGCTCTGCTTCCTGTCTTTTGGTTAGTGCCACCGTCTCCAACCCATAAAGCATAGCTGGTCTCACTACCATCTTATAGACCTTCCCTTTCACTCTTGCTGGTACTCTTCTGTCACAAATCACTCCTGACACTCTTCTCCACCCACTCCACCCTGCCTGCACTCTCTTCTTCACCTCTTTTCCACACTCCCCATTACTCTGGACTGTTTAAATTCACCCACCTTCGCCAACTCTATTCCCTGCATCCTCACCATTCCTCTGTCCTCCCTCTCATTTATGCACATGTATTCTGTCTTAGTCCTACTGACCTTCATTCCTCTTCTCTCTAGAGCATATCGCCACCTCTCCAGGGTCTCTTCAACCTGCTCCCTACTCTCACTACAGATCACAACGTCATCTGCAAACATCATAGTCCACGGTGACTCCTGTCTGATCTCATCTGTCAACCTGTCCATTACCATTGCAAACAAGAAAGGACTCAAAGCTGATCCTTGATGTAATCCTACCCCCACCCTGAAAGCATCCGTCACTCCCACCGCAGACCTCACCACTGTTACACTGTCCTTGTACATATCCTGTACCACTCTTACACACTTTTCTGGCACCCCCGACTTCCTCATACAATACAATACCACAGCTCCTCTCTAGGTACCCTGTCATATGCTTTCTCTAAGTCCACGAAGACACAATGCAACTCCTTCCTACCTTCTCGGTACTTCTCCATCAACACCCTCAGAGCAAACATCGCATCTGTACTACTCCTTCTCGGCATGAAGCCATACTGCTGCTCACTAATTGTCACCTCCCTTCTTAACCTAGCTTCCACTACTCTTTCCCATAACTTCATGCTATGGCTGATCAGTTTTATCCCTCTGTAGTTACTACAGCTCTGCACATCACCCCTATTCTTAAAAATTGGTATCAGTACACTTCTCCACTCCTCAGGCATCGTCTCACTTTCCAAGATTGCATTAAACAATCTGGTTAAAAACTTCACTGCCATCTCTCCTAAACACTTCCATGCTTCCACAGGTATGTCATCTGGGCCAACAGCCTTTCCATTCTTCCTCCTCTTCATAGCTGTCCTAACTTCCTCCTTGCTAATCCATTGCACTCCCCTATTCATAATCCCTACATTATCCAATCTTCTCTCTCTCTCTCTCTCTCGTTCTCTTCATTCATCAACCCCTCAAAGTACTCTTTCCATCTGCTCAACACACTCTCCTCGCTTGTGAGTACATTTCCATTGCTATCCTTTATCAGCCTAACCTGCTGCACATCTTTCCCAGCTCGGTCCCTCTGCCTAGCTAATCGGTACAGGTCCTTTTCTCCCTCCTTAGTGTCCAACCTCTTATACAATTCACCATATGCCTTTTCTTTAGCCTTTGCCACCTCTCTCTTTGCCCTACGCCTAATCTCCTTGTACTCCTGTCTACATTCTTCATCTCTCTGTCTATCCCACTTCTTCTTTGCCAGCCTCTTCCTCTGTATACTCTCCTGTACTTCCTCATTCCACCACCAGGTTTCCTTGTCCTCCTTCTTCTGTCCCGATGCCACACTAAGCACCTTTCTAGCTGTCTCCCTTACCACTTTTGCTGTAGATGTCCAGCTCACTGGTAACTTTTCACTGCCACCCAGTGCCTGTCTTAATTCCTCCCTGAACTCCACCTTATAGTTTTCCTTTTCCAACTTCCACCATTTGATCCTTGGTTCTGCCCTCACTCTACTTCTCTTTTTGATCTCCAATGTCATCCTACAAACCACCATCCTATGCTGCCTAACTACGCTTTCCCCTGCCACCACTTTGCAGTCTACAATCTCCTTCAGTCTGGCCCTCCTGCATAAGATATAATCCACCTGTGTGCATCTTCCTCCACTCTTGTACGTCACCCTGTGTTCCTCCCTCTTCTTAAAATACGTGTTTACCACAGTCATGTCCATCCTTTTCGCAAAATCCATAACCATCTGACCTTCTGCGTTCCTCTCCTTGACACCATACCTACCCATCACCTCCTCATCTCCTCTGTTTCCTTCCCCAACATGTCCATTGAAATCCGCTCCAATCACCACTCTCTCTCCCTCAGGTACACTCTTCACCACTTCATCCATATCACTCCAGAATTCTTCTTTCTCATCCATCTCACACCCAACTTGCGGGGCATATGCAGTAACAACATTCAGCATCACACCATCAATTTCCAGTTTCATAACCATCACTCTGTCAGACACTCGCTTCACCTCCAAGACACTCTTTACATACTGTTCCTTCAGGATAATCCCTACCCCATTTCTCCTCCCATCCACACCATGGTAAAACAGTTTAAACCCCCCTCCGATGCACCTAGCCTTACTCCCCTTCCATTTGGTCTCTTGCACACACAATATGTCAACCTTCCTTCTCTCCCTCATATCAGCAAGCTCTCTCCCTTTACCAGTCATACTACCAACATTCAAAGTTCCTATCCTCATGTCCACTCTCTTAACCTTCCTCCTCTCCTCCTTCCTCCGGACATGCCTTCCTCCTCTCTTCCTCCTTCTTTGGCCAGCAGTAGCCCAATTTCTGCCAGCACCCTGTCGGCTAGCAGTGCTGGTGGCGGTCGTTGTTAACCCGGGCCTCGACCGATCCGGTTTGGAAATTTCTATTTTTGTCCGCATATTTAGTTTGGCAAAAATTTTTACGCCGGATGCCCTTCCTGATGCAACCCTCTCCATTTCCGGTCTTGGGACAGGCACAAAGACATGCACTAGTTTGTGCATCCCCTTGCGGCTGGATTCAAATGAGGACTATATAATAGGCAAAATATGCACTTTATGTAGCAGTTGAAGAATATGATTAGTATAGAGTAAGTACATTGGAGAGAAGAGAAAAGAATAGGACTTTATTTTTATTCTCTGAATTATTATAACTTCAAAATAAGCTATAACTCATAAAATAAATACTGTGCATACTGTACATTCAGAGAAATTCATACTCTTCGGGATCACTGGATTTATACATGCATTGAAAATGGATGGATGGATGGATGGATGGATGGATGGATAATCCCACTCTTCCACCAAGTCTTCAAATATTTACTGTAAATTAGTTTGCTGCTTTGGCAACATTTACTGCCTAGAGATATGCAATGTTGTAAAATTACTCAATAGACATCAGCTTCCAGGAAGAAGATATATCCAGTTCATGCCTCTCAGCAATAAAATCCCAACCACAAGACAGGGTGTTTCTATCAGAAAAACACTTTTGATAAGTTTTTTAAATGAAAAAGGTTAATATTATTATCCAATTGCTATTGTGTTTTGGAAACCTTTTCAGTCAATTTGTTATAATAAACTTAATGTTAATACCCTGGCTGTGTCTGTGGGATCATAAATAGTGGAACTCAGTTAACCTAGAAATAATTGAACTGATGCAAAAGTACTATTTCATTTCTGACAGTATCATCCCACTCCCTCTGAGTGGGCTAAATGTTCCCTCCAGCCTTTTCACTCTTAAATGTTTCACTGTTCTCTAATATTAACAATCAGCATTGTTAATTAAAGTCATTGTTAGGGTTTAATTTTCTAATTTCAGGCTTCCAGGAATGATAATGAGTTTTAAAATCATTGGCAGTTAAATTTTCTTCAAAGAGGAGCAATCTTTTCAAACCCCACAGTCCCTATAGCTGCTGAAGTCTATATTCTTGCACATTTTTATTTTAAAAAGTTATTCTCGGGGTTATTCTCCTTTCAAAGATTAGTAATGCATTAATATACACGCATGGTAACTGGTCCTTTTTTGGAGTGGCTTTTTTCATAGCCAATAGAGTAGTCGGATTTCTCTCCTTTTCTAAGAGCTTAGTTCATTCAAACCTCATTATTATCTTTAGGGGCTGCCTTTGTATTTACTTGATTTTCATGTTCTTTCAGTATTGTAAGCACAACACCATTTATACTTCACATGCACAATTTTAAAATGTACGTGGAAGCAAAACTCTTTCAGAGTAAATAGTTTCAAACATTTGAGTTGTTTAAGCATCTGAAAACTTTTGTTTTTACTGTATAAAAATTAAAATGCTGTTTGAACATAAACATCTGCAAAGGGGCCACATATTTTTGCACCCCTGCAGTATGAATTCCATAGCATCAATGTTGCCATGGAATCCGCTTATCAGGGCAGAGCACTCTAATGCTAATTTGAAAAGAATTAAAAAAAGATTTTGGCAACAATATATGCACCTCATTTTAATTTAACACATTTTTTTTAATATTTAAATAAATGTGTTTGTAAGAAAAGTGATTCCTGAGAGTAAGTTTTTAGTATTTAGTGTTACTTGTGTTTGGTAATAAGAATGCTGTACTTTGCTATGGTTCTCTGAGCTTGATAAAAACTTAATGTTGGAAAGTAAGTTGAGCTACTTGTAATTTCAAGGTTTATCATAAAACGTTCCAAACTGACAAAGTGTTTGATTTACACACTCCAAAAAAGTCAGACACTCTTAATACTTCATTGGACTGCCTTCAACTTTGATAATGGCACGAATTCGCCATGGCATTGTTTCGATAAGCTTATGCAATGTCACAACAATTATTTCTGTCCAGAGCTGCATTAATTTTTCGCCAAGATCTTGTATTGATGATCGGAGAGTCGGACGGCTGAGTAAAGTCTTTTCCAGCACATCCCAAAGATTCTCAATGGGGTTAAGGTCTGGACTCTGTTGTGGCCAATCCATGTGTGAAAATGATGTCTCATGATCTCTGAATCACTCTTTCACAATTTGAGCCCGATGAATCCTGGCATTGTCATCTTGGAAGAAAAAATCCAATGATGGAACAACCAGGTCATTCAGTATTTTCAGGTGGTCAGCTCACCTCATTTTTTGAGCACATAACATTGCTGAATGTAGACCTGACCAACTGAAGCAACCCCAGATCATAACACTAAGTTAAACCCAGGTAGTACTTTTTTTGGCCGGGCAGCATATTAAGTGAATAAATAACTTATTTAGGTTTTTATTTAATTAACACCATTTGGCCAGTGGGTGGCATAGTGGTTAGAGCTGGTTCCTTTCACTCAAAGGACAAACGTTTAATTCATGCTTCTATTGTATTACCTTTAAGAAAGGCTGAAAGTATGTGGATACCTGAGCATCACCCTCATATGTGCTAGTTGAACACATCCCATTCCAAACACATCAGCATTAACGTGGAGTTGTTCTCCCCTTTGCTGCTGTAACAGCCCCCACACTTCAGGGAAGGCTTTCCACCAGATTTTGGGAATCTGTGCCCAGTCAGCCACAAGAGCATCAGTGAGGTCGGGCATCAATGCCGGGTGAAAAGGCTTGGCTGGTGTTCGGCATTCCAGTTCATCCCAAAGGTATTCAGTGGGGTTGAGGTGAGGGCTCTGTGCAGCAACTCAAGTTCTTCCACACCAACCTGGACAAACCATGCATTTACGGAGCTTGCTTTCTACACTGGGTGGTACAGTCATGGTAGTGCAGGAAAGGAGCTTCTTCCTCAAACTGTGGCCACAAAGCTGGAAGCGCACAATTGTCTAGAATGTGTTTGTATGCTGCATGGGTGCGGCTGAAACAGCTCAGCTCAGACATTAAAAGATGGGGAGTCCACATACTTTTGGTCATAGAGTGTACTTGCCCTCAATTGCTGTAGCCAGAATTACTCAGTTATATAAATGGATAAATAACTGTAAACAGTGTATTATACAAACTTAGCATTCTAATTTTCCTTGCATTAGTCAAATGAATAACAATCCTCACCGTAAGGGCAAAAAAACAACCAGATTTGAGATACGGCTGAATGCAGAGAGGATCCTACAAAAAGGTGGGACAACACAAGAAGATGCAGAGGAAATAGAACCTAGACTTGACCAACTGAAGCAACCCCAGATCATAACAGTAAGTTAAATCCAAGTGGTGACTTTTAATTTGGCCGGGCAGTGTATACTGCACAGCCTTTTGCTCCTAGGCTACAAACCACCATGGTATATGTGGTTTGTCATTAGGTGGCGCATACCTGTACACCTAAACTACTGTCACGCTTGTGGCAGCTTCAGCAACAGAACGTAGGCGGTATCTCCGCCCCATCTTCAGACTGCGCATTGATTGGCGTTGGAACCAACCAATCGTGGACAGGATTTAGTTTGTACCCAGACTTCCTGTCAGTGCTCAGTTTTCGCTGCTCCTTGTGAACTCTACTGCTACCACTGTCTTGCTAAGAGTTTGTATTTTGTTTATTCTGAATTGTGCATCTTCCGTTTTTGTTTACTGCCAATTGCTAATGTTTAGCACTAACTCAGGGCTAATGGCAACACTCTGTCAGAAACAACACTCAGTAAAAAGTTTAACAGAACTTAAACTTATTATTGTTGTGTCTCGCAATTCCACCAATCCACGGCATAACACCAACTGAACATCATAGCCTAGCCTATCTTAGAAGGCATGACAAGCTTGCCGCTTTCATGCTGCTTTCAGAAGACAGACACAGATGGGCTTATTTTGGGGGGGTCCAAAAAAATGCCGGCAACGCCGAACACTGTAGAGTATTGGTTATATACACTAGCAACCATGTGGCCGAATGGGCGATGTGGATCCATGCCGCTGCCCAGCATCATGAGAGTATCATAAGATAAGATTTTATTGATCCCTAGGGAAATTCCGTCAACAACATGCTCAGTGCCACAATACAAGGAAGAGATAGTCAGTAATAATGAAATTAAGTTATATTAATTTAAATTATATTATATTATCTACAGGAAAAAAATATGTAATTACAGGGGAAAAAAAGTCAGGGGAAAGTTGAGGTGGAAATCAGATGCCTAGGTGCCCTCCCAACAGAAAAGGGAGGAGTTATAAAGTGTAATAATTATTGTACCATATGTTGCTTGCCCAGGACAAATTCAAAATTCAAAATTCAAATTACGGTTTTTACTGAATGCACACCACTAGCGCACCATTGCTAAGTCAAAAAATCATAAGTCAGTCTATCGTAAGTCGAGGACCATCTGTAAGTACATGCATCTAATTAAGTATGGTCCAAATGCTCACATGAATTAATGGGTTTCAGAAATGAATATCCATACCTTTGAAATGAGCAGACTTTGAAAACTAATTCCGGAACATATTTACAGAAAACTATTTAGAAAGGTGAAGCCTGGTGTAGTTGCTCTTATTATTGATAATGTCATAAACTCAGTTACTTGGTAGGTGGTCTTTCCCTCAAAGGAATTTAATTAAATTGAGCATTCAGATCTGTCCCTGCCCATGAGTGCTTAAGCAACTAAATGGGTCCCTCTGTAGTGGTGTTCCACTTTGATTGAGACTTGATCAGAAGCCATCATGTCAAAGAAAAGTGGAACATGAAAATTATATGAAGAGAACTTAATGCCACAGCTTTTACATCAGTGTAGTGTAGGCACATGCAGCATTTATTTCCAGAGTTCATGTTTTCATATTTTGATGCAGAAAAAATTTTGCAGATGAAAGATATGGCTGTATTGTAATAAATTTCTCATGGACTGATAATGACCAAAATAGGAGCTTTAGTTAAAAATGTCAAACCTATTATTATGTAACAGTATCCATCATTGGGTAACTATTATTATGCTTATGCTGTAGTGTAGACCAGGCTTAAACAATAACCTGTGACAGAAGCAAATCACTTTTCTTGTATTTATTATGGAAAAATTGGTATGTAATTATACAAACTATGTTGTTCAACTCATTAAAATCAATCACAAATGCTGTCCTTTAACCATGTCACCTAGTAGTTTTCTATTTAGTCTAACATAAAAGTTCTTAAATGTGTGTTTTAGAAAGTCCAGCAGCAAAAAAAATCAATATTAAATGAATTATAGATATATGAAATTGAAAATAGCAAGATTTATATTGATTTAATATAGATTTTTTTTACTTTTGCGACTATAATTAAAACCAATATTAAATAAATATAAATCTTATCGTTTTCAATTCCATAGATTTTTTTTACTGTTGCGACTATAATTTTCTTCTGATACTTTTATACTAATTGTGTGTTGTGTGTCTTGTCAATTAGTTGTTATGAATAATTTTTTTTTCGGTACAAGGTCCAACACAGTAAATTCTTTTATTGTAATGGTATTCAATAGTTAATATTTAGGACATATAAGAGGGTACCGCAGCTTTGTTTAGAAAACTAAGATTATCAAGTTGTCAAAAGTGGCAGATATTTTTAAGATGCAAAACTGCAACAATACAGTATATAAGAGAGCAATTTCAATTTTCACAAATTTATTGTATGTTTTATGGGAAGAGTAAGTGTTATCGTGATTATAGCTGTTATCTTGCATTTGGAAAGAACTTGGTTCAAATCACCTTTCTGCTGCAGTGTCTATGAACAAGGTATTTACACTGAGATGCTCCTGTAAGAATTTACCCAGCTGTAAAATCAGGTAGATTATTGGCCAACTCGGGGTGATAGTGGTACAGTGGTTTCCTGAAAGCCATAGAGTGTGAGGCATGGTGTACTCTGAACAGGACAACCAGTCAGTCACAGGGTCAACACACACACACACACACACACACACACACACACACACACACACAGACACACACACATGCACACGCACACACACACCCCAATCACTACTGAGGGAACAAAAGGTGCATCCATGGGGTACAAGAAGGCCTTTGTCTCCAGCCTTGTCATATGGACAGAGGTGAGGGGCACACTGTTTTCTAAGTACCTTACAATATGTTCTACATAAGTTGCCTAGGAAGAAGGTGTTAGCTAAATCAATGTACATATAAATGTAAAAGTGCTGAATCTGGGAAACCAACTTTAGCATTAGAAAACGTTTAAATTCACTGTTTGCATTCCTTTGAGTAAAACTGCCTGTGTGGTAAAGAAATACAATTAAATAAATGTAAATTTATTTAAAATCAAGTACAAAAAGTGTTATCTATAAGTTATGTTGTCTATGTGTGGAAATGTTATATGAATGAATTTCTGCCCACAGCATAAAGAGCAGGCACACACATACAATATTTACATACGTTGAGGGAGAGCAAACAAGAGATGAGCAGATAAGTTAACAAGTAAATCAATAAGCAGCCATATTACACACGAGAAAAAGCAGGGCAAAGCGAGGGGGTGCAAGGTGTGGCATAGTGAGCCCACACAGTACCACACAGTGCCAAGCTTAGGACCATTAGTGGTCACTAAGAGCTCGCCATCCTGGTGGTGTGAGGAATCTGTGGCTGCAGGTACAAAAGCCCTGGGCCCGTTTTGTTGCTTTACTTCCTGAGTCTGACCAAGGGGGTGGGCAGAGGGTGAACTGTGGTCCACTATGGGTGCAAATTTGGTGTTTGTTCAGTGTCTCTTTCTGCATGACCTCTGCAAGAAGAGTCCAGCCTGACTAAGTCAGCCTTTCAGATTAACTATCGTATCTACGGATAAAAAAAAATTGAATAATTGTGGAACTTTCATTTCACCACGGCAAAAAATGAAATATAGATACAACAGAATACATTGTTACGAAGCCTTTATCTATTGTACTTTTGGTTTTAAAGTATTATCCAATTAAATGCTAATACTGATGTTGAGTTAATGTGGGAAGACGTGGCTGACCAGGGTTAGCGTTATAGCTGGTAAACTGGTTAGCAAGTTTACTAGCGAGCTGAAACCCAGCCGTGTGAGCAGCTTGGAGCGACGCGGGAAGCGCTGCTCTTCTGCGCAAACCGCAACTCCGCGCAGTCACGCCAGGCCTCCGCCGCGCGGCCGCTAACAAAGCAGGAAGTTCCCCCGCGCGAGCCCGGAGTGCGCCGCGCATGCGCAGCTCGCCAAGGGGGGGAAGATGAGCGGAGCCGCAGTGGCCGTTATGGGTACAAAGCGATAGTGGGAGAGCTGGAAAACAGCGCGTTTCCCCACAAGACGCGCAGCGCACAGCAAACGGCGGCCCGGCACAGGCCTGACGCGGCGCCGGCACCGCACCGAGACGCGGGCGCCGCACACTCAGGGACCCGGTTCCCGAGGCGAGAGTCGAGCACAGGTTCGTAAATCAGCGTCTGTTTCTGCTCTGTTTTGCCCGCTGTTTTGTTAATGCCAGGGCCCTGCTGTGTATGTCTCAGTGTTGCTAAACCCGCAAATAATAAAAAAAATACATATAATATATTGGACTATAATAATGGACTGTTGGTGCGTCTCCGAGCCGTTTGTGTGTGCGAGCTGCCGGCCGCTGGCCGCGGGCTCTGAGAGGAGGATGAGGCCGAGCTCGAGCTGTAGCCGCCCCCGCTGCCCTCACTCCGGCCCGGCCACCTCCACAGCCGCGGCCCAGTGTTCATGGCCCGACGGATGTTAACGTACGTCTGTTTACTGCACGAATGTGCTGTGCGTCAACAACAACAACAAAAACCAAAAAAAACAACAACAACATGGCTGTGTTAAAGGTCCAGTCCAGGAGTGGAGATGGAGGTTTCCCAGAATGCTCCTCTTAGCCACTGTAGTGTCCCAGTGGGCCACAGGGTCATACTGCTTCCTCTTGCTGTGTGGCGTTGAAAAACTCTGTTCTATACCCCTATATCCCCATCCCCAGGCCAGACACATATTATAATTATTATTACTTTTATTATTACCTTTATTTAGCTGATATTTGTCCAGGTAAACATACCATGTTGGATAATCAAGTATACTAAGATTTACCCATTTTATACTGGATTTTTTCTGTATCACTCGTAAGTGCCTTGGTGGCAGCAGGGTGGGATTTGAACTAGCAGCACCTGATGCCAAGGTTAATGCTCAAAACACTACAGTACTTGCTGCCCTGTGACATCACCCCCATTAAAGACCAATGTTTGCATTTGCCCTGTTCATTTGGCTCTTGGACATCACGGCTTTGAGGTGGAGGGTGGACAACACTGAGTATGAGCAGTCCACAGTTTTGGTCTCTTAGCCACTAACAGTGGGCAGTACTGTGTCATCTCCCCTGAAAAACATGTCAACCTGATCAGATGGATTTAGGCTTTATGAAATAGTTTAAGATGCATTTGACCTTGATGGGCATAGATCCACTTTTATTTTTTATAAATGTTCCAATATATTCATGCAGAGAAACATATCTTAGTATATTGGTCTTGACAGTGTGTACTTTTTCAGAGATTTCTTAGCTTAAATTTAGATTTTAGACTTTATTAATACCTGACATATTTAAAAGGTATGAAGTGTTCTGTGAAAATACTACACTGTAAAAGGAACTATCATTTTGGTACTCAGCAGTCCAAAGTATAAATACTTTTGTAGCTCTGGCAGTTGATTTATATGGCACTGTTTCTAACACACGTGTGTACTGTGTGTGTGTGTGAGATCCAAATATAGCCATGCCCCAGTGAGAGTGATCAGTAAATTGGTAATAATTCTGTTGCTGTGTTGTATGAAAGTTGTGTCTAACGGTGATACACAGCGAATTGTGCAACATAACAATGTTTTTGTGGGCAGTGTTCTTCAGGCTGTAGAAAATAAGTACAGACTGCTCTCCAGCACCATGTTAAGGCAGTGAACTTTATGTTTATGTACTGAACTTTATGTTTCGTACTTGCCCAGCGTGTGGATCTTCTGTGCGTGTGTTTTTATATACCTTAGTATGTGACAGCTAATTTTAAATGTGGACGCAGCAGATGCTCCTGAGAGCCTTGCACACCCACTGCTCGATCGCTTGTACAGTCTTATCTCTTCTGTTTGTTTTCACACATCTGAATTACACCTTGTTATAATGTTTTTTTTTTTTTATTATATATTTATTAACCTTGCCTCTTTAGATGATCCATTGTCATTGTACTGCACATGACAATTTGACATTTATGATGATCATTGTGTTTGAATGCCTTAAAAATTCACAGTATGTTCATGCTATGAATGCTGAATACACAAGTTGGCTAAGAGGCAGAGTTTGTTCAGACGTGTCTGTTTACCAAGGTATCATTTGCTGCTGTGATCTCTCCTTTGTTGCTGAAAATGATAGTTTTCCGTCTGTCGAATGAACTAAAGCAGATGGCCTGGTAATGACAGGAGCCCTTCCTACTTTAAAAAACTGTTAATATGAGCTCACATATGATTCATTTACTTAACTGTCAGAGACAGTTTGTTCATAAATGCATTTCAGAATCCCAGTTCTCTCATAGATCTGTCTTCTGTCATGTAAACTTGTTTTTGAATGAAATAACCGCAGGAACAACAAAACACATTCCCATGAGTGTCAGCTCTATTTTTAATAAGAGATGTACAGTATGTTTATTTGACATCTGGAAGCTTGCGCAAAACATTTTGTAAATCTCAGGATTTCTTCCCACTTTTTCCCATTTTGTGTGTCTGTGTGTGTGAGAGACAGCAGAAGTTACTAATTGTTTAAAACTAATGTATCTGTTGTTATTTATCTTCTCTTGAAGGTGATGGGCTCAGCTGACAAGACCATCAAGCATGCAGTTATTACTTGCTGAAATGTTGGAGTCCTCAGTCATCCGGTCACATTTTTATGAATTGACTTTTTAGTAATGTCATCTGTAGTACTATGAGATATATGACTTCAAAGTATTTGGTAAGTAACAGCTTCCTATTAATGGTCAGAGTTTACTTGCTTTAGGATAAGCAGTTTTTATTTTGTATTGTAAGTCTGTATTTGTATGCAACAGAGCCTTTCTGTTTGTCTTCATTATTACTGCCATCCAAGAATGTACTTGAGTAAATGAGGCGAAGATTAATCAGTGGTTGGACATGAATGCACCTGTCACATAAAATCAGGCTAAAATCACTTTTTTTACCTTCTGTATTTAATGTTTTATTTAACTAAGCATAAAAAGTTACTACATTGCTCTCAATGGATGAAATTAAAAGATTTATGAGAACATGGCACTCGTGTAAAGGCTGAGATGACGGAGTTCTCGGCTGTGCTTTTCTGTGAAGAGGCTGTGCAACTGCCTTCTGCTTTTGCATGTTGATACTGCTGTTTAAATTTTGTTGACTGCAGGGGGTCATGGGCTTTGTCAAAATTATTTTTTAATTCATGTTTCTTTACATAAATGCAGTTCCTGAATAGTCTTTGTTTATATTGTTTTTGACACATCGTTGTTTTCACCCCAACAGTGTAAAAAAAAAAAAAACTTATCAGCAGTATCATTTTGTTAGTAAAAATTAATGGCACAGTTTTTTGTTTTTTTTTAAAGGGGGGGGGGGTTATTTGTTGTTTTCTACATTCAAGCATTATTTAGTTTAAAAAGTTTTTTTTTTTTTTTTTTTTGGGGGGGGAGGTTCATATATGGATTTTTGGTCCGAAATGACTGTCTGACTGCCACATTTTGACACATCAGTTAGTGATGATTCCTACTTGGCAACAAAGCTATTTTTCTTTTGATCCCTTACTGCTGAAAAATAGCATAAACATGTAATAATAAATAAATTTCATAAAGTTCAGTTGTTTTGCTTGATATGTTATGTGTAATTTTAATCTAAATAAAGGTGTTAGGTTAGTATGCGAGTGAGTCATCTACATCTGAATATGATTTGAATGAAATGTGCTCGGTGAGTTTGAGTGTTTTACAGAACTATGTCCTTTATCACTTTGAATTTAAAATGATTAAATGGAATGGCTAACTATTGTTTTGATTATAGTCATATTGCAGTTTTTTAAGTTCAGATTTCAAATAAACTTTCAATTTGCTGCCAGTATTTGATTTTATGATGAATTTTTAGAATAGTGCTTAGATTTTTTTTTTTTTTTTTTTTTTTCCCCCCCCTGTGTAGTTTTACCTGTTCTATCAAACTATTTAAGGCTGGTCCACTGGCTTCTCATGTTGTGAATTTTCAAAGATTCAGACATTTTGTTTATTTATTCTTTGAAATGCATTTTTTTCCTCTTTCTATATTCTGAAATTTCTGTCTGGTGCGAAGTGAAAAGAACCCGCTTTATTGCTTCCAGTCTTTGTTGGTAAAGTGCGCAGAACTGAACATTGGACTCTAGGAGTGTTTACACTTTGTCTGGTGTTTTGAGTTGATGAATGGTACACAAATTGGTCAATTACATTGAATTGGCATTTAATAATCTATATTTTATTGCTGTTAAACAGTTGAAAATGGTCAGAAGACAGTAGACATGACACATTTGTGTGATGCCTGTTGGGATTGAACATTTTGTGTTGGAGGTGAATTTGTATTGTCATTGATTTCAAATCAGGTTAATGTAGCCTGGAGTCAATAAAGAATGATAAAATAAGTGTTATAGTGTGATGGACTGGCATCTTGCCCAGAATGTACCCTACTTCTCATTCTGTGATTCTGGGATGGAGTCCAGAGTACCGCAGCCCTGCAGTTATTGATAATGGATTGATGGATGAACTGTTTGCATGTATTATAGCTGTATCTGGGGTTTTTACAGAACCTATGAGTAAAGAGTGCAATGCAGAGTTATATCACTTCTGTCTGTTATGGTTTAGTGGTAGAGCCAGCTGGATATATCCAGTTACAAAAACTTCTGATCTGAATTGTTTGTGAATTGAGTGTAACAACTTGAACATTTCCACAGCTTTTGGTTGGTCACAAAAACAAATCGGAAAATGGAAAAACACAAATTCCTAGTATGGGAGAAATAGAAATGCCAAGTCTTTGTAAGGATGGTAGTTGAGTAAAACTTGTGAAGTGACTTCAGAAAAGGCCATCCATTTGACCACATGTGACCGTGTGCTGACCAGGGTCAGGTGATCCTGGGTGGTGCATTGTTACACCTGTATGGTTGTAAAAGGTCAGTTGCAGCACAGAATGACTAAACTCTGCTGAGAACTGTTGGTTTCAGAAGTGTCGGCTATTGAGGCCATGCACTTATTCAATATAGTGAGAGTAGTGATACCAGCATATACAGAATAGAAGGCCCCCCAATTTAATATGTTGCAGCTTTCTGCCAAAAAAAAAGTGTATTTCAGCCTTTACATTTAATCTGTAGAGCGGCTTACGTTGTCACAGCGTCATAAAACATTTTATCCATGCATACAGAAAGGTGATTTTTACTAGGGTAATTCAGGATAAGTACCTACTGATTAACAGTAATACTGCAGGAGGTGGGATTCACACATGGGGCTTTTGATTGCAAGGCAGAAGCTCTAAGCATTTTGCTACCTTCTGCCCTGTGACACGAACAATACAAGACAAATGTGAAGGTAACATCCACCCCATGGTGCCTGGGGCGAGTACAGACAGGCAGCTTTCAGTGAGATGCTGTCAGACACAAGGAGCCAGAGCAGAAAACTGAACCCCTGCATGATTTTGCATTTCACCTTCCTGAAAGACCAGTTTGGATTAGTCACTTCCAAACTGTATGTTGTGCAGTTCTCTTAATAAATAATGAATGACTTATTTAATTTAAAAGAAGTAATGTAGCTCAGATGTGCTATTACACTCGTTTCTTTTCTCTCCATTACCACTTCAAGGCTAATTTGAAAGATTTACTGACATGCTCCAGAGTAAATCCAACGTCATTTTTGTTAGTTACAAGCTGCTGATAGGTGCATTGTGGGCTTTTCCCTGGTGGGTCAAGGTGCCTCTGTGAACTTCCTATGTTTGTTGTGTGCTCTCACTAGGTTGCGTGCTGAACTTTAAAGGGGTGATCAGTGGTCCTGCCTGGGGCTCCGGCTGGCGATGTCACGAGTCTCCAGTCCCCCTCCTCCCGGGGAGATGTCCAGCGGTCCTGTGGCAGAGAGCTGGTGCTACACACAGGTAACCCCTCTTCTGCCGTGGGCGTTACACTTTATTGTTGTGTATCTTCCGTGTAATTCCAGCCCTCTCCAGACGCAGAGGCACATTTATACAGGAAAAACAGATTCCTCCTTGAGATGGTGACCTTCTGAGTTGTTGGTGTATTTGCCAGTCCTCAAGTTGTTATGAGTTTCATAGTTAATTCATTTCTGTTGTGGGGGAACTTTAAATTACTTTTAGGCCATTTGAGAAAGACTTTGTTTTATGGTTCATGCTGGGGATTTTGTAGATGATAACCAACACATCAGATTTCTTGACTAAATAAGTGTCCTCTTAACTGTCCCTCATGTCAGTTTTTAATACATATCATTTTCTGCCCTCTGTACAGGTTTATAATTAATAGTTTATTCTTGTGTAGTGATGGCTAAGAAAAGTAGTGATTAAAAAGCTGAGCAAGTTTAGCCTGGCAGTGTGGCTACCATTTAGTTATTTATTGCATGTATAGCATTAAATTTAAAAACGGTATTGTGTTTACAGTTGCTTTTATCAGCATTTGCACTTATTGCCTTTTTGCTTATGTACCTCAGCCGATTACTTTGCTTCTGCAGCAATTTCAGTTGTAAATATGGTAGTGGTGATGACTCTTGGAAGAACATCACTCAGAACATAGTACCTTTTTACTGAACAGTGCCATATTTTCCTGTCCTGGTCAGCAAATTTTCCTTCCCACAAACAATTACATAAAAGCTATCGGCAGATTCTTCTACTATGATGTTTATAAGAAATTAGTAGAAAATAATTACCTTTAGTTTGTTGGTTGTTAAATTGTCAGAAGCTCATTACTGGTTCAAAATTTGTTTATGATACTGTTTCTGCTGCAAATGGACATCCTTCTTTCCAAAGGTGAAATTTAGTTTTGGACAATGATGCAATGAAAATGAGTTTTCTGACTCAGAAGACCTTGTGTGGTTCCACATTTGTGTTAAGTAATTTAGGGCAATTTTTAATATTTTTCAGCCATAATGTACAATGAAAGAATAGAAGTATTTTGGGTGTAAAAGTTGAGTAGTTTAAGTGCTTCTGTAATACACATTTATGGTAGATTATTGATAACTGGATTTTTTTTTTCCCCTAGGTTAAGGTAGTTAAATTTTCCTACATGTGGACGATAAACAACTTTAGTTTTTGCCGGGAAGAAATGGGGGAAGTACTGAAGAGCTCGACCTTCTCCTCAGGCCCCAATGACAAGATGAAATGGTAAGATATAACACTCCTAAGACAGCGTGCAGTGTGTCAGTTGAAATAAAACTTAGAAAGTTGCTTGTATTTGGTGACAGTGACTAATGGTCTGCTTATCTAAATGATTCTGAAAATAATCAGGTTCAAGTTTTTTAACTGTGTCTGTCTCTTGACTGAATTTCACTAGGAACTTTTTTTTTTGCTAGGTGCCTGCGAGTGAACCCCAAGGGACTTGACGATGAAAGCAAAGATTATCTGTCTCTCTATTTACTTCTTGTTAGTTGTCCAAAAAGTGAAGTTAGAGCAAAGTTTAAATTTTCTTTACTGAACGCAAAACGAGAAGAAACTAAAGCAATGGGTGAGGAGTCGCCAGATGAACCCTTTTACAGCAATTTTGAAATCGTAACTGATTATTTTAATACCATTTCCCCGAAAAGTAACTTTTATGTTAATGCTGTTTGATAATGACACCTTTGAAAACAATTCATAGTTACTTGTTTTAAAGCACACAGTTTTAGTTGCTGATAAATACCTGTGTTCCTCCCTGTAGAAAGCCAAAGAGCTTATCGGTTTGTCCAAGGGAAGGACTGGGGTTTCAAGAAATTCATCAGAAGAGATTTTTTGCTAGATGAAGCTAATGGACTCCTACCTGATGACAAACTGACACTCTTCTGCGAGGTAAGTCTTTGTATTTATGTCAGTGATTGGTGGTATTTGATCAGGAAAATTTCTAAGTAATAACCAAGTGCAAAACCTTATTTCTGTGTTTAGCATCATCACCATGGCGACATGAAAAAACAAAGACACTGCTAGAAATGAAAGTCAGCATATGAAAGGTGAATTTGTGTCTTTCCTCAGCTGATAACCAGGCTGAGAACGAGATGAAATCTGAAATGTAAATTGTGTTTATGCTGCTAGCATATGGCAGCAAAATAAATCCAAGTTCAGAGTGGCGAATGGATCTTAACCATGCCGTTTGAAAGTAAACTGCATTTATCAAAGACCTGGCAGAATTAAGTATTTTTACTTCGTCCCAATTTTGTGCAGATTAATGCATCTGCTCCAGAATGTGCTAAACTTTTGTAAGATTAAAAATTCATTGTGTGTCATAAAGTGGAGATTTTACTTTGAAAATGCCTCCTTCGGTGCAACAGGACGAGTGCATGCTAATGTCACTTTAGGGAAGACAGGTTAAACGCAATCCTCACTAAATTTGAAACAAACATAGTTATCGGGCACAAAACAACCTGTAAGTTCACAGCTTTGCCTGACAAGCTTTGTCAGATGGTCTATTAACACTTGCCAGGAAATTGGCAATTTCTTAAAGCCGATTAGCTACAAATTGAAGATGGAATATCTTTCCCTCATTAATTAAACATTTCCCAGGGAACATAATTAATTTCTGCTGGAATCGAGTTGTGTTGTGGAATTCACTCATGATTTTTCAGTTGGTTTTGCTGAAACGCTATTTGTTTTAAGCGAGGCTGCAACCTCGGTAAGGATTCTGTGCTAAAACTGCGCAGTAATTAATGTTTTCACACATGAGGAGTCACTTGGATGTGAGTTGCAATGTAGAAATATCCACGAAGGATGAAGTGGCGTGTCAGTGTCTCTCCTTCCACTTTGTTGGGCAATATTTTCAGGTCACTGGAAGCATTTAGCATTCCTGAAGTTACTCGCATGCAGGTTCCTATATTTCATCTAGTCCATTTTTTATGCTGGTCTAACAATTTCTGCTGTACTGTCGTGCAGGAATATTGAGCTGCCGACTCTATCCTTACACCTTGAAGAGCTCATATAGGGAGTCAGATAGCTCTGTGAATATGATGATGGTTGAATCACCTCATTGACCACATGCTGTTTTATTAATTTGATTTAAATGTAGGTAAGTGTTGTCCAGGACTCAGTGAACATCTCAGGGCAGTCCAACATGAACATGCTGAAGGTTCCAGAGTGCCAGCTGTCAGATGACCTGGGGAACCTGTGGGAGTGTTCACGGTTCACAGACTGCAGCCTCTACGTCGGGGGGCAGGAGTTCAAAGCACACAAATCCATATTAGCAGGTATACACACCCCCACCCGTGACTCCCGTTCATTCCCTCTTGCCTCTGCAAGTGCCCTGCTGTCAGGGTGACTAAGGCGATCCAAACTAGGTTCTCTTTGTCAGCACTGCTGTGCTATTAAATCGTCCGCTGTGGAGACTATCACCCAGCCGCCTGTCACATGGCATGACTCAAAAGGGCAGGGGAGAGTCCTCCAGAGCTGTCGTGCTGAGGATCCTACTTCTTTTTCTCAGTCTATTTATAGTATTCATTTGATGAGTAGTTATTACATTTAGCATAATTGTGAGAGATGCAGAAATACTACAGAAGCTCTTGACAGTTTAAAAGAATACAGTGAAATCTCCCCCCCCCCCCATGCTTCAGCAACTTAAAAAGAAAAAACATTGGCTTGTCTTATCTTCAAGTATATGTATATTCTTATATTGAAGAACTATAGCTATTTTGTTTTTAGGTACAGAGCTTTATGGGAAGCTGCTTTGGTTTACAGGGCTCTAAAATGTAGTTTTGTTTTTATTAAACAGCAAGGTCACCAGTGTTTAATGCCATGTTTGAACATGAAATGGAAGAAAGCAAAAAGGTATGTTCAGCTTACTCATTATAGGAAATAACCAAAGGTGATGTGGTGAAAGGAGCACTGTATGCTTAGTGATAACATTTAAAGCAAAATCATCATTTTATTTTGAGATTTTGATCTTACATTTAAAGCAAAATCATCATTTTATTTTGAGATTTTGATCTTAAAATTAAGAAAACCCATAAAATGTCAATCATCATTTTTCCTCTTTCAGAATCGAGTGGATATAAGTGATGTTGACCCTGATGTTTTCAAAGAGATGATGGGCTTTATTTACACGGGAAAGGCTCCAAACCTGGAGAAAATGGCTGATAACTTGTTAGCTGCAGCAGACAAGGTAGGCGATGCTGAAATAGACAGAATAGATGAATGATCTGAACTGATGTGACCCCATCCCATTGCCATAACATCTGCTTGGTTCTAAAAAGGAGGAAAGCATCTCAGTTTTGCTGATGCCATTATCTGCTTAACTTTTAGAGTTGGAATTAGCTGTACTGCCCTTTAGAGCTCATGGATAATGTCACATGAATATTATTAGAATATAGGATTTTTAAGGCATTGTCCTGGGTAGCTTGTAAAGTTTGAATGTGAGCAGTTTTACTGTATCAGTCCTCATGCGGAATATGGACATGTGTAAAATTGCGATCCAATCCTCAGTATGCTTTAGAGCGGCTGAAGGTCATGTGTGAAGAAGCCCTGTGCAGCAGCCTGTCCGTGGAGAACGTTGCCGACATTCTCATACTGGCGGATCTGCACAGCGCAGAGCAGCTCAAAGCACAAGCTATAGATTTTATCAACAGGCAAGTACCGCAAGCGCTCCTCCATGATAAATTCCTGCCTCCTTCCTTCTTTACTGTTTTCCATGCGATTAGGGAGCCAAGCTGCAAAGCTGCCAGAACCCTCTTGTAATTGTTCTTGGTCTTATTTTTTCTTCTGTCATCATTGAAAAAGCTTAACTGGACTCGAGCCAGAGGTTGATACTTACAGTGAGTAAAGTGCAGATATTCAGGGGGTGTAATTATTCATGTCACCAGTAATTTTACTATTTGAAGAAGCAATGTTACTGCATATTCTGAACAATCCTTTCGTGGCCCAAAATGTTGTATTAATGTTCCTGCCAGGGCCCAGTGCAGTTGGAGTAGTGCACAATTCTACAGCCTCCTAGGAAGTTTGGCAGAGATCTAAAAGGGTCAGGTAGCAAACGTCAGTCGGTACTCAGGTTATAACACTATAGGAAAGAACCCATTTCTGCTCATAGTTCTGATGCATAGCTCTTACATTTCGTTGTGAAATTTACCAGACCTTAAGCTAGCTGCTCTATCCCCGTTGCTGCTTAGATAGCTGAAGTTGCCGAGTTTGGACTTATGGGGCACTCGTGAGTAGCGGTATATTCACCTACTACCACGGTCTCCTCCAGGATACAGTGGATAAGTCACATCTTTTTTGAAGCCAGACCATGTCAGCTGCTACTGCTTACAGTAGGCCCCGCAGATATGCTTCTGTTACAGTGTTAAGACCCTGTTAAATGCTGTATGCGGTTCTAATTTATGTTTGTTTTCCTTAGGTGCAGTGTCCTACGACAGCTGGGCTGTAAAGATGGCAAAAACTGGAATAGCAAGTATGTAATTAGCTGATCTATATGACACAACATTAATAAACTGCTTATCTCTGCTGCTGAGGTCCATTTGAATGCATTTGAGGTGTGCGTGCGTGCGTTGGGGTGGTGTTTTTGTGAGGTTGGTCTTCTATCTATGAATCAGTACATTTAATGAAACGTGCACTAAAGAGTTCATTTTGACTGCATTCTCTTAGTTTATCCCACTGAGATCTTTCCTTCTGTGATAAATAACGCCTTTGAAATGTCAGCTGCTAGGGACCGCATGGAGTTTTCCTTACCATTCGTAGGCTCAAATCCTGAAATATCCACAAGTTTTCATTCATACGGTGACAAATCTTCATATGTAATGACGGGTTTCTTCCCTGTGCATGACATTTTTTGTAGTCCTGGCTTCTAGGGAAGCAGCGGCATTTCACATAGATAATTGCACGACATAAGCAGAATTTGTTATTGTTGCCATTGAGACTGATGTGAAATTAAGTGAATAAAGCCAGAAGACGGTGTGAGAAACATCTTCTGTCATTATCCTGCAGCCATGTTTATCTTAATTGCTTATTAATGAAAACAGTGTGGGTGTGCTCATACGTATGTGTCCCCCCCCCCGTGTTTCTCTGCAGTCAAGCAACGGACATAATGGAGACTGCTGGCTGGAAGTCAATGATCCAGTCCCACCCTCACTTAGTGGCCGAGGCTTTCCGAGCTCTAGCGTCTGCACAGTGCCCTCCCTTCGGGCTGCCCAGGAAACGCCTAAAGCAGTCCTGACCGGTGACATGGTTTTTTAGTATATATATATACATATATATATAGTGATAGATAAAACAGACTTGTACAAGAAGGCAAATTGCGAAGGATGCTTATTGAAAGGTGGCATTCATGTCGCCCGGAAGCTGCTTGCAGAAGCAAGAATTGCTGTCTGGTTTAAAGGCAGTTGTCTTTGCTCTGAGCCAACGAGTAACACCAGAGTCATTTGTTCAGCTGACGGATGGTTTTTTTTTTTTTTTTTTTTTTTTTTGTCCACAAGCTTTATTTGCAACCTTTTTTTTTTTTTTTTGGTAATTCAGAATGGCCTTAATTGAATGCCATTGCTCCAGAGTTTCTATTGTTATTTCTGTATTTAACTGTGTGCCTGCCTTGTCATGGAGACCAGGCCTCCTCCAGATTGCACTAGTTCCCATAATGCTCTAGTTTTAATATGAAATTCTCTAGGAACGTGTCACTAAATATGTAATTCATGGGAAATACTGTATGGCCTCTTCTGTGACTTGACTATGAAATTTTGAACCGTTTGAGTGCAAGGTTACTTCTCTGTACTGCTTTTTAATATATGCCCCATATTGATGGCACTGTTAATGTAAAGAAAAGCTTAGTGTTTTCAGTAGACAAGTGTGAAAGTAGAGCAAATACTTGTGAAAGGCATTATGAGATTTTTTGTCATGCCGCATATGAAATGATTTGCCCACCTTGTGTATTCTGTACCTCTGTATTCAGGGTAAAAACAAGAATATGTGTACCAGAGGTTTTGTTTCTTGCAGTTTGTATTTTGTCCCACATTGAATTTATTTTTCACGTTCAAAAATGTCCATTTATTCCTTTCAGATTATTTCCTATTCTGTTATTTTGTGAAGTCATTCAGGTTTCCAAGTAAGTGATTCCGTTCCAGTTTAACAGGAAAAATACGGGAAAGGAAAGAAAAATTAAAATTGTATTTCATGACTTTGCTCTGCAGAAAGAAATCTTTGAATCCATCTGTCATTATTTTTGGTGTTTTTTTTTTTCTCCCCAGTCAGTTTTTTGCATTTACATGTAGTGGAAAAACTCTTGTGCAAAAATGCCAAGCTTCACGGGTTGGCCAGCTCAGTTGTTGCCTGCATTTGACTTTTAAACCCATCCTTTGGCTTTTACGCATTTGTGACAAGCCAGAACACTCAAAGCAAATAATAGCCATAACAGCATTTGTTCGGTCAGCATATTTAGTTAAAAATCACAGTTGTTGCAAGGCTTTTGTACAGTTTGTTTTATTTTAGAATGTTTGAATATTTTTGTGCTGATGGCTGCTTTTACATTGCTTACGTTAAAACCCAGTGCATAAGCTTGCCACATTTCACCTTAACTTGGAATATTTTCAAGCCCAGTCTTGTTTTGTATACATTTACTGTCCCCTGCTGTTTTAATTTTTTTTTTTTTAACCCCCCCCCCATGAAGTAACCAGCCCCCCTTGCCAGCCATAACTGAACCAAAGCAAACAGTTGCTGCTGTCCCTTGGTTGTGCCATCATCTGAATGACAGAACATTTGCATCTTGATCCTTACACGCAGACATGCTTTGCACAAAGCCCTTACATGTAAGGATGTGTGTGTGAGAGACTGTTTGTTCTAAGTGGGCATTTAGGCGCTTTTCTTTCACAGACACAAGGCGTGCGGATGCTCTTTATGAGTGAGACCCGTCCTCACGCGGTGTCTGCAGATCTAAGCCATTGTGTCTGAGTCTCCCAGGAGTCTGGTAGTTGCCAGCTGTTGTTGAAGCTGCTGTTAGACATTTTGAAATTTATCTTTTTTTAAAAAATGTAGGAAATTGAAAAAACGAGTTCACCTAGGAAATAGATGTTTTGAAAGTGAGCAATGAAAAGGTTCTGAGTTTTCACGTATTGTCTGTACATTTTCAATTTGTGAGCTTCTCAAACACTGAAATGGCTCTTGACATCCACAGATATGAGACCACAAGTCAGTATAAAAGTAAATGCACCAAAAAGTTCTGAGTCACTGTGCTATAACATAAAATGTAATTTAATGAATTTTGACAAGATGGTTGTACTGTAATGTTGTTTTCTAAGCCGTTTTTCATTTACATTGAGATTGATTTGCTGTTGGAAAATGTATAAATATTTTGTAAATCTTAGGTGTCAAATCCTTAAAAATGTATTCTTAAACAACTGTGTCAGTTTGTAGCCTTTATTTTGATAAACAAGCTTTTGAATAAAATATCCATCCCAGGTTTTAGCAGACATGGGTAAAAATGATCTTGCTTCCCATTAAAACATGTAAATATTCATATTTGATACACGTGTTTTGGATATGAGGCCCTTCAGAGTGGCAGCCGCCCCAGGATGAAATGCCAGATAGTTTCCTCAACACAGGATCTTTCCTTTAAGCACCGCTAGGCAGTGGAGTGCTGAGTGAAACAGCGGTAAGCGGCATTGCTTTAGCATGCGGCGTTAAACAGGTGGCAAAAATCCAAGACAATAACAAACTTTTATCGAAAATCTTCCTCAGATTATTCTCAGAATCACATGAATAGTTCTTCATTGTTTTTTTTTTTTTTTTTTTTTTTTACACACCCATAAATTGTAGGGAGATGACTTGAAGTGCTGAAATGGTAGTAAAAAGGATAAAATGGGTGTTCTCAGGGGCTTGGCATTTTCAGTGGTATGTTAGTTACACACCAATGTTCTTCAGTTGAACTGAGGTGGAGGGAAGCAGGGGGGGGTCACAAAGAGGATGGGCAATGCCCTGTTCCCACTTGGGAGGGCTCAGACACTGTGGTACAAGCACCAGAGAGATGCCAGCAGAATGAGGGCTATGTCAGTATCATAAACAAAGAAAGAATTAAGCAATGTTTCTGCAATCCAGGGAGATTCCGATTTCTCATCTTTACTTCCCTGCGCTGTGTGAATTGGTCAGTGGACACTTTTTTAGGCTGCTTAGCTTTTACTTACACACTAATTGTTCAAAAATCAAAGACTTAAGATGTAATGGGAGATTTTTTTTTTTTGGTTTTAATGTCTGAAACAATACTATAAATAATGGCCCTTATAGCTGTCGTTGTGCCTACATTTATTCTTGACTGTGAAATTAACTCTGAACCTTGTACGTTGTCCACTCCCGATTCAGTGCTCCAACCAAGATGAGCTGGGTTCCTGGACAAATTTGTGCACGTGTCCAAATGAAACTCTGCTTTTAAGCTTAAAGTAGGATCGTTTTGCTTTTCTTGGAAGCTTAAATTTTCCTGTTATCCAAATTTTTGCACTCAGCTCGCATACATTGTTGTACATTAATCCAGGTTATAAACTGATACCAGAAAACTGTTACAATTTTAACTGCTTGCAGTGCTTTTCAAAAGTATTCAAAAATATTGAAAGTTATCACCAATGCCTGCATTGCAGTTTATACGTTTTTTTCCCGATCTTTGTTTTTATGGTGAATTAATATGTTCTAAGTTAATATGGCCAAAATAGGTTATTTGAAGATATTTAAAATAAAAGGATATAACTGAAATATGCTGATTGCATCAGTATTCAAACCCCACATGTTAATATTTGGCAGTCACCTTTTGCTGCAATAGCACCTTTCAGTCTTTTGGGGTAAATATGTACCAACTTTGCACACTGTTTGGGAGTCAAGGATCCTTTTTCCCATTCTCCTGAACACAGCACAACTATCCTGTTAACATCTGTGTTACCTTAAAAAAAAAAAAATTGACAGCAACAAGGAACACGTTGACAAAATACAGTCCTTCTATTTACGCAACTAATTGGTTCCTGAAAAGGCTGTGCTGGCAGCACAGCTCTTTCCATTATTTCTTCTGGGGAAAATTATAATGTATTCCAGCTCAATCCAGAAACCCCAAACAATCTTGCCAAATTTCACCAGAACACCAAACAGCTAAATAAGAAACAACACTTTTTTAAAAAAGAAATATCTAATGAATAATACACTAAACACTAAGACATATTGTAGCCTGCACAAATAAGACAATTTACTATAATGCCATTTGCTGAATAACACTTTATGTAATTAAAATAAAGACACTGCACAACCATGAAGGAAAAAAGCAAACGTGAGACAGGATGTTGTCGCAAAGTATGTAAAGGACAGGAACAAGGTCCTCATGCGACGTGTGAACCTTGACTTTTTATATTTCTTGGAGAAGAGTTTCTGGTGCTGCATTGCAGCTCTGTGTTATGATCAAACATCTTTTGTGCAAACCAGGTGCTGGTACTGAAGGATTAGCTGCACTACAGTGAAATTGTGTACACTGGAGTTAACGTGTAATTAATTTTGGGGCCCATTTTTATTTCACTGCCCTGAAAAAAGAAATGATGGATGAGTAAATACAATGCACACTACACAACTTTAACAAAGAGTACAAGATGGCCCAAGTGGAGCTCATGCGTATGACGCAAATGCTGAACAAAGAATAGCTGCTTAGCGTGGCGTTGTCAAATTACTAAGCGCTCTACCCTCTGCACTTGCCGAACACAGGGCTTTTCGAATATATTCTAGACAATTTCCTAAAGAAATTTGTGCAAAATTTTTACACGTTTGGATGAAATTCTGTTGGAAATAATTTTTGGTAAGTCGTGTAGTGTGCTTTGTATTTACTATAGAAATGTGTATGAACAAGTGGGGAAAACTGTAATGCTGAAAAAAATCTACTCATAGCAGTCAAAAGCAAATATACAGTACTAGGCAAAATCACACACACAGAAAAATGCAGGTCACAGTGAGCACTAAACACACACTGTGCACCAAAGAAAGAAAATAAATGAGTTGTAGGAAATGACGGAGAGGCAGAGAAGAAATTCATGTTGTTTGCAGTGTACAGGTGAGCTGTCCTGTGCAGTCAAATTCCACAAACTGGTCATTAAAAAATGGGTTTTGAAAACATAGTAATGATTATGGCCAAAAACAAATTGTTTTCAAAAATATTGATTAAAAAAGTAAAAACTGCAGTAGACCTGTGCAGTACAGCACAGTGTAAAATGCATGACAGTTATAGTAAACATACAGACAACTCAGGCACCATCTTGCTGATGATGTGGATTTTGCCACAGGTTCTCATCTACACCATAAAGGATATTTTTCTGTTAAAACGGTAATGTTTAGAATGATGTCTCCATCCTTGACAACCTTAGGAGTGACATCATCACAAGCTGCTTGCATTGCAAGCATTGCATCATATAGCTACATATACCTCCATATACCCACAAATACCTTCATTTACGTCCTTATACATCCATATTCCATCATATATTTCCATATACCTTTCATCACCAACTGAATATAAATTCTTCAGTGGTACTGAGGATTGGGGACCATGGTGAAAGGAACACAATTTGAATATCTGGGTGAGAATTGAACCATTCTTGGGTGACCCCTGAATGGTAAGAACTAACATTATCCCATATGATGGTCTAGGCAGTGTGGTCTGCCAACACCACATTGATTTCTTCTTCTTGTTCTTGACTGAACAGATGGTTTCACCCACTACTTGATGGCCTTCTATGGATTCTGCAGAGTAACAATCGTTACCATGTCTCCTGAACATAGATGCGTAATAGTTGGGCAATTTTACCATTAAATTGATCTGTTTTGAGTGTAAAATGTCCTATTGATGCTAGTTCAGACTGGCCTGTACTCACTGTTCATCTTCTTACATGACTGTCAGCCACAATTTCATCTTATGTCATTTGATTTGTATCTCTGTCTTCCTCATCCTCTTCCCTTATGTACTGTGTGTGTGTGTGTGTGTGTGTGTGTGTGTGTGTGTGTGTGTGTCAGAACTGCAGACTGTGTTGATGAAAAGAATTGTGATTGTATTTGTTGGGGCAGTGTTTGGATCTGCAGTGTTACCTTGAGGTGTTGATCCCTTGCTGAAGTCAGTTCAATTGAGAAAAGCTGCAAGGTATGAGGGATCATATTCATGGACATTTGCACAGCATCAGCCCTCTCTTTGCGTTAATGAATATTGTTTGCATTCCACCGTAATAACTGCCCCATCTATGTGCATGGAACAGGGTAACAGGACTCTTCTGAACACCGGTACAAGATTAGACAAGATGTTATGCACCACAGATGGCTTTTACTGCCAAAATAGCCATTTTCTACTTTCGTAGACCTTCCCATGTTATAATTAGCCATCTAGAGACCTCCCCAGCCAGTTGCTCCACGGTGATCTTTACTTAGAACAGCTTAAGTTCTCAATTTGTACAAGAAAGCGAAGGGGAGATCTCTTGAGTACATGACATACTTAGCTTTTCCTTAAGATTTACTTGAAATGGATCACATTTTAGGCACACGACATTATTTATCCACATGCTTAATCCTCCAACCTTCAAGCCCTTTTGTGAACTAACTGTACTCCTTTGAAATTCTGAAGTTAATGCATCATTTTGTTGTCTGCATTTAGAATCTGCGGATGGCGTCTAATTTAGTTATTCGGTAGATTCAATTGCACCACATTTATTTCTCTTTACACCACTTTGATGTAAAGTACTGATGATGCCCGCCTGCTTGTGTTTGTCTGCCTTTGGTGAGGGGAATCAGTTTTTCTCAAGGGAGCTGCCTATTTGGCAAGAATAGATGTTCCTTTTTTTATAAAATGATAGCTTTTTACCAGCCTCAGAACTCAAATGGAAAACTTAATAGCTAAATAATAATAATAATAATAATAATAATAATAATAATAATAATAATAATAATAAATAGTCCGTTCCAGCAAAAAGTTTTTGGCTACAATTAGATGCAAAATGGAAAATAGGGCTGTGTGCCTTCGCAATAAAATAAAATCCCAGTTTGTTTTGTACAGTAAAGAGATGTAAAAGCAGAGGACAAATAATGAGAATATTTTAGGTAAGGCCCCATTAAAACGCATCCATTCGTCTGTGGTCCGCAGTGCCCTTTCTGACAGTTTACTGTAAATCAATGAAATTCTTTTGGTGCCATCTGTGACCTAGGCAGTAAATTCTAGTTAAAGAGCTTTAGAGTTTAGTTTAGTTTGAGTCTGGACTAATAAATTGCCAGTAGTAACACAATTGTCTACATTTAACACATCCATGTCTAACACGCATATCTGTATCCAGTCAAACCTTTCTTCAGTTCCATCCATTATGAAAAACTGCTTGTTGGACTGCAGAGCTGTGGTGGTGCTCAGAGCATCCCCGGCAGCACAGGCTGCGACGCAGGGCACACTGGATGGGATGTCAGTCCGTTCCTTGAAACATATGTTTGGACTGTGGGAAAAAAAATAGACTCCAGCTGGAAGCTTACATGAACAGGTAGAGAACCTGAAAATTTCACAAACGTGTTGAGCTCTGAGGGACCACTGCTACCTGCTGAGCCACTTGCTATCAGGTTTTCTGCAGTTACTGAGAAGTAAAGGTGAGCTGCAGGTTCTTGGATGTATTACATTTTTTTTTTTTTTGCTGTTTCCAAAGCCATTGCTCATTTTGTCCATGATTTACTGGCCAGTGATACAGTGCACCCCTCCAAAATGCTTGGGACAGACACATTTTTCCTTGGTGTGCCCCTGTGCGCCACAGTTTTAAAACTTTAAACAGTTTACACGCGATTGAAGTCTCAGATTTTATTAAAGGGTATTTTTATACATTTTGGTTTCACTATGTAGATATCACAGCACTTTTTATACATGCACCCCCATTTCAGGGCACTATAATGTTTGGGACAGAGCAATAGTATGCAAGTGGTACTTTGCTGCGTACCCTCTGCATGCAATGAATGCTTGGAGTTTATAGACATCACCAGGTGCTGAGTGTCTTTGGTGATGCTCTACTGCAGCCATCTTCATCCTGCTTTTTTCGGGGCCTTGTCCCCTTAAGTGTTCTCTTCGGAATACGGAGGCACTGCTCAGTCTGATTTAGATCAAGTGACCGGCTTGCCAAGAATTTTCTGGTTTTTACCTTTAAAAAAACTCCTTTGTTTTTTATCAGTATGTTTGGAATCATCTTCCTGTAGGATGAAGTGCTGAAGAGTTTGGAGGCATCTGCTTGAACGTGAGCAAAAAAGGTGTTTTTGCACACCTCAGAATTCATTTTGTTACTGAAGATGAGTGCGCTGGTACCTGTAACCACAGCCATACAGGCCAAGGCCATAACCCCCAACACCATGTTTCACAGATGACCTGGCACTGTGTGCTTTGGATCTTGGGCAGTGCCTTCTTGCCTCTACACGTTCCTCTTGCTATCACTTTGATACAGATTTATCTTGGTCTCCTCTGCCCACAAGACCTTTTCCAGAGTTCTGTAGGCTCTTTTAAATATTTCTTGGGAATCCTCTTTCTGCGGTTTGTATCTAGCATTTCTGTTCATGACGTCTTCTGCAGACAGAAGTCACTGGCAAATCCACATTCGCCTGCTGAGGAGTGTTTCTCGTGTGTTTGGGGATTTTGTTCATTATGGAGAGAATTCTGTCATGAGCAGTGGAAGTCTTCCTTGGTCTGCCAGTCCCTTTGTGATTACTGAGCTCACCATTGTTCTCTTTCCTCTCAATGATCTTCTCAAAACAGGTGATTTTGGTAATCGCACAGTTTGACCAGTGTTTCTTACTGTTTATTCTTGTTTCTCAGCCTCAGTGGTTTCTTTGACTTTCACAACTCTGGTTCTCATGTTGAAAAATGGCAACAACAGACTCCCAAGGTGATAAAAAGCTTAGAAGCAAGCTCGGCTCTCTTATACCTGCACTCGTGAAGCAATTAAACACACCTGAGTAACCACAAACACCTATGAAGCAAAATGTCCCGAACATTATGGTGCCTTAAAATGGGGGCCTGTGTACAAAAAGTGCTGCAATTTCTATAACGGTGAAGCCAAAATATATAAAAATACGCTTTATAAAATCGGATAATTGGATATGAACTGCGTGATTACAAATTTAAAACTGCGGAGCACAGGGGCACACCGAGGAAAAATGTCTCTTAGTCCCAAACATTATGGAGGGCAGCACGATAAATATGCTTTATTTATGTGTCCAAACACAGCCAAATTATCATCATTATTTTGCTTAGCTGAACTGAGGTTTTACCCACACGGTTAGCCGTGTGGCACTGGGCTTCAGAATTCATTCCTGTGTCCTTGTCCATTTTACTACCTACTTCTACACTCAGAAGCTCTGAAACCAACCACTGAGCTTCAGACATTACTGCAATATCTGTGACTTTGTGTGCTTTACAAAAACTGAGATGAAGTAAACATTTGTATCTTGTGCACAAATTCCAGATGATTTTAATGGCATAATGACAAACAGCAGATTTACAGATGAAACTTTTACATGAACAAAATAAGATCTTGTTAGGGGAATAATAAAATAACATTAAAAGTGGTATGCATACCCTACTTAAAAAACATATATCGGCATGTATTATCATACTCTGTTCCCTATTAAAGTACAATTAACTAATTTAAAAATAAAAATGCAGCATCTACTGTTGTACCTGGACATAAGCAACAGAAATGAATTCAACTGTGAATGTCATATGGCATGAAAATGAATTCGAATGACACTCGTAAAAATGAATCAAACACTGCATTTTAGAGAAATAAATGTGTGAATAAAACTTTAAAAACAATTAGCAAAATACATGTTTGCTATTAACAGTGTTAAGTTCTAAGCAAATGTGTTAGCTTAATGATAATGAATATTTATTGATCGATCAGTTGTTTCTGCAATAAAGTAAATGGCTCCTACAGTGAGAACCCCTTAGCTTGGATTCAAATGACCACTGATGTTCAAAATTGCGTTACATCAGAAGCCCACAGCTGTGTTGTTCATTTATCACAAAACCCAAATCTAATTTCCTGCTGTACTGTTCTTTTAAAGAGGATAGCTTTTTACCGCATTTACCTTTGATTCTGAGTTTTAAAGAGGGCACCACTGTTCTACAGGGAGTAGCGCTGCTGGCTCACAGCTCAGGTGCAGATTTGAACTTAGCTTGGTCTGGGTGGAGCCTGCATGTCTGCATGGGTTTCCTCCCACAGTCCAAAGATTTGTTTGAGATTAATTGCTCACTCTAAATTGTCCGTAGTTTGTGTGATTCTGTGTCTGTTTATGAGCAAACTGACATCCAGAAAGCTTCATACGGCAACTAACTATGCAGTTTCCAGCTTTCCTTTCTTTCAATATCCACCATTTTCAGAAAATACTGAACTGAAAAAAATGTCATTTTTGGCCTAAATAAATGTTAAACAATGCAATCCATAAATATGTTAGGTATATTAACATTCATACCTTTGAAGTGTTTATATTTGTTCAGCTTAGACAAATTATATGAATATGAATGACAGACTGGAATTTTTACAGCTGTCATTAAAACTTTGCATTGCATTATTTTTGAGAGTACAGCTCATTTTAAGTTGTTTGTTTAGTAGCCCATATGCATCTATTGTATGTATTTTTAGGACAGTAAACTCACTCACTCTTATCCCAATAGAGATTGCTGCAGGACAAGGGGTTACACCCTGAATGGGAAGCCAGATCATCACAGGGTCATAGCCCCACACTTTCATTCTCTCACATGCCATTTAGAGTTATCAAATGACCATAAACACAAGCCTTAGGACTGTGGGGGGGAAAAAAGCCCACAAAGATATGAAGAGAACATGCAAGACTGAGGTGAATTTGAACCTATGTTTAAGCAGCTAATGTACAGGGATATGGTAGCACTACCCACTGCTCCACCGGCATAGTAAACTACATGACATAAATGCAAATGTGAATTCAGGTTAAAAAAAAAAGTAAAAAAGATTTGATATAAGATTTCCATCAATTTATCCCTAATACTGTACTCTTACAAGCGCAGAATAACTGAAGACATTCACACAAAGGTTGTGTTCAAAATGCAATAGTGATCTGCAGAAATGTGGAGCAAAGCTACGCAAATGAGCACTGTAATCAGCGTTGATGGACAGCTTGGTAGAAGATGGTGGGGGAAATTAAAACAGTTCAGTGACGCACATGATGATGGGGGGTTAAAAAGAAAAATATTTTCTAATTTCTTATTTGCTTCCTTTTCCTCTTCTTTTTGTGCCATCAATGGACAAGGCAGCAAAGTGATAAAATGCCAGTGGGTGTGCAGCGTTATTTTGTTTTAGTAAAGATTAGTAAATACATAACCTTCATGCAAAAAAGAAAAATATATTAAATAACACAAAAAGGATACAGGGAAAGTGCAGGAAGAAGTCAAACACATTTCTGTTCCCTACATATAGTTTTTCAATATTGGACAAAGCAATGGTTTTTACTGTTACTTGCAAACAAAAGGACGTGTTTATGTCTGTCCATTGACCCATTCATTGTGATGGCTTTGTCTTACAGACCTACTGGTGTCCACAGGGGATATATATGCAGAACAAGTTAATCTCAGAGACAAAAGAACATGCAGCTGCGCTGTCACCCAGTAGAGCTATACGGAGTGTCTTTATGGTAGTTGTAGTCTGGGCACACCTTCTGCACCAGTTTGTAGTCAATGCTGTAGAAAGCAATGTAGATGCATATGACTTTGAATGGCTTTGAGCACAGCCAGGAGACGTGGGTCTGTGTTTGTTCCTGATAGCATACCATAGATGGGTCAAGACCACAGAAGGTTGTTTTCTTAGACCGGTCGGTCTTCTCAAACTCAATTCGACAGTTGAACGCTTTGGAATCTCTGGTCTCCAGCGTGGACTGCTGAGTGATCTCAAACTCCACAACCTTGGTTGGGGGCACCAGGCTCACCGACACATTTCCCAGGCCGGTGGAGTTGTGACGGAAGAACACGCTGAACGTTCCATTCCCGTGGTCCACTATCTTACCTCTGATGAGAAGGTTCAGTTTCACTGTCTTGATGTTTGAATGGAAATCACCCCAACCGAACATCTTTTTGAACTTCCCTGTTTTCACTATAGGTCTGCGCTTAGTTCTCGCATGAGCATCCTGAACATCTGTTTGATTAGATAACCAGTCCCAGAAGTCCTCCGCATTTTCTAAATATGTCATTCCCCTGATGTTCTGCTTGAGCCCAGGAGATCGCTTGGCAAACAGATGCAGGGGGTTCAGAATCCGAGGGCTGGCCACATCAGGGGAAAGGGTGTCTTCATTATCCTCCCATTCGATAAGTTCTGTTGCTGGAATCTGTTCTGAACTGGAGGTGACCTTCAAATGGAAAACGAGAAGAAGGCCATCAATGGAAAATGAAGTCAAATGTCAAGAGAATGTTCTACTTCTCAAGTCTGGCAAAATTTGCAACGAAATGTGCACGTTTTAAATCGTCCACACTTAAAGACACAAACAATCATGTGTAATAGCGTGACACATGTTGAGTAATATCCAACAATGAGTGACCATACCTGTACCATACACCAGTGGGAAGAGCAGAAGCTAGGCCATGCTGCTGTCTGCACAGACATTCACAACCACCTTTAAGCCGCTTCACTGGTATCTGCTGCACTTCACCTCTAGTCTCAGTAGTTCGCACCAGCAAGTTACGAGAACTCCTTCCTGGCAGTTAATGGGATTTTGCAACTGCACGTTAAGGGGTTTAACGTTTTTGTCCCATATCTTTGAAAAAAAACAGGCCACATAAATTTTTCTTCAAATCATCTTTTGTTGCAACCACAGTCAAAGCTAAAGTGAATTTGCCGTTTAAATTTGGTAGTGTCCGATTTCATTGTTTGCTTTTTTGAATGTATGTAGCCCTGAAGTGTGAGCAATGTTAATAAGATGAGCACTGATACCCTCTAATAGGAGCAAAATGAATTGCAAATGAATGCGTACACGACTAAATATGTGTAACAAACACAAAGTGAAAGCTAGGCCAGGCTCCTCAAACTTCATCAGTCAATACATCGCTTATGAATTTATCCTTCATATGGAAATATTTAACCTCATTTTTAACAATCAAGTGCTTTCTGACCACTTAAATGTGAAACAAGAGCTGTCGGGATGATCTGCAGCAAATCTGTGTGTTGCACTGCCAATGCTGGCGCATTTAAAGAGATCTGAGGGGCTGTAGTCAGATGAGATTTCATCTGCTAAATAGTTACTTTCTTAGCTATTTGCTCTTCTCAGTCATTTACATATTTCTCCAAATAACACTTCCACAAAAGTGATATGTTTTACATCTATGTGCACAAATGCAGGTATGAAATGAATATCCAGCGAGATTATTAAAATGCAAATGAGAAAACAGTTTAAGCATGATGAGTAACTGAGAAAATTGTCAAGACCTGGGGGGGGGCATGTATTATGTATCATGAGTTCTTGTGAAGGAAAAAATCAAACACATTCAACTAGATTTAAATTTAAAAAACTGGGCTGGCAGAATCTGTCTTTCACTCACCTTTCTTTTAAAGAATTAATCAGACATCATTATTAGGACCATAGTAACTTAATAAAGCTGGATTAATATTATGGGCTCTCCAGGCATTCAAGGTTATCTTGATGCCAGATAAGCACTGAAAAACAATGTGTAAATTCTACTAGACTGGGTGCCAGAGTTTAAGTTCTTCCTTTCTCCCGCTGCCAAATTCTGCTTTTCTTGTAAGGCTCTTTTTCACCTGAACTAAAGGGCTGCACAGTTTGCTGGGTGTCTTTATTAGAAAGCACCACAGGAGACAGTTGTTTCAATAACAGAAAGGATTTAATTATTTGCTTCCCTTTCAGGAGGTGCCTTTTTGCGCTGTGAAAATTTCAAACATACACCGGTGGACATACATACACACCCAGGCAGAGATTTAACGTTGAACAGTTCTTCATTTTGTGATATACTCATACAAACCAATATGTTGTTGCAGCCCTGACACTCACGTGCACACACAAACAAGTTGAGCTGCAATGCCATCACAGCAGCAGGTCAACGTCTTAAATCACCTCTAGTAAGGAATCAATCAATGATCAATGCGTGGTGTGGCAATAAGGAACCGTCCACCGCACTTTAGTTAGCCGACTACAATACGGAGACCGATGTTGCACACAGAAAGCAGGATGAATCAGGCCCGACATTAACTTGTAATGAGCATTAAAGAGCTGCATGACTGCTTGTCCCCAGGGCAGACATTTCTTTTACAGTCTGATATGAAGGCAATTGCCAAAGTGACCAGAAGTTGCATATAGAAAAGCATTAAGAAGTGAGAGGCAAGTGGATGCTGGATCATGTGTGAAGATATTGCTGGAACGCACTGAAAGGGGTGATGTGTTTTCTGCCCCAGGCTACCATACTGCTAGATATCACAGAAAATCTTTCTTCCGTGTTTGCTCCTTCATGCTGTATTTGTAGTTTGCTGCATTGACTGTATTAACTGCAATGAGTCTATCGTGTAGAAATGTCTGCATATTTCTTGTTTTATTGCTACATTATGTTTATTGCACTGCAGCCTAAACAGACAACTGCTACGTCTTTTCACAAAACTCATAGCTTTTATTTATTGGGCAACGGCAACTTACTTTACTTATTGTAAATGTCCTTTTAATGCTCACTGCTCCAGTTAAAGGAAAGTTGTTTACTACAGCTGAATAAATATATACAACCATTTCTTTTAAACTGTTACACAAAGAACTGTAAGTATTATTTTTCCTGTTAATGTCTCTGAGGTTTTATAAAGGTGATATATTTGTTTATTAGTTTCAGACACCAAGAATATCCTGAAGAATTCTTAACCTTCAGTCTATAATCAGAAACAAGTTACTGGACATTTGTAGGTAAATTATTACTGTGCTGTTTATAATGTCTTTATTTTTTCAGCCATTCAGCATAATAATTTCTTCTCCAGTAAAATACTAAAATAAAGCCCAGGTCTGAACAGTCTGAACCTCTTTCATTACACAGCACCAGTAGTGGGCAGGAGTCACAGTTTCCTGCATGCCTGCAGTTACCTATATGTAAATGCAAGAAGATACGCTGCTACCAGGAGATTAGGCTCTCTGCAGGCCTGTTCTTGTCAGATACTCTTTCACAGGGCATTTCATTTTTAATAAGTCACTCAAAGGAGCCATTCCAAGAGAAAACCCCAGCCGGCCCATGGCACCGTGCCCCCCTTCAGTGTGTCTGGTCCCAGGGAAGGGATTGCTGCACTAATAGGCGGAACGGCCTCACAGCCACAGGCTGTCTGTCTCCTCCATGAACTGTGGGGGGACATGCAGCAGGTGCCCAGTGGAAAGGACCGGAAGGCAGCGGAGGCTGGTGTGACAGTGCACTAAGTCGTGCCTTCCTCCGTTGCTGCCTCACAAAATGTGGTGCCGCCTGCAGCTACTAATTGGCCTTTTATTCATGACACAGCAGAGATACTTGAAGCCACCTGTAAAGCAGCAAATGGCTCAGGCATAAAAACGTGCATTTGTTTAGCTCTTACTTTTAAATTTTCTATTGTGCTGAGATGTTGTTCAGAAGCAATTATTTGAAATGATAAGTAGCCGTGGCTGCGTTTAAAATTTTAATTTGCACATACACTATGTGCCATATTTGTCAGGCTATAATAAGAACTGGAACGTGTTGCAGTGGTTGCCTTTGATACCGCTCAAACGTTGTAGGTGTTTTTCCTTTGAACTAGGCATCTGCTGACAGATGTTTTAGTAGATGAGCTGGATCTGGTGCAAATATCCAAATAATAAGCTCTCAATGATCACCAGCTATGGATTATTTCAGACATGAAAGGAAGATTGTGATACCTCAGTGATGTCCCCATTTTTGCAAAACAAAGCATGATAACAATGTACTCTCAGCATTCAGTATTCATGAATTTTCTGCAGGCTTTAATTATATTTTACATGGTCAAATTAAGAAAAATAATAAAAGGGCATAAAATAATTTGCAGTGGACAGGTATCCCATCCACAGTGTAATTTTATAGCCTAGCGACCACTGATCCCAGATCAGGCTCAAAAACCCGGAGTGGCCCAAAACTGACCAGGTTATAGTGGTAAAAGAACAATGGCTGGGCATTAAAATATGTGCCTAACTTTGAAAAAGCCATTACTTTCATATCAGTGTTGTGAGGTTGCCAGTCAATGTGTCACCTCAACTATTTGTTGCACTGCCTGTCACTGTCTACTGTATCTGCCTGTAAATGCCATACATGCAAAATTATTCCGAGAACTCATGTGAAAAGTAGATTGCAGCATTTTTGTAGTATCCATATGGTAAATGGACCATGCTTATTGTATTAAAATACTGCGCGTTACCTGATTGGGACATAACGAACATTGTATTAATTTGTTTTAAAAAATCTTATTCTTATTGTTATAAATGAAAAGTCCTGTGCTGGTGTTTTATATTTCCTCTGACCACATCTGTCTGACATGACCACCTCAGCAAGCGATGTTCAGTGGAACATAACGTTTACATGAAATCACAGGCAGCACAATTCGATTCCATCTCAGCAACATTATCATAGTTTTTTCAAGAAAAATGTTGACTGCTGACAAATTTTGGCATTCCTCAACACATTTCTTAGGTATGTCTTACTGTTTATTATTAATGTTCACTTGTTATTAAAAGGTGCCAGTAGAGGGCACAGTGGTTAGGGGGAGACCGTCTTGCAGTCTGAAGGTCTCTGGTTTGAATGCTCATAGTGCTGTCGTGCTGTATGTACCCTAAATTGATGACGTAAGTATATCTGCTGCTGTATAAACTGCACAAATGCACAATTAATTGTCTAAGATTGCAAGTCACCTTGCAAAAATTATCTATGATAACTATAAAAGCAGTAATTATTATTATTATTATTACTAATATTAATACTATTACTAATACTAATACTACCCCCAGGACACAAAAGCAATCAGTTTAGCAGCATTAGTTTACCTTTTTTGCAGCAGCAGCCCAGGATGTGACCAGTTTTTATTTTAATGTTGATTTTACTCTTGGTTCCTCAGCACCTTTCTTATTCTCTGCCTGTCTTGTTGCCCTCAGAAGCAGACAGGTGTACACACACACACACACACACACACACGCTCAGAGCGACTAATCACACTGTTATCAGATGCACACTGGCAAGCTGAAAGAGACCCTTAAGCCACAGACCATATGAAAAAGAGGGCGTAGTCAAACACAAGACTAATCTGCTTATTACAAACTACACCATGGAGGTAAATGAGCGAAATACAGAGTAAATTACTGGGAATATTGCTTTATATTAAGAATTCAAATAACAATTAGTGAATACCTGCTGTATGTGTAGATTTACTGTAGCCTATTCACAGGTTGGGCTCCTGCAGGAGCTGTTTGCAGGACAGGAATTAGGAATTATGTAGGTAAACTGTACAAAACTGGAACAAAAAGAGCTCAGACTGAAAAGGAAAATCTAATTTGTTAGTTAATCAAAAGTGCAATCATTGTGACTTCCACCAGGAGAAGCAGAGAAAAGGTGAGAAGAGATGACCTGATATTGACATTTGTTAAAAACACAGAAAAGAGACATCCGGAAAATGGTATCATGTGGGCTTCTGGTAAAGCCATTACCTTTGCTCAAACACAAATCCTTTCTACACTCATCCACAGGTACTGTCCGTGCACTCAACCTCACACACCCCTCAGAGTGAGATTTTGTAGCCCTGTGACAGCCAGGCGGGTAAGATCGAAGCAGAAAATGCCCAGGTGGGCAACACCCAGAAGGGTAACCGCAGATGTTCAACAACCTGGTGGATAATGACAAGTAGTGGCAGCAAGGAATGCAATGGTGAGGTGTGTAACAGCAATGAGTTTCACAAGAAGAAGTAAAACAGCAAGGAGTGCAACAATGAGAAGTATAACAATGAGCAGTGCAGCAGTGAGGCGTTTACCAACAAAGAGTAAAACAGTGACAGGGAAAACAGAACGGAGGGCAGCAGTAAGGAGTGCGACAGCAAGGATTAAAATTACCAGGAGTGTAACAGCGAGGAGTAAAGCGGTGAATAGTGCAACAGTGAAGAGCATAACAGCAAGGAGTGCAACAGTGAGGAGTGTAATAACAAAGAGGGTGAGGACCAGGTGGATAATGGCAACACAGTCCAGCAGGAGATCACTGCTCCGGGTGTGTGAATACACTGCCCTGGACCCTATGCCCCAGACATATCAGTGTCACCAAGCCCCACATACACAGCCATGACATCATTAATATCCATTATCCATTTTATTATAAAGGGAATTCAATTATAAAATTCAACCTGAGTTATTCTCTTTAAGCAGGTCTGCTTATATTAGAAACCAAAATGACAAAATGACTGCAATTATGCATTTCAATAATTTACTGGCAATTTCACAAATTGGAGTAAAATATGCTGATTTTGTTTGCTTAAACCCAGTTGTAAATATCTTTGTAAAGGTGGCTCTGAAGATTTTTTTTTATTTTTGTTAAGGTGCTCTTGCAGTTAATGAGATGGTGTGAGGATAGCTGCTGGTCATTGTGCATGGCAGCCCCTGTTATACGGCAAATCTAAGATAAACTGTTATATACAGTATAACTAAAATTAAAGATAGCAGCATACTTGGAATGCTAAAACATAATTTTTATCTGAAACAATATGTTGTTTAAGTGCTACTAGCTTGAGGTTTTGCTAATAACATAACAAAACACTCAAGCAGTAAAATCAGACCTCCATGAACCAGTAAGCGATAACTTGTTCATACTCAACAGTGTATGATTCTGACTACAACCCGCCAAAATGAGTCGTAACTGCACAACAGACAAATATTCCTTTTACAATTCTGTTCTTCCACCATAAAAGACTTGGGCACGTGGGAGTTACAGCTGTACATAAACTCAAACTTTAATCCCTTGTTAAAAAAAAACATATCACTATAATTAATACTAATTTGCCAATTATTGTTGTGAATAACTGGCAATATTTGATCATATGTGGGCATTGTTTCTCAGGGGCTTTTAAAGAGAGCAAGTGTTACAGCGCCAGCACCGCAGACTAGAATTGTCAGACAATCTTGTTTACGGGGATTAAAGCCGTTGGCATTCTTACAGCAGAATATGACCCCAATATGAGCACAGATTCCCTTTTAGAGAAAATAAGCCCCCAGCGGCTCCCAGCATTCAGACCTGCTCCCGCGCTTATAGACAAACTGTCTGCACACCCGCAGTTAATAAGTCCCAGGACGGGAGTGTACGTTACCCGCCTAACTGGTACATTTCATTATATTGCGCCTTCTCCCCACGACAGCCCCTGCCACCGCCCTCCCCCTTTTTCCGCACATTTTTTGAGACCATGTAGGTTTCTCTCTCACAAGGCAAATCCTGTGAGAGCACTGATATGGAGAGCCGGGCTTCAGCGGGCCTCAAGTATATAAACAGCGTTTTTATTGTCCGGAGGGACAGGACTCTGAAGGCAGCGATGGCCTTATCGCAGCCCGGCAGCTCTGTAATTCGCCACGATGATAAAGTGCTGGAACGGGAAACCTTACAAGGCTGGCACAATCCAAGATGGATTAGTTTTTTTGACATAAGCTTCCTGAAAAACTAATCAATCAGCCCATGCCGTATAATCAGAGGCATGAGATTAAGGCCCCATTCCTAATCCTTCCCCTGTACATTTTATTACACTTTTCAGAGCTAGTTTGCCTTTAAATGTACCACAAATAAATAAATAATGAATTCGGAAAGTAATTGAAGTCGGCAAAGGAGAGACGGAAAGGGACCCCAAGAGACAGAATTTATTCTGTTTTATTTTGAAGATTGGGCTCAAGCTGTTGTCCCAGCTTAAACTCCTTAAGTTTACAGTACAAAGAGCTGTCTGAGTCCAAGTCCTTTCTGCACACTCATTTCAGTGCATTTTTCCAGAAACGTGTTTACGGCTCCATGCCAGTAGAGACTTTTTGCCTTAATGAGGGGGCCAAATTTGGATTACGTGTTTTATGCTTAGCTCAGATTAGTTTTGTCTAAGACAAAAGCCAGCAGAGAAATTTTGGTAAGCAGTGTTATTGGCTGCAAATTAGAGCATTGTTAGTGTCACAGATGTGCTGCGGGGGGTCCAATCTCTACAAACGCTGTTATACTCTCAAACTGTCATTGCTGTCAGTGATTTCATCTGAAATGACAAAGAAACTCATCCATTTCTACGACTGCATATTTTACAACAGCTATTCTGACAAAGTTTGTTTTTCAGTGGCGCTTCTGAAGGGAAACTTTCAGGGTTTGAATGGGAAACCTTCAGATTCGGTCTACAGTACCTCCTTCTCATAAGCAGACGGTTCCCCTTTTTATGCATCTTCTTTCCAGTTAATCCCGTTTCCTTTAAGCAATTAAATGAAAACAAAGTGATTGTTTACTGACAAGATTTTGTTCGGGTTTTCAGCAACGCTATTCTCTAAATTCGCGCAGTGACAGGAGGTGTTTACAGGTGCATTGTCCTCGCCCTCACCTCTCCACACACGCTCCTCCCCACAGGTACCCACTACCTGCACTCTGTTTCTCCACTCAGCTGTGGCCTTCCGCTCTCAACTGCCACGTTTACGTGGAAATGTTGCCGCCACGTCTCTCAGTGTTTCACTCAGGCACAGCAAGAAATGCTTTTGTAATACAAATGACCTGTTGTAATATATGTCAAATATACAGTATATGGTCACAAAATAAGGCCCAATCTTCATCTTCTACAGAAAGACAAGCCTTAAATATTAGGATGAAGACCTCATCGCTTGATGGGAAAGGAATATCTGTTAATAGTATGTATATATTATTTAGATTATGCTTTCAAAGTGTCATTAAACTAATTTAGTTTGGCACAGATTCACTACAAACTGCATGATGGGTTGGAGAGTCCAGTATAGTTGAGACTACGGCTCCTGCAAAAGATATACAAGGTGCACGGGGAACAGCAGAAGGACATTAGCATCACTGCACTGTGGGCAAAGGTGACCTGCCTGTCTCAGCTGGTCCATGGAAAGGTGCCTTCTAGGAACCTGGATACCTGCAGAAGTTGACTCATCTCAGCAGTGAGACCCCCTCCACTTCTCTGACCATTAGTAAGCATCCCTAAGTGCTGAGCGCAATGTGCAGGGAGCGTGTAGGGTGTAAGAAAGCAATCAGCTCGGCAGCAGTTGTTTCTGAAGAAGGCTGCCCTTGCTGGGGGAGGTGGGTTCACACTAGACAAGGCCAGCACAGAGTACAGCTGGCGGGCAGTGCAGAATTTGGGTGTAATCTGGACAAAAGAAAACATCCACTCGCATGTTTTGTTATTTCACTGTTGTGTTGATTTAAATGTAGAACACGATCACATGCGTGAGTTCAACGTTCACGGTCATGTACATACAAAACCAACCTGTAACTTGAGGCTTTTAGGCATTGTAGCTTATTTGAGCTCTGCTTATTTTATTTGCAGAAAAAAATATGATTAGAAGGAAGAAGTTCTGAATCATAATCTAGGGTTACATGTCTATGAAGAGGTGTTTTCTCACAAAGTGGGTTTAATTTCAGGGTAACAGCTTGACACAGACTGAACAGCTTCTAGTAGTGTAACATAAAGAAAGAACATTTGTTAGATCACCAAACATACAGTTTGTTTGCGGCTCAGTGACTGCAGCTGGTGAACTGACTATAAAGCTTTTCATTCTGCCATCAAGGGGTTCGAGTACATCTTCAAAATACATTCCTAAGGCTTTTGCTTATTTTAATTGCCTCATTAATAGTGTCACTATTTCATAAGCAAATAACTGATATTAACAATAACCTGCCAGTTTACGGTGTAACAGTCACAAACACAGCTGAATTTATTATACGTTTAAATGCACTTATGAATAAAGGTGTCGGTATGACACTGAGCCCAAGTGATTGTTACAACTGTGGATTTACTCTTCTTATTTCAATTCATGTAAGAATTACAAACTGGGCTCTAAGATACAGAAATAAAGGCAAACACAAATAAAAAAGCCCATCTTTACATTACAAAGGAGAATTTTAAAGCACAGCAGAGACAAAGGATTTGTGTGAGTGCGGATGACCAGGCAGCTCGGTGAGCGGTGAGAATGGAGCGCTTGGGTTTAGGGCGCAACTCAGCCACTGACGTACAAAACACACTTTGCTTTGTTGTTAGAGTCTAAATCACAGAATAGCCACTCCAGCGGATTTCCCTTGAGCAAACATATCCCTCAGACAGACGGAAGGACTAGAGACTCCAGCCAGAGCTAGGGGACTCAGTCCCACTGGAAACCACACAGCGGTACAGACATTCCCATGAGTGTGGGGGCAGTTTCACACACATGGGGTGCAGATGCACCAAGTGTAAAAATAACATGAGAGATTATTGAAAACATGGTTAAAATACAGTGCTGTGTACCTCTTTTTGTAAATCTCATCCATTTGTGTGCCAGACAATAACAGTGTTCTGAGGACTGCCAATGCTCTCCTCTCTTACAAAAAGTTTTAAAAAACCCTGTTTCTAACAGTTTACAAATTAATTCCATACATACCTCATTTCATATTTCTAACAAATTGATTGATCTGAAAATAATTATATATGAGGAAGTGGTCACTTCACTGGTGACATTCTGGTTTTCCTTTACCAAGAACAGCTGAATGAGCAAGCTTTGCGTTTCAATAGCCTTTCGCAGAAACACCAGTCACTTAATTTGGAAACTGAAACAATTTCCACTCATAACATGGATTTTGTACAAATTCACGAATCGACTTGGAATAAGTGTAGCTGTCTGAAATCTGCATGAATTAATACTGTCAGTCTTTAAATATACAGCATAATTTGACTACCTTTGCCAGAAATAAAGCATTTTTAGTCATATTAAAAAATGTACACTTGTGTTTGTTCAAAATGGGAAAAATTATAACACTAATATAATTTCTGTGAGTGCTGCTGTTCAAGGTGTTCAGTGGCATATTTGTATGCAGAAAAGGTCACGATTCAAGGTCATTGCTTCATTTTTGTCTTGTACTGGTACCACGCTTCTACAGATGTGTTTTTTCTCTGCTACAACAGTCCCTTCAAATTAAAAATGAGGTCATCTTTAGTCCTTAAATTGCTGACAAATTCATCTCATTCATTTTTTGAGAAAAGAACACGCAACAGTGGGGGGTTATTTTAATGTCCCCATCCCACTTTTACCTGAAAGGTATTTGTGTGTCCAGTGAACTTGCAAGAACTTGCCAATGTGTGTGTGTGTGTGCGTGTGTTACAGATGTGCAGCAAAGGCGGTAACAACACTCACTCCAGCATGCACTTTTCATCACACAGCCATGGACATTTGTGGCCTCTTCTATCTATATTGAGGATTCTCTAGAATGTTCTTTGCTATAACGTCTGGCTGTCAAAAGTGCTACCGAAGTGCCCGTCACTCAAAATCACATTCATTTCAGTGGGGAGGGGGAATTCTGGTTAGTTTTACCAGCAGAAGTCCTGTTGCGGGGCCAGTTTGACGGTTTAACTCACCACATGCAGGCAAAAGAGGAACAAGACGGACTTGGGGCTTCTCATCTTCGAGCGGCGCTCTTGCCTCAGCAGCGGGAGCGCAGTGAAGGTCGCGGTACATCCACTGAGTCCGGCAGCGGCATCTCCTCTCAGTCCCTGTACGGGGCAGTCAGACCACAGAGCAGAGTCCTGAAATATCTATCATGGCTGAACAGTAGTCGCGAACCACATATAACAGCACACATGTCTCTACACTTAAGCTTTACTTAGCCAGAGAAAAACTAAAAGTGTTACGAGTTGAGTTGTAAAAATGTTCGGTTAAGATGCACAGGTTCCTGCGGTTTGTTGTTGTCGCTGCTGCCGCCGCCGCCGTTGTGTCCTCACCGTAAGTCTGCGGTCTCCTGCGCGGACAGAGAGCTCCGCTCCGCTCTGCTTCCCCGCGAATTCCACTCTGCTGAGTCCCGCTGGGTTTCCGCGGGCTCGCGCTTCCTCCGCGAGCGGCGCACGCACGCGCTCTCTCTCACACGCGCACACACACACACACACCTTTTTACACTGCACGCCAGTGTTAAACATGGTAACAGATACAGTGCGATTGACAGGGTCATACAGGGGAGCGCCGTTGGTGCAAGTGCGTCTGTGTGACAGAGAAAGAAGACAAGGATTAAACCCACTTTTAACGATATTCCTTCTTCTTTTTCTCAAAGTGTATTATTATTATTATTATTATTATTATTATTATTATTATTATTATTATTATTATTATTATTATTATTATTATTATCATCATCATCAAACGATGGAAATGTGCGTCCAGCGACGTCCGAGGTTTGACAACCAGCACGAATTAATGCTTAAAGTTCGCTACACTTTGCTTGAGCGCAGTCGCTTTGTTCTTCAGGTGTTTTTCAAAGCGAGCGAATGAAGACCCCTGGAAATGACTAATAGCCGAAATGACTTTAATGCGATTTTGAGAAACGTTAGAACGAACGTAATTGAGTTTAATGAGACGAACGGAGTGCAGTGACTTAGTCGCCTGTCAGAGAGCGGAAACGCCTGCGTGTCGTACAACGTCTTATGCAGTTACAGTTATAAATTCTTCAAGAAACCCAGCGGGCTGCTTCAGATTTCATTCCGGTATCCGAAATAGCGTATTTTTAAGCGGAAAATGTATAATCTCATATAAAATGATAGTTTATTATGATCGTTATTACTGTTATTCATCGCTCTTTGTCCAAGGCGACTTTAAAATGATTTGCCACTATAATCAGCAGCGAGCTTGTGTGAAAATGTATTATGATTGAAATTAACTATTTTCACAGATCAGTTTCTGTGTCTCGCTCTAACAGTATCAGCTCCATACTGTAGATAATGTACATACTGTACACGGCGGAACCGCCGTTGTGCTCCTTTAGCGCCCCCTAGCGGATGACATAGTTGCGCAGTTTTAAAATTTTCCCCACGGAATACCAAGTTCTGACCAAATCACTCCAACTATATTCGAGAAAATACTCATATAATAAACAGTTTCACTGAATATAAAGTGCTAGCAACGTTCCATTTCAAGCTAGAGATGAAGAAGTGTAGTTTTAATAATTTAGTTTAGTGAGAGCAAAATAGTCTTGGTTAAATAACTGGAATTATTCCTCATATTCTACATGTCACATCATGTCATAGTTCTGATCTACTTGTCATACTGCTACTTGTAACACACAGTTTTACTGAATGGATTAACAGTAATAATGTATGGTTACTTAATGCAATAAGTAATAAAACACACAGCATAAAACAGGTGCACAGGCAATGCTGAGGAATATTACCCACACTTTTGAAAACAGCGTGTGTCAATGTCAGTATATTTTGCAGAAAATAAATATGTTAAACAAAAATATAAAATAAGTAGCAAAAAATTACAATAATGTTTCTTCAACCACTGCAGTTTTCTTTGGGATCAGTACAGTTTTTATTATCTATCTATCTATCTATCTATCTATCTATCTATCTATCTATCTATCTATCTATCTATCTATCTATCTATCTATCTATCTATCTCTACACTAAACCACAAGTTATAATCATGCATCCATCTTCACAAACTGATTATCCAAGCTGGATCTCAGCAGGGCTGGAGTGGAACTCAAATTAAATAAAGGTGCATAAAATGAAAACACCACAAATTAAAAAGACACCGTAAACCACTTTAATTTCGCAAGATAATAACCTGAAATTACATTGTAGGGTCTCAACTCACACTATGAGGGAAATCTTGGCACATAAATTTTTCCCCACATGAAACCATTAGTAACTATGGCCTCAGGAGGCTCCTGGTCTTTCCACCTTGTGATCACCTCATCACCATCCAAAGGAATAAAAATCTCCTTCTCTGCTGATGTGGACATGAACGCCTCTGAGTGCTCCTAGGTGAAATATCTTGGTTTGTTTTTTAGAAATCTGAGATGGGAACCTTAGTAAAGGGAAATAAAACTTTTTGTGGGACCTTTCTAGGCATGTGTCCCTGCAATTGTCACCACCTTTCATGCCATTGCTGTTGGGGACGGAAATGGGGAAAAGTTCAAGGTGGTGGGAGAAGTCCAGGCTGTGCCACTCCAGCACCTCTGTTGACTCACAGTATTTATCAGGAACTTTAACTTCAGCTACAGACGAATGTACTGTAGATGTACTCGGAACATTTGCTGCAGCTACAGATTTGTTATAAAATCATCAGATACACCACTAAAATAAAAATTAAGCATATTTCTTAATGCAAATGCATTTCATACTTAATGAAAATTAAGTTCCCTCAAGGAGAATCCTAAGAATGCTTACAGTATGCAGCCTCAGTTGTGACAAATGGGCCCAGAGCCAGATACAAACCATGGTGCAGTTAGAGTCTGAGCTGTAAGTAGGACCGAGACTTAGTTTGTCACTGAATGCCACAGAGCAACCAGGGCTTCTCATCCATTCTGTATGCTGCTGCACCTTTCTTATGCCTTGGTGTGTCCAAACTCACAGTGCTGTGAGAATCTTGCACCTGTGTGTGTACCTTCACCTGCTGTGGATTACATTGCTTTACTCACACATGCGCTCCATTGTGGAGAGGAGCATCTGCTAAGTAAATAAACATAAATGTTAGCCACTCTGACAAGTTTGCAAGCTAGGAGGCAACAGCAGTGCTGACTCTCAATTTTCTCTCAATATTTTTAATTTTGGAGTCCCACTGACCTGCAGGCAATTTCTGGCAACTTTCATTCAGATAGGGGTGAGGGGAGCAGCGCTTGAACCCCATCAACCTCAAGCTGTGATGAGACAGAACTTCCTGGTGGACCATTGTTCTACTTCAGTCTGTAATGCTTATTATCTTTGTACAGTCTTTTGATCATATTTATTACAGCTGGAAATATATTTTTAAAGAAAAAATTTAATTTCTTAGTTGGAATATCTTTGAAGAAATTTCTATATTCACTGACACTTGTTACAATTAGCGTCAGTTCACCATTATGTGCAACGACATGAAACAAGACTTCTAATGTTATCACTGTGAAAGAATGAAGGCATTAACAATGAATTACTGCTGTAAGGGTTTTCATTTTTGTAATTTCGTTTTTGTCAAGCCACATTGAAAAAGAGATGTTAAAACCCTTATGGTGAATTATATGTATTATTTGCTAGTCCAAACTGTTTCTGTCGAGTTTAGGGTAGAACAACATGCTCTAGGCCATATGTCTGCTATCTAGACAACTACAGTCGATGGCCAAAAGTATGTGGACACCTGAGCACCACACCCAGATGTGCTTGTTGAGCCTCCCATTCTAAACCTATGGGCATTAATATGGGGTTGTTCCCCTTTTGCTGATACAACAGCTCCCACTCTTCTGGGATGGCTTTCCACCAGATTTTGGAGCACAGCTGTGGGAATTTGTGCCCATTTAGCCACAAGAGCATCAGTGAGGTCGGGCACCTATGTCGGGTGAGAAGGCCTGCCTCGTGATCGGCATTCCAAATGTGTTCAGTGTGGAGGAGGTCAGGGCTCTGTGAAGCCCCTCAAGTTCTTCTACACCAACCTGGGCAAACCATGTATTCATGAAGTTTGCTTCGTGAAAGGAGGGCACGGTTATGCTGGAACAGGAAAGGAGCTTCTTCCCCAAACTGTGGCCACAAAGCTGGAAGCACACAATTGTCTATAATGTGTTTGTATGCTGTGTGGGTGCAGCTGAAACAGCTCAGCCGAGGCACTAGAAGGGTGATTATCATACTTTTGGCCATGTAAGTGTATATACTATTAAATGCATCTTTTTTTGGCATGTTGTCTTTTTTCATTTCTTATTTTTAGAGCATACTACAAAGGAGGAGCTTGCAGCTGCTCATCATATCACCATTGTTAAGATTTTTCCTAAATCCTGAAATTTCTGTGTACTCTTGTCATAAGTTGATGTTCCTTTTCTGCAACACAGTGTTGCATCTTGAGTTGTTGTTATGATATTATTGTCTTGTAACCACTTGTGTACTGCACCACCCAATGAAAAAGCCATGGACAAAGTTGGCCACTATATAAATATGCAAATTAACAACAATAATAAAACAATGGCATAAAGTGCTGTATATGATCAGCCATAAGGGGGCGGTATTTTACTTTTTTATTAATTTTGACGTTTCAAAAAGACTTCATTTAAACTTGTGTTGACCTTTTTAAAACACCCTTTTGTACTTTTCTTAGAGTGGTTTTATGATGTTCCAAGACATTCTTCTTTCTTTTTTGTTTTATGTGACTTTCACATTTAACTACATCAGTAAATAATATCCTTAAACATAATTACAGTTAACATTGACTTTGAGAGTTCAGGTTTTCGTGACCTATCGGCATAGTTTTATCAATCATACGGACTGTATTTTGTAGGTGTTAGAGGATATTGTCTACCTTTCTATGTTATTAAAGATTGCATACCCATTGTCATCCTGTGAACCTGAGAATAATGACAGGAATTGAAGTCAATGTTATGCTGGGAGTGTGAAGAGCAAAGTTCTCCCCTCACACATTCCATCAAACAATGGATACTTTCTAGGTCATCTCCCATCAGAATAGTTACTTTGGCAGCCGAGTGAACCAAAAACCAGACCTAGACAAACTACCAGCTGCTTACTGGCCCTGTGAACTTCTTTTAAGGGCATGAGTTAATTCAGCAAACATTAGGAATTGTTTTCATAGAAGTAATAATATTAATTCTGCTACATGATTTCTGATATATGGGGGCGTATGAACAGTCTCCGCCTTGGGTAATGGTCTGTGTCACTACTGAAGAGCAGCACGAGTTACATACATACGTTCAGATCACTGAGGCATTCCCAAGTATTAGACACTTTAGACTGTACTAGCTGACCTGCTTGGCACTGCCTAGGCCAAAAAGGTGTAACAGTGAGTAAAAATAAAAAGTTGTAGCACATTATATAATCATCAAACTGTTTTACCGCTAAAGTGGTTGGATTTAGTACATAAGTACAGTATTGTTAGTGCTGCTGGACAAATGAGTACCGCAAAGAGCGATTGTATGCACCAGTTGTAATCGAGTAGAAAGGGAAAAAACAAATCAGAAAATCAGTCAGCATCACAAAAAGTACATGTGTGTCAAATTTCAAGTCTTTCTTGAAAAACAAAGTTGGACATTAAGAATAAACAGACAGACAAAAAAACAAAATGAAACGGAGTTTTATAAATATAGGGATTGTATGTCATAAACCTAGGAATCACTTTCATCCAAAGCACTTTGTTGTTCTTGTGTAATCTTTAGAATGCTGTAATTCTAAATGTAGTGGTTAAAGAATCTGCTGTTCTCACAATTAAATAATGGCTTCAGATTCAAACAGGGACAGTAAAATGTTCAGAGAAAGAAGAGCCTTCAGTTTGTCCAGAACGGCTGGGGCTATGGATACCACCTGGGCATTGATATGGAGTGTCACCCTCACAGATCTAAAAATAGGTACAAGGCCTGAATTTGGCATGAATCAACTGAAATCAGGAACATGGCAAAATATAACATTTTTAGAACACGAGAAGTGCAGGCCACAAGCACTGTGAAATGCAACTGTATTTAATTTCACTGAATCACAGCAGGAAGAGTAGATAAAACATATAATTCTTTTTATTTGCTTTAGCCTCATGTGTCTTATTGGCTCACATCTTTGTACATGCACTGATTCATATTTCACCACATTTATTTGATTATCTTTATTGACTCCATAAACACCACTTACAATTTGTGCGTTTAAAGTCCAATTTAGAAAAATGTGGAATGTTTTGATTAAACAAGCATTTCATAGCACAGATGTGAGGATTTCTGTCCACTACTGCGCTTCTCAGAAGCAACTGTATGTCTGTAAATCTCTGTCTCTTTTTTCTGTCTTTCTCCTTTATGCTTTTGTTTCTGAAGCCATAGACTTCAAATTTGGCATAGTAATACTTCTCACCCTTGGTGAGGTTCTTGCATTATCCAGTTCATTAAAAAAGCAAAAAGGCCACTTAATATCCTGAAAATTTCTCCCACTGCCTTTGAAATAAGGCTTGGAACCCAGTGTCACAGACAGCAAGTAGTTATGTCATATGTGGAGTATAGTTACATAGTGGAGTATAGATTTTAAACATGCAGACTGTATGTGCCTCTGACCAAATAGTTTTAAATGACTCATGCTTTTAGGATGACAATTGGGGCAGTTCAGCAACTGCATGCAAAAAGTTTAAGGGTTATAAAGTTTGATGATATATAATTGTTATTACTCTGCACACCACTAGGGCCCAGAACATGTCAGTCATTGCACTGCGTCTTCGGTGGAACTTGTGCAGAACAGATGTGTATACTTCATGTACTAAATGCAACCCATTTAAGGTCCTGCAACTTAAATTAGCTGTAGCGGGCTCCCGGCTGGAAAAGACAAGAGCCAGTAGCTGTTATATGTGAAGATTTGCACACCAAACACAACATATACTGTGCATCAGATTATTTGTCTTTTTTCCTCTGGAACATGACAAGACCCAAGAGAGATGCTTCAGAGATGGAAACCCATTATCGTCATCATCATCATTATGCTGTATGGTGACAGGAGTCAGAAGCTGTAATATGTACACGAATGGGAAAAAAAAACTGCAGAATCCCTGCAAAATGAAAATGTAGAAATTAGTTAGCTCTCCATAACACACCACTACACACATTATTGACGTAATAGTAAAACAGTTTGGCAATATATATTTTGTTATTACTTCCTTTTCATCTTTCCACTGGACTACAAGTAGGTCTCCATCCATCCAACAGCACTAGCAATACTTGTGTACTAAATGAATACCACTTGAAGGGTAATACAGTTACAGCTGATGAACAATTTGAGCACAAACCCAGGTGGTGAAGGCAGCCCCTGTGGTAAGTGGTGAAAACTGGGGGGGAAACACAGATTTTTCAAAGCCTCTTTGAATAAACAGAATATTTTATTAACATTTTTAATGATAAAATTGTTTACTTTTCTGCTATAATTTCACACACGTTTTATGTATGTTTATAAACACAGAAGGCATCGTCTGAGATTGAACAATGATGATTTTAAACTGCAGATGACAAGTGAGTCACTGCTATTCTTCAAAACATTTACATTTATCATTTAGTATAAATATTTGATTTTCTTCAACACCATTGTTACAACCTTGGTGAAAAGGCTTTTAGTATTCATGTGTGTTTGTGTTCTGTCTCCCCAATCAACCAAATATATGAATCAGCCGATTAAGAAGAAGGTATTTAAGGAATGAAGACAGCTGGGAGGGTGAGAAGAAGGTAGTGGTTTGTGTGGGTTATTGAGCAGTGGTAGCTGGTGCTGTGTCTCTGGTTTTGTACTTAGTTGCCAATAAATGTAAGTGGTGTTGAATTTTTGTAAATGCTGGAAAGGGGTGTGTTATTTTCTGGAACTGTTTTCTTCTTGTTATACTATGTTAAGGGAGCCAGAGTAGAGCATTGTATCTTTTGTTTGTTAGGGTAGTTGGTTAACACCAAAAAAGAGAGGGATTTTTGTTTGTTTTGTAGGCTTCATTCAACCCTGAAGAAAGGGCTTGGGAATTGGGTTGCACTCAATAATAATAATAATAATAATAATGATGTTAAACAGAAAGAACTTCTCACCAGGTTTTGGACTCTCTGGTTGGGTCAATTCTTTCCCAAATCTGTTATGTCCGAACCCCAGACTAGGCTGCAGCAGCCATGTACAAGTATTAATAAACAGTATTTATCTGACAACTATACCTTATCTAATTTAAAATGGTAGATACACTAACTCCCTACAGGCTGTCACTCACCTAAACAGCAGAGCAATGTAACAATCACACATGAGCATTCAGACTAATGAACCAATGAAAAGATACCAGATTATCACATATTATGTAATATATATCATAATGTATATTAAAGACCTCTGTTATGTTTAAAAAATGTGTTTGATACAAATTTAAATTGAATACAATATTCAAAGAAGCAGTGATTTGTTTAAAAAAAAAAGACTTCCAGTTTATGTTAATACCCTATCTTGTTGCAGTGCCCTTGAGTAAGATACTGACCCAGAACTGCTCCGGTAGGAATTCCCTGCTGTACAAATGGTAAATAATGGTATGTTGTATTTATATTATGAGATTAAGATGATGCTCAATTGAGCAGCCACAGTATCCTCAAAATGCTGAAATAATTGTGAATGTATCTTGATCCTATTCTATGCCTGAAAATGTTTGCAAGCTGGACATGGTATATTCAAATAATGTTTTAATAACCAATTTTAACACTTAGCTGAAAGTTTATGAGGAAGAGAAGGAAGAGTTGGGGCAGTTGGAAGATTGTGGGCAGAGGGAATTGACGTGTCTGGAATGAACACAGGACAATTACTCTGGGAGGTATGTCCCTGCACACTTCAGCCAGGGCTATAGCTTCTATGTCAAACCACTATTGAATTAGTACTGTTCAGAATATTAAATGACTGGCAGCAAGAGTGTGTAAAATATGTAAAGTCAAGTTAACAAAACACAAATAGAGGTTATAGTAGTGTATTTAGAATCACTGCAATACAAATTAAGTCTTTGCTGCTTGTTTTGATTCCAACTGTGTGATATTGGAATACAGCTCTAACGATGGTTGAGAAGGTACTAAAGAAAACTCTAAGTAAGAAACTGAAAGGCGCTGGACTGCAGGTAGAAGCCGAGTAGGGCGCAGTGTTTACAGTCTGCTGAAGGCCCAGTTCGACCTCCGACACATAGGCGGCAGTATGGAGCCCATAAGAAGGGGAGATGACTCACAGTAACAATGAAAAGAAGAAGGGCCTCGGACGCCATATTGCAAATGTGATGTTGAAAGAGGCTGCAGGCTTAAGAATTGTGGATAAACGTTGAATTAGTCGTCGGTGACCCGCTGCCGGGCCGACGCACTGCCCCAGACAGAAGGCCGCAGCCGATTCAGTGCCATGGCCGCCGGCTGGAGGGAGTGACCGGATGGTAAGCGCAAAAGAAATCGCAGCCAGACGAGCTCGGCCGAGGCTTAATCTCTTAGTTACATCCGCCTGCCTGGTTGTGGTCGTTGCTTTCAGCTGTACTGTGAAAAGAAGGAAGGAAGAGCGAGCTGCTGAAGGAGTGTTTTTCCTCGCTGTTGTCCCGAGTGCAGGTGATGAGAGCAGAGAGACTATTGTCATCATGTTAGAGCGAGCCCGGGGCCGGTGATACAGCACATCAGAGCCGCAGGGGTGACATGGAAACAAACACACACGCACATACCATAATCTATTTGCTTTGTCTGCGCTGGGTCGTTGTCAGCATCACTGTGAGCGAGAGCGGCAGTCGGCGCTGCTAAAGCGCTTTCCTGGCTGCAGCGGCGGTCGCTTTTTCCCTGGGCGCTGGAGGAGCTTAACTGCTGTGTGACGGCTGGCTGTGCACCCTGCAGGTGTAAGAACCGTCTCCGTGGCTCACTAAACAAGCGGCGCCTGCCCGACTGCGGGTTTTGTTTTATTGTTTGTAGCCACCGGGATTCTCGGTTTCGGTTATAAGACTGGGCAGCTGGACGACGGGTGACGTTGCGCAACACACGCGTCTTGTGACTGGGGCGGGAGTGCCGAGTTTCGCTGTGTTGAAACGCGGCAGGCAGAGAGCAGGTTTCGAGCGCCACACGTACAGTGCATGTAACCCTCGAAATGCGCAGGGACGACGGCTAGTGCCTGCGTGCTGTGGTGCGGGCAGCGGAGGCGCCTCGGGCGCGTTTGGCCGCATTGTTATGAGCAGCGGCGTGACGTGCGGCCCTTCCGTTAGCGCGCGTTACTGCAGCAGTGCAGCTCCGGGTGACGGATGTGGAGCGAAGCCCGTCACCCTGCGGGACCGCGCCAGTACGCCTACCTGGCGGGGGGTCGGATTCTGTTCTGTGGCGAAACGACGTTGTGATTCTCTGAAAATGCCGGCATTCGACAAAAACGAGGTTCCCCAGAGACTAAAGCATCGCACGCCCAGTAAACGTGCGTCAGCATTTAAAAGCGTCGCAGTGTGCAGTCTTGAACGAGGTGTCATTGGTGCTCACCTTTAACCACAAACGTAGTATTTTGCGCCACAGTGACAGTAAAACGAACAAAAGACGAGCCCGTTTCTTGGATTGCCGTGTGACTGTGAAGGTTCCAGGCTCCAGTCCTGTTTCCTGGTATAGTGCCCTTCATCGAGGCACTTGGCCTGAATTGATAGCCTGCTGTAAGTCTGCAGATGGGTAAAACACTGCAAGGTTGGTTAGCAAACACTCTTGTGTTGCCTTGGGCACAGATGTGAGCTAAATAAAGGTTGATAATGGTTGTAATGAGGACGGTATTGACAGCAGCAGGACAGCGAGTCCCTGGCTTCTGATTTAAATACTTTCCAGAGGCAAAGCAGCTGTGGGTTAGTTCTGTATGAAAATCTCAGAGGATATGCCTTGTTTTTGGAGCGTCATTCCACTCTGCTCAGTAGGTTGCGTCTGTGACAGGATATGCCTAAAAGCGTGGCAGCGTGCCCAGGGCCCTGGGTTCACTTGGTCCAGAGTTCAGCCCTGTTTACACTCATCAGTTTTGCTGGTTAACCAGAGGAAACGGATCTCTTCTCTGTATGTTTTTGTACTTGACACACCCGTTCTGGCTTGAGAGGTTACTTTGAAAGGCCTGTGTTAATGATGGCAATATTTAATGTATTTTTAATTTTGATACACACCTTCACTGACTAGTTTGGGTGTGTCGGCTGTTCCTTAGTCATTTGCTTCTTATAAAACTTGATTTATTAGCTGCATACGATATTATGCCTGTTCCCCTGAGTATTATGTAAATACTTTTGTGCTATGATATGAGGTAAATGTGTCAGTGTAAATAATGGTGACAGACATATAGTAATATGAATACACATTTGTTGTGGAACCCAATGTTCAAGTTGCTTCTTTGGTCCAACATGCAGTGTGCAACCTTAGAAATCTTAACATTGGCAAACCCAGGTGCATTCCTGATCTGTCCTTTATGTCATTTTGTCTTTTTACTTGGCAATCATGTTTAGTCTGTATAATGGCCCACAGCTTTGTTTATTTTGTGCAAATGAAGTATTTCCTCACTGACTTGCATTATTGCGTTTAATATGGCAAATGGTCGGGGTGCATAGAACGAACGCTTTAAAACTCTCCTAGTTCCTCTAACTTGACCTGAGTAGTTGATATCATGTTAGGGATAGAAAATATGAAAAATGTATATTTTTGTATAGCGGCTTTCTTGCCATTCAACACCAAGTGCTCAACGTAGTTCTAGGGCCGTCTTCTAGGGCACAACAGGGAAGTGAATAATGCAATACACATTTCAGTTGTTAGGGCAACAGACATAGCCATTTAGGTAAGCAAGCTGGTAACTGAGGAAAAGGAACCAGACTCAATGACAAAGAAGAAGAGAAAATAAACCTCTTGTGTCCAAGTATTATTGGCTACGCAGACCTCCTGATCATTCTATTTTGGTGACCTGCAACCTGTGTTGAAATGCCCAGTATGTCTATTAAAGCTAAAGGGTATATCCAGGCCCAATACCGAAACATTCAGTCACTGATACCTAATCTTGTCACCCTGTTTATTTTATAACATCTTATTCTGTATTTGTGGTGCTGGGATTTTAGTATAATCATAAAATTTAGTTTGCTATATTCAAATGAGGGCAGAATTTGAGAAATCACACAATTTATAGCTGGCTTTAGTGTCCAAACATTTGGCTCCTATACAGTTACAAAGTAATGGCAGTGTGTTTCTTTAGCAGTGAGTTTTTGCTTGTATTACATCAGATAAGAACAATTGCAGCTTTTGCTGTGGCATTAAACCTGCCCTGCTGCACAGATGTGGTGATGTGCTGCAGAGAAAAGGAAGTACCAACTTAAATGGTTGGGAACATCAGACTGAGCAGCACAGGGGTTGACAGCATTTTGTTTTGCTGGACCACAATACTGAATTCAAAATGGAAGCATTAAAAATCTTTTATTGCATAAAAGAAAACATGCAGCCATTACTAATGTATTATGACAGTAAAAGGAAAATTTTCAGCTTTAACAAAAATGTGGCAATAAGAACAGAATGTTTGCTTCTGAACTGATACTGGAAAACAGGTCAGTATGGCTGCTGCTACGAAAATGTAGTAAACTATGAAGGCTAGAGCACAAACTACAGAATCAAGTTGCAGATTGCAAATGAGAACAGTCAAGTGTCGCTGGGGATGGTTTCTGTACCGAAGTATGGGAACAGGTGTTGCTTTTGCCACAAATAATCATTGATTGCATTGCTAGTTAACTGGAAGAAGTAGTGAAGCAATCCCATTTTATCTTTAAAATTGCTTTACATTTGAGGTTTAAAATTGTGGTTTTGTGAGGTTTATTAATGGTTTTATGTGCTGCATCACTCTGTGTTAAAACTTTTAAAATGCATAAATGGCAGTAGTCAATAGATGCTTTTAAAAACATTCTTTTTAAATATTGACTAAATGTGTTTATTACACGTTGCAAGCTATCCATTTCTCTTACTTTTAAAACTAATACAAATTAACTGGTTAATTTATCCAAACACCCTACTTTGGATAAGTTAGTTCAAAGACTAAAGTGCTATACAAAGAAGGCGGACAAAGTTCATTGGTTTTGAATTGCTCATCAGCATGTTCGGATGTTCATGAATGACACGTCTAGCAAGGTAAGCCTGACTTGTAAAACTTGTAAGTTCTGAACATCTTCACATTTAATTGGGAGGGGTGGCCTGAGGAACCAAATCTGTAGTATCATGTGAAACGCACCTTACTAACTGCACGTGTGAGCAATTTTACTGATATTCTAAATCAGCCAAGAGGTAAATATTTAAAAGAAAATCTTCTGGATATGGCTGTGATCAGAATATGCTTGTACTGACAAGTTGAAAGGGGGTCTATAGTTTTTAGGGGAAGTCATCTGATTTCCCTGCTCAGTTTCCTCTCCTGCTTCTGGTACCTGATTGTTTGTGGAAGTTGTCATTGTTCACAAGATTATTTCCTGAATCAGTTCTGCTATGTTTCTCAGTGGTAACACAGCAAAATCCCTTCTGGATTTTGAATTAAGGACCTCTTCAGTTGGCCCAGTTGTCTAGCTGTAGTGCAACATCTTACACAGAAACTGCAATTTATACCTTTCTATTTTACCTCTGTACCTGCAGGGCCCTCCCTAACAATAAGTGAGACATAGACCTGGCAGTGCCAGGGTTTTCAGTGAACCTGTTGTACTTGATTTTCTCAGAAGCACCCAGCTGTGGTCTTGCTCTCTCCAGTGTACACTGGCTTTGTTTCAAGTTTCAGGTTAATCTCCATTAATTGGCTGTTCACTGAAACTAATGCAACATTTAGGTAATATTTAGTTGCGCAATAAAACTTCTCTATTGAGTTGTCAGACCTGTACTGGAGATGTCTAATAAATGTTGCTAATTATTGTCCTTGCTCCCATCCGGAAGATGCTTTAGAAGCATTCGGACAAGGACGAAACTGTTCCGGAACAGTTCCCCCCCCCCCCACACCATTAGACTGCTAAACCACTGACCCCTCCCTGGGCAGTGGAACAGTCGATCGGGGTCTGTCTGTCTCTATCTGTATGCCTGTCCCACCCATTGTGGAAACCCATCTGGTTCACCCATCTCTGGTACTTTTTGTTGTTGTAGGTTTAGTCTGTAGTTGTAGGTTTGGCTGCTGTGTCTTCTCTCTCCCCCCCTCCCCCCGCCAGTCCCTGATGTATATCCGTTTCCCCACATACCTATCCCTATTTACTAACCGTTTGTTCTGCTCTTTATTTATTATTACTCTATTTATTATTATTTATTGTTCTCCTCTCCCGACTACATATTATATACATATTATGTCCATATTTGCACTGAGGATGCCTGGAAACAAAACTTTTCATGGTGACAACACTGCTATGCTGTGTTGTTCACCCATGACAAATAAACCTTTGAATCTTAAATCTTGAATAAAATGTTAAATTCACTTGTAAAATATGAATTGGTGTTGAAATGAAAATAATGGTTAATTGAAGATACTCAAGTTAGAATGATGTAATGTGTGTCAATTGCATTTGAGATTTACTGAAATACATTTTGTATGTGTTGTGTAAAGTATATGAGTGCTGAACTGTGTATAGATTAACACAGGATATGCAAAAGAAGCTGCTTTTTTTTTTTTTTTAAAGATATTTCAGATGCGATGTGGTCAGTAACTTCTAAAACAGGCTGCCATGTGATGCTGCCGTGGTTACGATAGAGTTGTTGTATCATTACCATTACCTGGTTTACAAGTGTTGCGCTTACCTGAAAATTGACTCATAAGGTGAAATCTCGTGTGAGACATAATTACCATTACAGCAAAAACTTTTAAAATCCCCCACACTCGACTTTGGTTACTGTTAAAACTCAGTCTCATGTTTGGGCATAACTCGGCAAAGGGTTTTAAATATCTTGTATGTGTGAACACCTGTAAGTGCTAGATTCATATCTCAAGGGGTAACTATACTAATAATATGCTGTTGGTCTGCAACCAGAACAGCATCACACAGAAACCAGTTCTAGAACTTAGTGACTGTACCACATAAATTAGAGAAGGCCTTTTTTCAGATTATTCATATAATTCATTGGGCATTAACTTTAATTTTGCATTTATTGTTGTCTGAATAGAGCTGTATTTAGTATTGTGCATCTCTTTTGACTTCAGAAGGGCAGCCTTGAACTCACAATCTTGAACATCAAAATCAGAACTGCCAAATTAAAGTGTCATGTTATTGTTGTTGATGTTTAAATACCAAAACTAAGCTGTCCTTTTTCACTGAAAGCATGACTAGTTGTTTAGAAAGAGTCATTCCGAACCTGCTGTTTACAACCTGAAAAGGACCTTTAACACATGCTTAGGAAGCTTTGATGTAATTGCAAGTGGCATGTTACGCTGCATCGCAGGTCGGCCATCTGGGCAGTACCTTCAGAACTTTAGCATGCTGTGCCCCTCACAGGTTTACCCTTTGTCTGTCTGCAGTTGAGATGTTTCCTTTGGAAACTGTTGGCAATATTAATCCTGTGCAGTTTTTGGGCACCAGTTCTTTCCTGTGGTGATCCAGGCTGCCAGATACAAGAGGTTTAGCTGGAATGAAGCAATGTGTCAATAACAGGTTTATTCCTCACACATTACAGGGTCTGCCACTGTTTGCCATAGTTTGGTTAATTTCATCTTGTGAAGAGTCGCTGTGCGCTCCAGCATTGTTGCAATATTCATCTGAAGTCCTTTGATAAGCTGGTCTGGGCCTGGCACTAAAGGGTGTGCCCCTGATGCAGCCGTTTCATGCACCACTGGAATATTTCGTCATTTGATTCCCTGCCAGAACCCATGTGCCTTACAAGCTCCATTACACTGATCAAAAAATTTAAACTTTTCATGCTGCTGCAGATTAAAAATAGATGTTTTTAACAAAGTTATATTCCCTCACTTCAAAAATGAAATCCAAGATTTTGTACCATTTTCTTCCTGGAATGGGGAAAAAAAAATAAATTAAATTTTTATGGGAAAACGCCCTAAAGATTATTTAATACATGATCTACTAATTCCAAAGGCATACCATCATATTGTTCTATTTCAAACATTCAGAAGATAAATGCAGTAAAAAAAAAAAATAAATAAATAAAAAAAAAATTCAACCATGTGAAATATTTTAAATATCCAGTTGCAGGTGAGAAAATGCTCAGTATTCCATTTCTAAAACCCTTTCTAGAAATATTTTGTTTGAAACTGAATTTTTATCTGTTAAGGTTCCAGTAATAGTCTGTTGCAATTTTTGGTTGTCTTTTCTCCATGTCAGAAATTTCCTTATAAGCTCTTTCTCAGTGTTTGTCCTTTGTGTCTTAGGTGGAAGGTAATTCAAAAGAGAATATAAAAAATAAATCATCCGTGATATATTGCATCACATAGCTTTGTGGGTTTCAAGCAAATAACCAAGTACTTGTAATGATTCTGTAAAATGATGTACAAGTGAGTACATGCATGTGTGTATAGTAGCAGTCCCTGCTGCTCATCAGTTCTCACTACAGAGTAAGAGGGACATGGGGCTGTGTGCATTTCTTAAGAGCCCTTTTCCTCTGTAGGTCTAAGTTTAGCTCCGAGTTGAGAGTTCCTGGGCTAATAGGGCTTTGGGGAGGGATGACTAAACTGGAGAGAATTGCTCTGATCCTTTGGCACAGGAGCTCCACTTGCTCTTTGACAGGAAGGGAGGGATTTAGCAAGAAGGCCACTTTTTATTTACCTGTTTATTGTGAACAAAAACACAAGGCAGGTAATTTACTCTGCTTCATTGTTAGAACTGTTAGCAAAGCAGTTTAGCGAAATTGTGTAGTGCATTTTGCTGTCCTCCTGTGGTCCATTCATGTTCCTGTTTCAGCTGCCAACAGACCCTTTGGATTGTACAGTATTGAGTACTTGCTGAGTGGTTCAGTTGGTTGAGTGGTTGCTGCTGAGTAATGGCCCCAGTGCTTCCATCTCTGCAGCAACAGGCTCTGAAGACCAAAATGTACCCTCTACATGCCCTGGTGTAGATTTCCATGTGGGCCCAGGGCCTAATACAAGGGCAGGCTGGCAACTTGAGGCATCAGAGAATATCCAGAGTGTCCCAGCCAGGGACTCTGTGGGAGGCAGTTGGGGTTCAGAACACCATTGTGAATGACAACATTTGGGTTTTGTTCTACCCTTTTTTGTGGGTTTTGCCTTCACACAACTTGTGGTAATTGGTCATAAAGTTTGCAGTGTGAACTATCCTAAAATAAGAACTGGACATTTTCTTGTACATAAACTTGTAATACGTACTGTGGTAGCACTCCAGCTGTCATCACCACCTCTTAGCAGTTCATAAACTGAGATCGTGACACTTAACATGCAAGGAGGAGAAGGAATTTTAAGTTTAAAATTGTCTTATGTAAAATATATGGAAATCCATTCATTTTTGTCAAGATACTGCTTTTTATGACTCTAAAGTCTATTGTTTCACATGTTCCTGAAGATGTTTGTGGCTATGTGTTTTTGTTCATTTGTTTTTCTCTATAGTGATATACATCTCAGTGTAAACAAAAGTGCAGTTTGAGACTAAATTTGGCAGCAACCCGCAGCAGTGTGTCATTTTGTACCACCACAGTCACCTGCAATTGTTTTTTGTGTCCATTCCTGTGGTCTTGAAATGCAAAATGTCACCTGATTTTTTTTTTTTTTTTTTTTTTTTTTAAAGAAACAGGACTGTCCACATTCTGTTTTTTCCAGCTCCTTTCAGTCATTTAGCCTCCAGGGAACAAGGTGTACAGTGCTCATTTAAGTGGAAATAAGATTAACAAAACTTTAGCTGCAAATTTGTACAGATTATACAGTTGTATTGTTATGTAATTGTAACTTAAGTTAGTCAAATGGTAATTGGGCATATAATCATTTTCTGCAAAAGGTATTACTGGGCTTAGCAAAAATGACATCAAGAATTTAATCAGGACAAACACTGCAAAAAAACTGTATTGCTGCAAAAAGCAAAGAGCCATATGCTGGAGGAACGTCTGTTTTCCAAATTTAGTTCTGATTCAACACAGTAATACCCCTCTCCAACTTTGTGTTAAATGTCTGATGGGTTGATGGTGTAGGGGACTCACTCACAGCTCCTGCACTACAGGTTTGGGTGTGTATTCACATCTGGTTTGGCTTGAGTGGGATTTAAATGTTCTCCCTGTATTCTAGTGTTTTCTACCCACAATTCAGTGCCATTCACAGGAAGCAGGATAGTAAACAACTTCCATAGTGACCTTTCCCAGGAAACAAGTCAGTTTTGACTCAACAGCACATACACGCCTCCCCACCAAATACATACCTGTGTTGTGTTCAAAGAATAATGCATGCTGAGCAATGGGGGAAAGTGCAAAGGTGACGTGAAAACATTTTATTTTCAGGAGAGTTGTTTCTCCCAGCTTGGCTTTGTTGACATCCCTCAATGAACTGACAAGGATGGAAAAACCTGCTCTGTGCACCACCCACTTCCTGTTCTGGTGTGGACTGCCCGTGCATGGTTAAGAGGTGGTTTTCAAACTTATTGTCACTGTCATTCCTGCTGTACACACATTAACTTGTTTGCCTCTTTTTTTTTTTTCTTCTTAAATATTTATTCATATAAATCACTCCTGAAGGCCATTAATAAAGTAGATGGGATAAACGATGGTGATTGCACAAATATGTTGAAAGACAAAGGAATGAAGGAGTCATTTGAAGAAATATTAATAGGTTCATTTTTACATTCATCTCTGTGGAGAATGTTACCACAACAAAGCAAATGGAGAGCAAATGTATATTCAAGCTGCTGTTTAGAAGTTAATTGTAAAGGTGTTTGGGGCTCAGTGGGCAGTTCTGAGGCTGCTGCATGTATCCTAAGAGCCTCTCTCTTTCTCTGACAGAGGATGAGAGAACAAGAGGAGGAGAGACTGCAGCGGCAGGGCCAGTGACTCTCTTGTAGTGGGGATGGCGCAGGCAAGCCCCCAGCTCGACTACCAGCTCCTGCATGACCTCAGGCAGCGCTTCCCTGAGATCCCAGAGGGCATCGTGTCTCAATGTCTCCTGCAGGTATGTCACTATGATCACACTCTGACCCCATGTCTCAGTTCATATACCCACAGGCCCCATCTTTACACAGTGCTTTATTTTTATTTTTTTTTTGCCTCCCACTCACATCATACAAATTGTCATACAAATGTAGCCTTTCTGTTCAGGTCCAAAATGATAATAGATTCACATTTTAGTCCCAAACTTTTCCTTGTGTCACTGCTCTGCTGTTATATTTCTGCTATTCTAAATTGAGCTTCTGGAGTGGAAAAGTAGCCCTGCCATTTCTTTTAACATGTCCTTTGTGTTTCTCTTGAAAGAACAACAACAATGTGGAGGTGTGCTTCCTCCTGCTGGCTCAAGAGAGCAACAGGTTGCTGTATGAAGAATACCAGTGTCCAGAAGAGGGACATGTGAGTCGGAATCACATGCTGCACATCAGCCTTGGCTACCCATCCCCAGAAGGGCCCAAGGCGAACGGGGCAGGACGTACCCTGGTGCACAGTTCAAGTGATGGGCACATTGAACCCCAGAGGAGTGGCCCCACCTCCACGCCACATACAATGGTGTTCCAGGAGCCGCACTCTGCCCCTGCCACCATGGCCCCTTCCCCTGGGTATAACCCCTTTTTTGTGAACGATCAGGGTCGCTCTGCAGGCACCCCTCCACCCGGCTCCACATACCCTTCAGTTCCGCATTACACAATGAACCCTATAACTGTTACTTTGTCCCAGAACATACCCTCTGCTCCCCAAGCCCTGCAGATTCCTGGCTCACCTTACAGCACCGGTGGAAGTGCCATGTACATTCGACCAACCCCGTCCCAAAGTCCTCAGCCCTCACCCTGGCCGTCGCCTGGGGTACCTGTATATCCGCCCTCACCTTACTCCCCATACACCACCAAACAAATGCCCCAGTCAGCCTACCACTCCCCACCTCCCTCACAATTTCCTTCACCATACAGCTCACCCCAGCACCAGATCCAGCAGACGTCCCATGTCTTTCTGCCAATCAGCCCCCCCACCATGACTGGTATGGCTTACCAACAGCAGCAGCAGCAACAAATCTCCTACATGCCCCATATGTCTTCCAAGACCCCCCTGAAGAAGCAAATTGAGATGAATTTGGAGGGAGGGCAGAGGCCCCCAACCCCATCCCAACGCAGTGGTTCTCCTGTGATTGCCCAACCGGGTGGACAGCGAGGGCAGAACTCCCTCTACATCAATACCAATTCCTCCCCCAGTTCCCCATCCCGTGGGGTTAACCTTAGCAGTTCTTTCCTTCCTGCAATGTACATCCATCAGAGCCCTGCCCAGCCCCGCCCAGCCTCATCCCCTCAATCTGGAAACCCTTCCTACATTAAGATAAAGGTGTCGCCTGGCCCTGCCCAGCGCCCCTTGGAGTCACCCACTGTAGAGACAGATTCTCTCCTGAACATGATTGATGAATCAGAGCATCCTGGCACTCCTGCCCCAATCTTGCCCATCTCTGCATTGCCTGGCAGAGTTAACAACAAGACCAACAGCATGCCACACCAGTCCAGTTCTGGCTCTGATGACTATGCTTACACACAGGGTGAGTGAAAACACCTATTTGTTTGAGTGACAGCTAACAAGAAATCAGTTGTTTACAATTCTGCCTTTCTGTTATCTAAACAATGATCACGAATCAAATTAACTTATTGCTTGATACCAGGTACATTTGGGAGGAATTTCAGTGTCCTTATGATGTGTTGGTGTAGGCTGTTCTGCTCTTTAGATGATTTCCTCATCTAGTGCTACAATAGTGCCACAAATGTCAGTCAATATGTTGTACATAGTCTTTTGACAGTAATTACAACCATGAGTTTTTATAGATGTGTCTTTTGGAGCTTTGCACACATAGATTTTCAAATTTTCAGTTGGGTTCAGGTCTGTGCTCTGGGAGGGCCATTTCATAAAGCAATCTTTTTTTTTTTTTTTTTTTTTTTTTCCCTCCCCTTTCCCAAGCCATTTCTGGTTGGTTTTTGCCATGTGTTTTGGGTCATTGTCTTGTTGTAAAAGGAGTCTGAAATGCAGAACTCTGGCTGGCCAAAATAGGTCCTCCTTAAGGATTTGCCTATATTTGGTTCCATCCATGTTGTCCTTGATGACATCAAGCTTTCCAGTTACTGTATTTTCCGGACTATAAAGCGCACCGGATTATAAAGCGCAATATCAATGAATGGGTCTACTTTCATACATAAGGTGCATCAGATTATAAAGCGCATTCAGCGAAACAAAACAGTCAGATAAGTCAAACTTTATTCAACTCATTCACAATAACTCTCAACATTGTTCAGTTGTAACATAAAATACAAAACAATACACTCGTGGTGATGTGTTCTGGCTGGATTTTCTTTTCAGTGATCTTGTTCTTGCAGTAAGTGCGGAAAGTGGCCAGCTTTTCTTCGTAATCCTTTGGCAGTTGCTGCGAGATGGTTGTTCTTGTGCAGATGAAGAGATTACGTCTTTTCATAAAACGGAAGCACCAAGAAGAACCTCCTTGAAAGTCAGTGATCTTCATGTCATGTGCTACCGCTGTTGCCTTGAGTCGAATAGAGACTGTAGAGACGCTTCTACCTGCTGTTCTCTGTTCAATAACCCACTGTTCAAGTTTGTCCTCTGTGGCCATCTCACTTTGTTCCCTCGGAAACTCTGTTTGGTCTTCTTTACTTGGCGCAGGTCATCTTCTTGCTTCCTCCACTTCCGCACCATTGATTCATTAATGTTGAATTCTCTCGCAGCTGCTCTATTCCCATGTTCTACTGCGTGCCTGATAGCCTTGAGTTTGAAATATGCTTCGTAAGCATGTCTCTTAACAGGTGCCATTTTGGGGTCCTAATAAACACACCGTAATATTATGTTGAAGTACAGTACGTATTACTCTGCGAGGCCCCTGACTACGGTAGCCGTAATGCTCCAACAATCCATCAAGCGGTACGGCTTTGTAGCTTACCAAAGTCATTCTAAAACATTTTGACAGATTTTTGAGCACTGTGTACCACAAAATCGGTTCGAGGTCAGTAAGCACAACCAGAATTAATACATAAGGCGCACCGGATTATAAGGCGAACTGTTGAATTTTTTTTTTTTTTTTAAATAAAATTAAAGGATTTTAAGTGTGCCTTATGGTCCGAAAAATACGGTACTCTCCTGAAAAGCATCCTCAGAGCATGATGTTGTCACCACCATGCTTGAGAGTAGGAATGATGTTACCTGAGTTTTGGGCTGTATTTGGTTTGCACCTAACATACACTTTGCTTTCAGGCCATAGACCACAAAATTTTGTTCCAAAGGGTTTCAAAGTTTTCTCACGTCCTACAACAAACTTCAGTCAAAACTTAATGTTGGCTACTCTCCAAAAGATGGTGAATCTGTGAAGTTCTGAAAAGATTGTTCATGTCTGGGCAGTTTCTCTTAATTTCAGCTAAATAACTGCAGCTCTGCAAAGTTGCTACAGCTGGCCTCTTGGTCATTCTCTGACAACTGCCCTTTTTGTCCACTTGCTGAATGGGATAGGATGGCCTTGGTTGTGTGTGGGTTTTGTCATTTTTTTTTCCCTGTTTTGTTGCAGTGGGTTTCAAGGTTCAAAGCTTTGTCATTTTTAAACATTTTTAAAAACCTTCAGCTTTTCTTAAATTTTCTTGAGAAGCTCCTTGGACTACTTGACAGCAAGACTGTGATTTGCTGTTTTAGTTGTGTGACCTCAGTCAGTGATGCTCAAAGTGCATTCAAAGTAAAACCAGGTGTGCACTGTTAACATTTGGCATTATCCCTCAGAGTAACCAAATTTAGGTTATTTAAAAAAGGGGAAAACAAATGGTATGATTGTTTAATCAGTTAAAACCCTAATTTTCAGATTTTTTTATTTAATTCTGAAGACTTGTAAATACTTCTGTTTCATTTTAACACAACAGAGAATTAGTTCTACAGGACTGGGAAAAACTCTGGTTTATTAATTTGAATCTGCAAAGCAGCTAAATGAGAAACAATCACTGGGGGGTTTGGGGGTTAATGCATCTTGAAGGTGCTGTATTTGATCTATTTTTGAGTAAATTGCTGAACTGGTATGATATTCACAACCAAATATAGGACCGATTTATTTATGTCTATTTATTTATTGTGCCTCAGTACCTTTTTGTTTTAGAACTACTTTAACTTCCAGTTCATGCACTGCTTATATAATAAAATTTAATTTTCTGTGAACTTATGATGTGGAGTGCTCATTTTATCTCGCACCTGGTTCAGTAAAAGAAAAGTAGCACAATGTTGGAAGAAAAAAAATTAATATCCTTTCCCATTATAGGGTTTTTTCACATAACAAGGATAATTTGTTCCTTATTAGCTTCCTGAGTCATTCTTGTTTCTTCCCTGGGTAAGTTCCTTGTGAAGTGGTGCTCTTAGTGTTTGTATGTGTGAGTGAGTCAAAGCTCAGTGTTCTGCAGTAAGCTAGCATCCTATTCAGGGTGTATGTTTCTGCATGGTGTATATTTCCAGGCTGTGCCTTGGACCATAATGACTCTGTATTGGGACAACCAGTTAATAATAATAATAATAATAATAATAATAATAATAATAACTGGGGCAGAAGGTACCATAGTGGTCAAAGTTTCTACTTAAAGAATCCAGATTTAAATAATGCTGATATTGGGCATTTCTATGCTGTAGAGATGTACTGTAAAGACACTTACGTACTGTGCTAAAATTTTCTTGTGTCGAGTCAGTGTTGACATCTTGAGACTCTATAAATAGTTGAATAAATTGTGTTCTGTCTTCAACCAGATAACTAATTTTCGGTCTGTCCATAGTAGCAGTTATTGTATCAATCCACTGTATTGCAGGGTCTATCTGTTTTGTGTTGACCTTTAACTTTGCCAAGCTTGATGTCTTAGTCCAGTGATCTCTCTCCAAATAATCTCTAAGTTATGAAAGTTAAAGCTTTTTCTTTTGAGCTTCCAGAGTGAGCTTAGGTTTGATCTTCTCCAATACTGATACATTCATTTTTCAGGCAGTCCCTGGTATATGCAATTTTTCTCTGCCAACACCAATTCAAAGATGTCGATTTTCTTCCTGTCCTGTTTCTTTGCTCTCCAGCTTTCGCACCCAGGAGATGTTACTGAGAACGCTGTGGCTTGAACAAGTTGACTTTGCGTACAATGCTACATCTCTGCATTTGAGAATCTTGTCTAGGTTTTTCATGGCTGCTCTACCAGAGCAATTCTTCCCTGGATTTCTTGGCTGCTTGTCATTGCACTGACCATTGGTCCAAGTAGCATGAAGTTGTCTTTCTTTTTCGAGAGGGAATTTATCGACTTCCCTTAATATTTCTTTCTTTTTTTTTTATTTCTTTGCAGTACTTTGTCCCTTCTTGTGCCACATTAGAGGCTTTGGTTGAGTTTTATAACTGCCTGTCTTTCCCCATTGGCTTTAGCTTCTCTCTGTTTCAGAACAGTATCCAGAGTCTCGTCAGTTATCCAGTTCTGCAGTTTTTATTTTTTCCATTCCTTGCCAGGACTTTTCATTTTCTTCAAGAAGTCATCTTTACACTTTCATTTGTTCCCAATTTGATTTTTCAGACAGTTTTTAAGGCCCTGTGGTGTATTTGGCTGCATGTCTGACTGGCTTACCAGTAGCTGGTGATCTGTACCACAGTCAGCTTTGTTGATGTTTGTGAACTTTCTTCCCTGCAGTTGATGTTGGTATTGTTGCCATTGTCATGGAAATATGATCCTCTGTGAACATATCCCCATATTTCTGTTCCCTAGTGTATGGCTTACTGCTCTTTAACTGCTGAACATTGACCTTCCTGACAAGGTTGAATCCAGAAGAATATTAACTCCAGTCAGTATTTGCTCTCAGGGTCATGGAAATACACAAGCCCAACCAACAAATCATGGTGGTGGCTAAGGGTTGAAAAATGTGTTGCACAGTATAAGTATTGTATTATTGCTATAAGATCACCTCCCTTTTACCTGTTTGGCTTTTTTTGATGATAGCTTTATTTTAAAATGCTTTGAAGCTACCTACCTTAGTCCATGAAGTCCACTGCAACAAAATAGGGGAAAAATGGTACAACCCAGACTGCATTAACTTAAATTCACTCCTCACCAAAGGCATTTCCGTATAACTGTGAGTTAATAGGTTATGCAAATTTTAAGGTAACTTGCATGCATTACAGAATTCCTGCAGTACATTCATTGTGTGATCAGTCTGTACTGCATTGCAAAAAATCTGAATGCTTTAAGTGATTAGTTATTTGTATACAAGTTCCTGTTGACTTTTGGATTTTTTGTGATACCTTTTGTTTTGAGATTTAGTAATTTTTGTGTTTGTAACTCCTGTGTGATTTACACTGAGGCTTTGTAAATAATCATGTATCTTTGTATTAATGTGATGGTGTTGGCCAAAACAGCCCTTCTGCTTCACCAGCGGGCAAGGATGGATCGGCTGCAGAAGGAGCTTAGCCTGGAGAAAAAAAAGCTTAAGCAGCTGAAGGCTGAAGTGAGTGAAAAGGAGTACGACACCATGCAGAGACGCTTGCGCAGGGTCAACAAGTCCAGCGCCATACCTTCGGTCAGAGCTCAAAAAATTACTCATGAAGCTTTTCACTGTTATGAACCACTAGTAATGTGTACCTTGAGAACATGCAGTCTTGGCTCATCTTTTCAAAAATTAAATCTGCTGTAATAAAATTGGATCTTGTTAATGACACAATATATAAAACAAATTGAAGGCCATAGTCTGCAACGTATTAAGCATTATTTACATGATCTTTTGTTGAAGGTGACTTAAAATTTTAGCTTTGTACTCTAAGGTATATCATGTTTTATATTTCTAATGTACTGGAGCAGTGCAGGGTGAGTACCTTGATCGTGGGTACTGCAGCAAGAGGAAGCATCAAAAATTGTACCTTGATTTTCAGGTGATAAATGTTACTTTAAAAGAAGTTCTCATTCATTTTTTGGTTAGCTGATCTATTCATCCAATGTGAATTACAGGCTGTTTATTAATTTAAACAGCAGGACATTTATACTGCAGAACTGCAATGTCAATGACTGTCAAAGGCATTAGAGCAGTGCGTCAATTGGGATGTAAACACACAAACTCTAAGCTACAAGTAATTACCCTTACATGTTACACTACTAATAGCCCCATAAGAAAACCCAGACATGAAAGGACAAACAACCTACAAATGAGAAGGACATTAGTTCAGATGCTCAAAATTCAAAGAAAGGTGAACCGATAGGGTTAGTTACATCATCTGATCTTGCTTTCCTCAGCCATTCAAGTGGTTTCATGGCTATCTAGCTTGGCTATGCTTCATTTAGCACATTAGAATTAGATAACAGCAAGTGTTGCCTTAAATATATATACTGCACCTATACCCTAGTATCTGAGTGTATTTGGTTACTATAAATCTCATATACTGCAAACACTGATATCAAGAATCTATTTCCAGTATTTGTATAAGGACAATTATGATTTATTTTGAGTTTATCTGAGAAACCCCAGTTTCCCCAGAATATCTGTAAAACTCTAAAATACCAATACCTGAGTGTGATAAAGAATCAGAAGCAGATTTGTTTGGCCAAGTGTGCTCACACATAGTTTGGCTTTAGCTCACAATGGCTGACAGTGTACACAAGACAACATAGTATACACACACATAAATACAAACATATAACCTCAAAGGTGAGCATAATAAATATAAGGGAGCAATAATTAAAAAGAACACTTTAAACACCGATTTCCTTATTACCAAACAGGTTAGGTAATCTTGGATTTGTGTGTTAATATTCAGTTACTTTTCTGATAGCATACATTTTGTTCCCAATAATTAGTAGCACATTTACTAGTCAAATTTATTTTTAAAAATGAAAATGGTATAAAATGGAAAAAGACAAAATATACTAACTGTAAAGGGCTGTTAGTGTAATGAATAATTACTTGGGTACTTTTTGACGGAGCAGAAGTGAAAATCACCGAAGTGTAAACTGTTTTTGAACAAGGCTGGATAGGAGGAAAATCCTATGAATCCAAATGGTCAATACAGTGTTGCCATGCAGCTTTACATTTGTACTCACACATTTAGAATACTTTTAAAATTTGGGACTTAACTTGCATACTGAGATAGGTATTGGTATATACTACTCATTAAGTCAGGCAGATCAAATGCTGAGGTATAGGTGTATCTGTAGAGGTCTGTCTTTTTTATCTAAGGCATAGTTTTTTTTAAGCTACAGACTTGAAATGTGGCACACAGGTGTCTCACCCTGCATGAGGTTTTTGATTAATTTCTATCTCTCATGCACACAGTTGTACAGATATTGGTGACATGTACCTCTAGGTAGTTCCCACCTAATTTGTCAAGATGAAGACAAATGGGCCACCTCACAAATGCATACCCACATACCAGGGAGTGGTGATGGGGAGGTTTGCTTTAGGAACTGGAGACAAAATTATACATCACACTCACACATACGCATGGCAAAGGATGTTTACTAACATAAGGGCAATAAAGTTTGGTGATATTTTTAAAATTTTTGCCTTTCCACTTGACTACTACTGGTGTGACACTCGCATCCCACCTGTTCAAAAACATTAACAATACTTTTGTACTAAATACAACAACTTTTAAGGGTAACACTGTTTGGGGACTATATAATGTTAATAGATATGAAGCTGGTAACATAAGACCAGCAACATATTAATGCCTAATGCATACTTCATTCACACCCAGATTGACATCATTTAGTACACAAGGATGACAACATGTGTAGGTGGCTCTGTAGTCAGTATAACTTTTAAGTTGTATATTCTCCAGCTTTATTGTATAGTTAAGAAAATTTATTCACATTATTCAGAATAAGTTAGTTTAAATGGCAAATATGTTAACAGAATTAATAGTAAAACATTTATTTTAACACCATGGTTGAACATGTCTTAGCATTACCCAGGGGGCAGCCTTTTTTTGAAAATGCCAGTAAATAATTCAAGATAAAATAGTTAAACTTCAAAATTAATCGCTCTGTTTGTTGACCTTTGTACTTTTAATTGACAAGGCATGTGCAATTGGCATGTTTATCAACAAAATTGCCCATAATAAATATTTTGTTTCTATAACTTAGTTTTACAATTAGATGTTTTGTTTGCAGTATAAATTTGCTCAGCCATCATCACACATAATATAGAATACTTTATATGTACTTAAAATATTTAACTTGTATATATTTTACAGATCTTTCACTCATTTAACTGATTTATAAATATTAATGCAAAAATTTAGTCCATACACTTAAAACAGAAGTGACTCATGAAATAAGTAGTTCCTAAAATAAATACCTATTTAATGCAAACATTTCAGTCAAAATGTTTGACTGTTTACAGGAAAAAAACATTCTTAAGGTATTATACATGTTTAAATTCACTTTCCCCCCCAGAACTCTCACGGGTCAACGGTAAACTCACTGATGTAACTGCTAGCGAACTTTGCCAGTGAAAGCAACAAAAAAGTCAGCAAATGGTGAAGAAATTTTCTACAGTTCACCTTAAAAATGACAGTAACTGGTGGCAGGCTGGAGATGGTGACACCCAAGAAGATGCTGTGGTTTTGGCAGTACTGTTTAGTTTTAAGAAGAGAAAGTTGTAACATTGATGTGAAAAATTACCAGTAAAACAAGTGGCATTCTTGGTTAGAGATTCTGCCTCTGGACTCCTGCTGTAATTCCCATGGTCAAGGTACTTACCTTGAATTGCTGCAGTAAATATTACCCTGCTATGTATCATAGTTTAATCTGGAAAGTACAATTTCTCCCAATATTTATTTGAATACAGGTAACTGAGTAATGTTGTTACTACCCACCTCTGTTTATAGCTAAAGCATTGCTCAAGTTTATATCTAATTGTATGTAGCTTTGTTCACTTGGCACCCAGTTGATAATGTGTGTTTGTGTTTCAGCCTGAAGAGATGACTCGTGTACGTGGCCTGAACCGAAAACTGCAGATTGATATTGACTGCACCCTGAAGGAGATAGACTTGCTTCAGTCCAGAGGTACTGCTTTTAATTCTCAGCTTCCTGCTGCCATCAGCAGCTTTATTTCGGCTCCCAGCTTCATTCCGCCTGTAGCCTTCTCTCTTCACTGCTTGGGATTTATTACTTTGCCACACACTCTGTTTTAGATCGACTCATTCCTCCGTGCCAAAGTGCTGCTTCATGGCTCTAGATGGCTCTTCGTTTCTTATAGGATCAGTTCACTGAGTCAGAGCTAAGCTTCTGGATAAATTCAGTGTATGCTTAAATGTAGTGTAAAACTTTGTCTTTTTTATCTTGTTTAATTCAGCAAACCAGGAAATTGTAGCACGGTGTGTCTGCTGTGATTCAGAGGAAAGTATTCAGAGCCTTCAGCAAAAGCTATGTACAGTACACTTGTCACCCATACATTTCCAGTCTGGTCAAAGTCTAAAATGATGCCTTTAAAATAGAAATAAATAAAATGACCATTTCCAGTTAAAAAAAAAAAAAAAACAACTTTTCCTTAACAGATTGGTTGCATTTTATGACTTTAAGTGTTTTCTTCACTTACATATTTTGTAAAATTTTACTGTCTTATGGATAAGCATAACCTGTATTTTTACACCCATCCAACTGATGTTACATCTGTATATTATATGGCGACATAAACTTCGGTATCTCTATCTAGCATCTGTGTCTCTATCTTATCGGTCTCGGCTCCGACTCCATGTTTCCATGTGTATCTGCAGAATCCTTGCTCTAAAGATCTGTTAAATACAATATAAAACCATTTTATAAGTGAGCTTAATGATACATCTGTACTCTTTTGGGAGCTCCCTTGGTCAAACGCTTCTTTTCACTGTATGTTGGTTTCAAGTCCTTTGTGTCGTAATCATGCAGAACTGAGCTCAGTGTGGTCTTTCTGCAGGAAAATTTGACCCAAAAGCTATGAACAACTTCTATGACAACATCCAGCCCGGTCGAGTGGTCCTTCCCAGGCCTGTGAAGAAAGCTGACCCTCAGGCCCCATCTGTGGCATCGCATGTGCAGCTCAACAAGCACCACACGAACTGTACTTGGTTCAGCCTCCCTTCTTATTCATTGTGTCTCGTGTGCTCTGCGTGTGTATCCTGTGTTTCTCTTATTATGCTGGTTGCACGGGTTCCATGTTTTTGAAGCAGTTCTCTTCTTTCCGAACTGATATTTTTCATAAATGCCCCAAAATTGTGAAACATAATGAGTTGTTTTTGCTCAGTTTATGTGGTTGTTTATCCATTTTGACTAAAGGCAGAACTAATTGGAATCTTGGTGACTCAGATTGTCTCCTTGTGTAAAGCAGCACTATTCCTTGAAACAGAGTGCCTCTGAAGGTGGTGCTTTTCAGTTTTAGAGCAGTTAGTGAAGTTATTTCTCTTAGACTGAGCAGCAGGTGCTGTAAGATGGCTGCCTGGTGTTTCATGTATGTTTATGGATGGATGCTGTATGAAACGTATGTGTCGTCTTGTCTTAAGTGTTGGGATGCACAGTTGTGCTCATAAGTTTACATACCTTGGCAGAGTTAGTGAAATATTGGCCATTGTTTGGAAAATATAAGTAAGTATAAAGCTGTCCTTTCAATTAGGGAGTGTGCTCAAGCAAAGCAATTTATAGTCACATTATTGTGTGTGCCCTTTTTAAATCATAATGATAATTGAAATCACCCAAATGGGCCTGATCAAAAGTTTACATACCCTTGAATGTTGGGGATGATAATACACACAAGTCAATACACACAGGTTCAAATTAAGAGTACTTAAGGGAGAGTGTCCACACCTGTAACTTCTTTGATTGTAGTCACTGTCTGTGTATAAATAGTCAGTTTAAATTCATGCAGAGCTGCACTAACTTTGCTGGATACCAAGCCTTGGGGAAAGCAAAAGAACTGTCAAAGCACCTGCGAGAAAAGGTTGTTCAGTTGCATAAATCAGGAGAAGGATATGAAAAGATAACCAGAGATCTGAAAATGCCTGTCAGTAGTGTTCAAACTGTGATAAAAAAAGTGGAAAGTTAGGGGTTCTGTTGTTACCAAGCCACGGTCATATAGACCAACTAAGATTTCAGCCAGGATCGTTTGTCAAGATGCCAAGAAAAACCCGCAACCCACTTCAGCTGACATACAGGCTTCTCTGCAAACAAGCGGTGTTGCTGTTTCAAGATGCACAATAAGGAGGTACTTGAACAAAAATGGGCTGCGTGGTTGAGTTGCAAGAAAAAAGCCTTTACTGTGCCAATGCCACAAAACAGGCCGCTTACAATATGCCAAACAGCATCTAGATAAGCTTCAAAACTTCTGGAACAAAGTCCTTTTGAGTGATGAGACCAAAATTCAACTTTATGGTCACAACCATAAACGCTATGTTTGGAGAGGATGCAACAAGGCCCATGACGAAAAGTACACCATCCCTTCTGTGAAGCATGGAGGTGGATCCCTGATGTTCTGGGGGTGTGTGAGCTACAGCAGCACAGGTAGCTTAGTGAAAATTGATGGCAATATGAATGCAGCATGACACCGGAAAATATTAGAGGACAATTTGCATTCATCAGTCCCGAAGCTGCACATAGGACACACTTGGATCTTGACAATGATCTAAAACGCAAGGCCAAGTTGACCCTTCAGTGGCTACAGCAGAAAAAAGTGAAGGTGCTTGAGTGGCCATCACAGTCTCATGACCTCAATATCATTAAGCCACTTTGGGGAGATCTCAAACGTGCAGTTCATGCAAGACAACCCAAGAATTTACAAGACCTGGAGGCTTTTTGCCAAGAAGAATGGGCAGCTCTACCACCAAGAAAATCAAGGGCCTCATCTACAACGATCACAAAAGCCTGCATGCCATCATTGATGCTAAAGGGGGCAATGCACAGTATTAAGAACTAAGGGTATGTAAACTTTTGATCAGGCCCATTTGGGTGATTTCAGTTATCATTATGATTTAAAAAGGGCACACACAATAATGTGACAATAAATTGCTTTGCCTGAGCACACTCCCTAATTGAAAGGAAAGCCTTCTGCGCGACTACTTATATTTCCCAAACAATGACCAATATTTCACGAATTCTGCCAGGGTATGTAGACTTATGAGCACAACTGTACCTGTGGGCATCACGCCTGTACGCCTGTACTCGTGTACCTGTGGTGCTGACTCTCTCCTGTTCCCCAGATGGAGACATAAGTTCGACACGTGACAGGAGGCCTGGCCCGCAGGACGAAGACTTTGAGGGGGCACAGTGGAGCTGCGAAGTGTGCACCTTCCTCAACCACCCTGCACTGAACCGCTGTGAGCAGTGTGAGATGCCCCGCTGCACCTGAGCCCAGGGGTGTGTGTCCCAGCCCCACCCCACCCCACTCACCGTTGCACTCCCCGACCCCCCAGTCTCCAAAGGAGAGACCCTTCGCTTTTGCATTCTGCTGTATGACAAGAAGCCCGAAGGAATCAGCAAAAGTCTTCATCTTTGGGAACCCGCCTCTCACCTAGCCCACCGGCTTTAAGGGGACACCCCCATCCTCAGCACTAGAGCTGCCTGTGCTCCTCTGTGTTTTCATTTCAGTGTGACACAAAAAGGATACTGACCCCTTGTAGATGGCAGCCTCAGGGCAGGGCAGAGCAGTGAAGTGGAAGTAGGTGTGTGGGCATGGGGCTGTGTGTATTTACGCTGGAGCTGCTGGAACAGAACTTCTGCATGGGGGTGTCTTGGTGATGGGCCTGAACTACTAATTGACACCCCCCCCCCCATCCCACCCCTCTGCCAGGACAGTTTGTGATTTTTCTGATGGCCCAGAGGGAACACAGGAGCTTTGCTCTTGACTGACTTGAAAACAAAGGAGTGAGCGGGTCGTATGGGCAGAGCTCTAGATTGTACACTGAACACTGTATGTGCTGTCATGACACTAAGGGACTCGCGTAATGAACATATTCCTGGTACCTTTATGCATATTCTGCTCCACTGTAATCTGAAGATGTTTCTCTGTGTGGATGATCTATTTAATAAAGCACTTGTTCTCTGTGAAATTGCTGGGCCTGAGAGGGACTGTGTGTGTGTGTGTGTGTGTGTGTGTGTGTGTGTGTGTGTGTGTGTGTACGTGTAGGTATCAGCGTGGGTGCTCTTTGTGTCCTTACAACAAGGTCATTGTCTTGTATACTTCAAAAGCAATTGCAAATTTTGTGACATTTGGGGACTAAGTAATATTGATTGTAGTTTCTTGAGCTTTGACTTGGTCTTTTTGTTTCATTTTTCTTTGATGCCCAAAAAGGATGATGGCTGCTGTGTTTCAGTATTACTTTGGTGAAGGGTTTATAAGGTACGAAAAATTCTTAATTTCAAATTTAGACCAGGACACAGTTTAATATGTGGTTGTTTTAAACTGAAAAGATGTCTGTTTATCAGTAATAGAGCAGTAATGGGACCAAACACCAAGCAAAGAGCAGTCCTGTTGGTTTTGGTCAAACCATTTTTAGTTTTGCTCTGCAACTTGCACGCAGGAACGGTGCTGGTTTCGTTCCTCTTGCCATGGAGGTTAATGGGGTTCCAGTGTTTGTTGGTCACATGACTTGGTAGCCATCTTGGACCAAAATGTCATTCTTTTATAACGTTGACTGTATGTGTTTGGAGTTATCGTGAAGCTGAGATTGCTGATTTCTCTGATCCCCAGGAACATCGGCTTCCACAGTATCTATTTGGTCATTAAGTTTATGTTATCTTTTCAGGATGCTTTCCAACTTTTAAAGAAGATCTTGACCAAATACATGGTGGTGCAGCGATCTGAACGGCAGTTGATTCCCTGTTGAAATGCACAAGTGCAGTAACGTAATGATGGTGAGAGCACTGCGGTGAGCTTGCCTTCCACAAAAGGGTAAAGATGTCCGAGTCTGGCCGCAGACATCGTGAGAGCAGTGTGGTGGGAGAGGTGGGAAGGTGACCCTCCAGCTTGAGCACAATGACGCTGCACTGTGAAAACAGCCGAAAGTATCATGCCTCGTGCGTGTGCGTGTGTGCTTGTGTGTGTGAGAGTGAGTGAGACCCGATCTGGCTGCTTTACTCTTCCCCAGCCTTCGTTTCCATGATGTGTCAGAGATTTTTTAAATTTTTTTAATCATTTTTGACCACCTGTCAAAACATCAATGTTTTTGTAGTCCAGATCGACAGCCCCGGTCCCTTCGGCTTGGTAAGGCGCGCAGGCTTTTTTCTCTCGCCCACAAGTCCACTTAATTATGCTTGAAAAGATGAAAATGAAATTGCAGAAATTGATCATACTTGTAAGCAGTCATTTTATTCTATTTGTAGGAGAGTTGCTGAAGGTGTCTTAACAAGGTTCAGCCTCAAAAGAGCCTGTGTGTCTCCTCAACCGCTGGGATGGGGGCTGCACAGGCCACCCCACATCATTACTTAATGGCAGTGATTCGCAGCACCACTTGCAACCCCTCACTCCTGTCTAAACGCCAGAGACTTGTGTATCTTTTGAATTTGCTATGTAATTTATGCGCTTTTTTTAAATGGGTGACAAGCTGTTTGAGGTCTAAATGGTTTTGTAGTCCGAGTGCATCGGTCCTCAGGGATACAGACTCTCAGGGTGCCTCTCGGTGACGGACGTCTCCGGGGTGTGTATCCGTCAATCGGACGCTGCTGTTCGCTGTGCTGGAATGGGCAGAACCCTGTATTGCAGGCCTGCGTCCACTGGAGAGTGCCGTCCTGTCGGGGTGGAACAGAGAGAAGTCGAACGAAGCTTCTTTACTTCCATTGATTTAAGCTCCTGCCTTACTTGGAAAAGTTGCTTTGACATGGGAATGTGACGCCTTTTTTAATTGACCTGTACATTGTAAAATGTCAGAAATAAAGTGCGCAAACAGCGTAGAAAAGGAGATAAAATGCACAAACCCAAATGGCAACGGACAGTAAAAAGCAAGTACTGTAAAAGTGTGATTTCTTTTATTTGGGCCCTCAGTGGTGTTGAAATGTGCTCAGTCTGTAACTCCATGTCACATTTTAACTGCTTTGTGATCCTCATGGAAGAGGTCGACGTCATGGCGGCAGTTTAATACCCTTGTTGCTGAATAGTAAAAATAACACTGTTTACTGACACGCCAATGTTGCTTTAAGGTGTTTTGCTAGAGCTGGAATAAAGAATGGCACTGACTGAACGATTCACTGTACGGATGTCTGCTGCACTCCTGGCCACAGACCGAAACTGCTGAAGAACGGGAGGAAGGACGGCCGCACTCTCATATTCCATTCTGGACCGGCTGGCACCGTCACTGCACTGCGAAGGGATGCTGGAGGACTTAAAGGTGTGACTGATGTGCGGATGCTGGCCGCCATGTTAGCCGGATGCCACACCACTGCGAGCCTGCAGTGCATAGGTGGTTATTGAGAATAATTAAGGAAAGCAAATGTTTTGAGCACTTGGGTTTGTGTGACGTGTGCAAAAGAAACCAGGAAAATGGTAGCATAACTGCGTGCTTTATTGATATACACAGTAAAGCAATATATAATACAGTAGTAAGGCATATATTTGGTGGAATTTGATGTGAAGGACAATGTATAACAATCATTCAAAAATGGATACATGATACAGTTGAAGTTAGAAATTAATACAGCATCATAAATGTAGAAATGTCCTGCAACATGCTGCCATAATGTGAAAAACGCCAATTCAACTTGTTCCAAACACAGTAAAACATGGTTATACAAGAAAATGGTTTGGACGGATGAACTACTTAGTGATTAAATACATGAGTTTTCCTCCAAAACACAAACATTAGCAAAGCTTTTTTTTTTTTTTTCTGGAATTCACCCACACTAATTTACTGCATTTAAAAAAACAAAAAAAAAACAAAAAACAACTCCATCTGCTCTAGTAATTTAGCAACAAAACGTGCATTCCTTGAAAAGCGGGGCCATGATGGACACGTTTGAATCTGTCTGTGCAAGGACTCCACTCAAAGTCGGCTGGGGTGTTTGGACTGTGTAAGTGGTGCAGCTCGGTGGACAGAGTGCCTACAAATGGAAGTGAGGTAGAACTTGCGCAACCGGAACACAAAGCGACAGCCGACAACTCTGCGTATTTCGCACAGAAAGACACTTTTTCTCTCTCTCCCTCACGGCCGACACCCCTCTGCCACCAGCAAAATAATGTCGCTAAAGGTAACAACAACCTGCTCCGCTCCAAAGCCAACACATTCCTTTTACAGGCCTTTCTTAATATTTCTGTTTAAAAATTAAAATCCCATTGCTATTAGAAAGTGGTATTAGAAAATATAGCACTCGTCTTTTTTCACACCCTTTAAGAACAATACATAAACTGACCATTATCATCAACTCCCTTTCAACTGGGTTCGCACCGCTCACGCTTCCAAAATGGGACCAGGATGTTTGCGTGGCCAGTCAGAGCGCACGGGGGTTAAGTTTACGGACGGTCGTCACCTGGATGGATCATTTCCTAACAACGCTGATGGTCTCTTACAAGCAGGACCGTAACGCCGTTATCTTGAACACGGCTCACACACGGATGCTGCGCTACACGGTTACACAATCGATGCATTGCCTTTCAGTCATTTTTTTTGTCATTTTATTTTTTATAAATAAAACTATATTATATAAAGCACCCTTAATTTTACAATCTTTCTTTTTAATTGTTACAAATGTTTATTTTTACAATCAGAAATCCACTCAATACATAGAAACAGTAAGTAATTCCGCACTATTTTCACACATAGTTTTGTAGTTTTTTTTGTACAATTGCATAGAACCGTAAAAACCTGTCTCTGTTAATAAAACCATTTTAGACTTAAGAAACTACTGAAAACTACAAGTTTGTAACCATGATCCTTCACAAAAATATATATATTGTATTTGTTTCTTTGTAAACGTTTCCAGTCCAGTAGTGTAACTATAAAAGCATGCTATCAGCAGGGGGCGCTGTGTCGTGCTGTGTTACACAGACCCTTGCTCTTCCGTCATCACGCTGACCAGGGACTCGACGGCACGGCTCAGGTCCTCCGCCATGTGGAAGAGGCTGCCCACGCTGGGACCTGAGGAGGCAGGCGGGTCAGGGGTCAATGTGGCACAACGTGACCACAGTTGCATATCAACACGGCTCACAAGCGACACGCAGGTAAGCAGAACGTAACACAGGTGTGTTTCAGGTACAGCCTGCTAGCGCACATGCAGTAACACCGGAAAAAGTTGCATGAATGCTGTCAAGCGTGCGCGCGCACATACACACATTCTCCAGAAGCACCTACGTTCAGCTGCTGCCTGGATAGTGATACACAACCACAGTTTCACTCAGTGTGTGGTGTGAAGGAAAAAGAGGGGTGTGTGTGTGTGTTGGGGGGGGCACAGAGGGAAGCACAGAGAGGCAGGGGATGGTGCGCAGGACGGCGGCCAGTGAGCGGCCTCACTAACCTCTCACTGGGCTCCGCGTCGCCCTCCTTCCTCACACAAACACAAGAGGTGCGGAAAGGGAAGGCAGAAAGAGAACAAAAGAGTGAATCAGTTTCTCAGGGGAAAAGGAAAAAACCTGAAGTGAGGAGCACTGGGCATCGCTGACAGGCTCAGAATCAGAAATAAGATTGTGCAAGTGTGTGTGTGTGTCTGTCCGTTGCTCACCCTGGCTGTGGGGAAACGAGTTGTTCAGCTGCTCCATCACTTCCTCCAGTCCTGTGCTTGTGTCCTGTGAGGGGCTGGACAGTTCATCATCACCTGGGTCACGGGGGGGGGGGGGGGGTCAGCAACAGCCTGCAAGCTCAGCGGTGTGTTTATCTGCTTATTCAGCCAGCAGTGTGTGTGTGGGAACCTTAGCACTCAAAGGTGCACCTTGTCTGACTGTCCTGAGCAGCCAATCATAAATTCTTACTTGTTTATGGCTTTTTATCCAAAATAACTGTGAACTGGATATTTGTATTGGCCACGTCAGGTTACCTTGATTACCTGTAATATGTTGCTTGTGGGTGCATCAGCAGCCCCCACCAACACCCACTTGCAACAAATATGTTCACACAAATGAGCAACTGTTCTCCCACTATGGGGGTCTTTGAGAAAGGAGATGGATTTTGGAACCTCATGGTTGCCTTGTTCAGTGGGATTTGTTCTTACACTCTGATTTTTGTCCAGGTGCCGTTTTCCCTCCTTTCTGCTCTCAGAAGCCAGCAGGCAGCACTTTTCCCTCTTACAGTTTGTGTACTGCTGGTCATCTCACTTTTCCACCATTGCAAACTAAATCCTAACCCCTATGTCCACCCATCAGTGTATCCCCACACTAAAAACACTGCCCTGAGTGTCAATGTCCTTCAAATTGATACTCCCTCCATCCTAAAATGCCGTAAAATGGCAGAGGGCGCACTGGCATTGGAACCCTGTGCCCACATGAACCCCATCTAAGCTACTCAAAGTAGGGTGTATTTTCTCTGAGAAAAGGAGTACAGCCTGTTGGGCCTCCCAGCCTAGCCTGGGTGCTGAGCGCTCCCACCTGACGCGGGTAGTGCGTATGTGCCCTTTGTTCTAAGTTAGGTATAACAGTACTGCCAATTGATGGTTACAACACTGATGGTGTAAATGAAGGTACACTGGGGGGGTACACTGCTCAAGGGACAGGGACTCACCCATGGTCTCGGTGGTCTGGCTGGCCACCACGCGCAGGAGGGGCAGGCTGCTGTCCGAGCGCTGGGACGAGCTCGAGGGAGACGACAGGGCCGTGCTGCCATTGAGCCTGGTGTCAGCCTGAGGCTGGGAAACATGGCACAGCGTGAAGCTCTGCTTGCACCCCACACATTTCCCACATCATCACTTTGCGCTGCTCTTCATCTTCAATGAAGGAAACGCGAGGCCCATTTTCACCAGAGGTCTGGAAACGTGCAGCTAAACCCAAGGGTCGTACAGGTATGGGAATAAAGGGGAGCTTTTACTTCATCCCTGGACCCAAAGCCAGATAAGAAACACAGTCATCTTGGATAAAGGTATCAGCTAGAGTGTCCAGAGCTCAGCCCGTTTGACAGTGACTGTCTGCATCTATTCCTATGTGAGAGTGGCCATCACCCACCTGCTCCAGCAGCTGTCTCAGGCGCTGAAGCTGGGACTCCAGCTGCTTGTTGTGGTCCTCCAGGATCTGCATGCGCGCCTCTAGGCGGCCCTTGTGCTGACGCAGAAGCTTGGCCTCGGCGATGAGCTCGGCGTCCCTGGGGCTTTGGGGGGACACGGGCAGCATCTCGGGGGGCGAGGGCAGCGGGGAGAGTCCCTTGTGGTCATGGGCCTGCTTCAGGCGGTCGTACTCAGCCTGCAGGTTTCTGAGGGAATTTAGTGCCGTGTATCTGGTCACTGTAAGTCATCTTGGATAAAGGTGTCAGCTATAAACCAGTAACTTTATAGAAAAAGTCAGACAAATTAATAAATAGTATTTATAAGAAGTATTTCCCCTTTTGCAGTTTTCTGTTTTTGGGCATGTTGGTAGCCTATGCTACATTAAAGGTAATAAAGACAATACAAGTGTTGCTTTTTTCTGTCTCATAATCCTTTCATATACCACTAGGACCAAAACATCTAATTTAACCCAAAAATGGCTATGAAGGAGGAAATTGGAAAGGGAGTAAATACTTTTGTCACAGCGCTGTAAGTGTAGTTACCTTGAAACAACCGAGTCCAAGCAAAGTCCCTACAGTAATGTACCGTGTGTGTGTGTGTGTGTGTGTGTGTGAGAGAGAGAGTGTGTGTGTGTGTACCGGTTCTCCTCCTCCAGGTCGCTGAGGACTCTCTCCAGCTCGCCCCTCTCCTCGGTCTCCAAGGAGATGAGGATCTGGGCAGGGCTGCGAGGCTGGCTCAGCGGGGACTCCTGGTTCAGGCTCTGGCAGTAATGCTGGATCAGTAGGTGTTCATCATCACTGCAACACAATGGGGGGTGAGGGTCAGTCCCAACTGCAGCAAGCAACTAGTTAACCCATTGAAGCTCCAGCTGGTGAACCGGTTTGTACCACAGCATTAGCACCGCAACACACCAGTGCCACTGTAGATGAGGGAAGAAGCCACTAAGATGAATAAATGAGAGTGATGAATGAGAGTGAAAGGAAAACAGAATAAAATCAATGACAGCAACTGACAGTCACATGTACAGACCTGTCCTCCATTTACGACCAGATTAGGGACCGACAAGCTACCACAGATGCAAGTTGGATCGTACTCAGGACCCAGTGCAAGTATGCAGTCCACCATGGGGTAACTTCTATTCAAACATTTGTTGATGTTTTTTTGGCCTATTTTGTTTTATTTCTGGCAACACTAGTATCCATATTATCCATATGGTTATTAAATAATTCAGCACTGTAATCCTTACCAAAGTTTTTCCTTGAAAAGTACACTATGTTCATGACATTTTTCAAATGCTGTGCCATACTACAGTAAGACACAGTGAGTGTAAGCAACGTGATCTCCTGCGGCCGTTCCATCAGTAAACCCACCGAGCTCACCGGTGGCTCATTGATGGTCATTAGTCAGCAGCGCGATTGGGGCAGGTCAGGCGAAGGTGGTGCGTCGGGCGACATGGCAGTGGTCGTGGGAAAATGTTTACTACTCATGAGTGTCGTGTCGTGCAGGGTTTTCGGTGCAAGTTCACTTCTGTAAGATGCACAATAACTGAAAGACGTGTGCCGAATTAATCTGCCGCATCTTAGCATGACATAAGTCTCATGACAACATCTAACACTGTGTGTTGCACCATCTTCTAGCTGCAGGACGGAGGGAGAAAGAGTGGCGGGGGCATGGTGGAGCAGGTGCAATGTCACATATGCATACTGCACAGGTACATATGTGCAATGTATTTTCATCATTTTATAATTTTTTTAAAGATACAGCATAAATGTTTTTGTCATATTACCATGTATGTTTGTACAACTGTGAGCAGACCTTATGGTTACACTACTACATCATACACGTATTGCACACGTATTGTATACTGTACACAAGACGCTCATGTACACTGCCTGGCCAAAAAAAAAAAAAAAAAAAAAGTCATCACCACCTGGATTTAACTTAGTGTTATGGTCTGGGGTTGCTTCAGTTGGTCGGGTCTAGGTTCAGCAATGTTATGTGCCCAAAAAATGAGCTCCGCTGACTACCTGAATATACTGAATGACCAAGTTTTTCCATCAATGGATTTTTTCTTCATATTCCAAGATGACAATGCCAGGATTCATCAGGCTCAAATTGTGAAAGAGTGCTTCAGGGATCGTGAGACATTTTCACACATGGATTGGCCACCACAGAGTCCAGACCTTAACCCCATTGAGAATCTTGGAGATGTGCTGGAGAAGACTTTACGGTCTGACTCTCCCATTATCAGTACAAGATCCTGGGGAAAAATTAATGCAATTCTGGACGGAAATAAATGTGACATCGCATAAGCGATGCCATGGCAAATGCGTGCCGTAATCAAAGCTAAAGGCGGTCCAATGAAATATTTAGAGTGTGTGACTTTTTTTTTGCCAGGCAGTGTATATACATTTATACTTATATATTTGCTATTAAGATGCTCATCAGTTTACCAGAATTCTGGAAATCATTATTTTTTAAACTTTTTTGTCCATCTCATTTTTTTAAATTATTACTATCATTTATTTACTATTAACTGTTGTAAATTGAGGACAACCTGTTTAAATTTAGTTTTCCAAGTCACACACCAAGAGATCTGTTTCAGTTGTATTTCCATACACAGCATCACAGACCTGCAAATTCAGACCTCTGGAAACACAACGTTCACATGTTCAGGCACAACCATGTTCACATATGCACAGTTACTGACACCCTCAGACATATTGTATATTAATTTTCACACATGCCCTCATCTGGAATATCGCCACAGTCACCATTTGGCAATCCCTGAGAAGTTGAGCAACAGCAGGACTCACATGCTTTCATTAGGCGAGATGCTGTCATTGATGTAGGATCCATTCCGGGTCTCCATTTCAGCCAACCTGCGAAACACCAGCAAGGGCAGTCACCCGTAAAGAGTAAAGTACAAAAACTGCAAAACATGAGTATTTCCAAAACAGTGTTCAGCTGATGCCTCTGTCCAAGGTGACTTACAATATTAAGCTATCTAGCCTTCGGGGGCATAGCTTACCTGCTGGCATAATGCTCAATCCGGGAGTGGGTGTCGTCGTGAGACAGCTGGGGGGAGGATGTGGGCCTGGACAGGAGGGGGAAAAAAAAAAAAAAAAAAAAAAAACAGTGGACCAAAAAATAGATTAGTTCTAATATTAGTTTCTTCACAAACTGTTGACATATTAACTGTCTTCACTATTTCATATTATTTTGCTATTCATACAAACACTCTGCTTAAATCTGTCGGCCTCTGCAGTGGTCCACTGACTGGCAGACCCTGGGGTTCACATTTCATCCACACTGCATGTTAGTAGCGGTGTGTTTATTCATTCACACAGTGTGCGGCTACACCCTCACAGCTCCAGCCACTGGAGGGCAGTATCCCCACAGGCACCGGAACATCATACCGGCCCCAGTCCTACACCACTGCGAGCGGTTTGTCGAGCCCACTGCAGAAGAACTTACCAAACCTTCACCAGTTCTAAACATAGTACCCTTACATGCACACAAATGTGTCCTCTATCTATCGGCTATTGCCTGTGCAGCATAACTCAGACAATAAAAAATAAATTATCCTTTATATTTGATTTAAAATGGAGGGTGCTAACAATATAGAGCTACATGCCAGGCCTGGAGGAATACTGTTCATTGGCAGCTGCGACAACCCCAGCACAATGTGAAGTCAGTCCTCATCAAAGCTGACCTTAAACAACCTGCAAAGGAACGGTGTTTGCACCGAGACACTGTATGCCGTTCAGATCCAAACTGAAGCAGAGGTGAGAAGGAATAGAAAATAAAAGAGAACAATGAGGCGGAGGCTTGTCAAGCAGGTGAGTCGCTCTGAGCAGGGCTAACAGGTGGTGTTCTTGCCGTGAAGCTGCGTGTCACCACATGTGTCTGTGCACGTTTGCACACTTCGGTCTCATTACGTGTGTGCGTGTCTGCGTGCGGGAGTGCGTTTATATGCTCTTCACAGTGTGTTAATGGAAGGTTTCTGCATTTACAAGCATTCACACGTGTCTTTTTTATTCACTGATGGTATTTCAGCATACGTGTGTGTCTAAGGGATTGCGAGTGTGTGCACGCGTGTGCAGAAGCAGCGCCCGGAACAACTGCTCGGAGTACTCACGCATAATCTACAGGCCAGAAGTTGATCAGTGTAACAGGACTGCAAGACAAAAAACGTGAGATGAAGACAGAGGCAGCAGGGAGCAAGTGAGACACTTTCACAGGAGCAAAAAGGTATTAGCATGATGGTAACTAAATGGACAGCAGGGGGCGATGGAGAGCAACCACCCAACCCCAACCCCCTCTACAACTTGCACACACAATCACACCTTTCACTGATGTCCCACAGCCAGTAAGCAACCCACAGAAGAGTACGATTTATTGTATAGCCAAAACAGATCTGACAGCAAAACATGAGCGCTGGGTACGAGCTGCAGTCTCCACATGAACTCAGGCAAGGATGAGGGGGCGAGAATCACGCTGTGCACCAGTAGGGGAGAGACGGGCAGGGGCGTTGTGGGTCCCGTCACTCACGTCTCCATGTTGTCCCCTTCCAGCACAGTCTGCACGGGGAGGTAGCCCATCCGTGGGTGCTTGGCAAAGTAGCGCTTTGTCCTGAACTTGTTCTTCAGCACCTTGGCAAAGTCCCGCACGTCCTCCCCTGAAGTCGTCTACCGTGCAAAAAAGGAGGAAAAAAATGCCAACAATGAGGCCCTTGTTCGCAAGCAGAAGCCACACTCAGCAGGAAAACACACACACGCACGCATGCACGTACACCTCTGACTTTCTAATATACTTCCATTTGTTCAGAGAAAGGTTTTTAAAAAAAAAAAAAAAAAACTTCAAGACTAAGATCTACAGAGTGCAGCTTTCCTCGGAGGCATAAAGGCCAGTAAAATTGTTTACACCGACTTAAAATTACCCTCCCTTTGGTATCGTACCGGCGTGCAGTACTCCACCATGGGATACTGCATCTTGTGGCCCTTAGCGACACGTCCAGAGAAGAAACAGCTTTGGCAGATGTCATAGTTGAAATGCTTCAGGCTTCTGTACCTGAGTATGACAGAGCCAGAGAAGTGTTGGACCCCAGTTTCATGCTAAAAACCATATTCAGCCACTGGTGAACTGCAATACTGGCTCTGCGCTCACCTGAAACCGATGATGGGACACTCCTTGCAGATGTTGCACTTGGCCTGGTGCTTGGCCGTCTCAGCGGCTGCCACGCGGTGCAGCACTGGCAACCACACCATGGACTGTGGCTCCAGCCGCATCCAGTCCAGGAAGAGCGCCGCCTCCAGCTCCGGTTTGTTATTGGCCTTCTCCCCCAGAAAGACACATAGGAGAGCCAGTGAGAGGACGCGTCAAGTTCTGGCATGCGGTTCCAAGTGAACAAATGAGGGAAGCAGGGAGAGATGAAGCTGGGGGGTCTTTAGCGGTGTGTGTGTGTGCAGTGAAGCAAGCATGGTGAGCCAATGCTGCACTCCAATGGCAGAGCAGTCATTTGTCTCCTTGGAAACCGCCTGACCTTGGGGTCAGTAAAGGAATGTAACACTTTGTCCTTGTTTATCGGTAGTCCTCAAACACACACACATACACACACGCACTGGGTACCCATATTTTGTCTGTGGGTCCCTCCCTGTCTGTGCAAACAGAAGAGTTTAAGTGACCCAAACAGCTTTCCCTGAGATGTACTTTGCCAAGAAAGGAGATTAATGGATTAATAAAACATTCCTCTGTAGCACCCCCACAAAAACACTCACTTCTTCCTCTCCTCCTTTTTCTTGTTCCTGCCCTTTTCAATCCCCCTGTCCTGCTTCTCTGACTCTCTCATGCTGTTTCGCTCTAACAACAGGGCTCAACATGTCCGTGTGGCGCAGGGAAAACGGCGTGGGGCAGCACAACAGAAGACATGGAACTTCTGCATGCGCGTGTACATCTGTGTCTTACCGGTGACCATCTTGTATGCACGTGTGTGTGTGTGTGTGTGTGTGCATGCACCCAAGAGTGGACAACACTTACGAACTGGAAACAGCTGCGCACACTGGGCTCGATGTTGCTGCCCCCGAAGGAGGCCACCTCTCCCAGCTGCCGGGGAATCTGAATGGACTCGTGAAGGAGGAGGCCCAGGCGGCGCTGGTCGCAGAAGCCTGTCGGACTGGCCACCTGTCTGAAGAGGACTGGAGGGGGGGTGCGAGTGTGTGGGGGTGGGAGATCAGTGCACACTGATGTGGGTGCATTCAACTCAAATCTGCTGTGAGGTTCACACTCCCAGACACACAGGCAAGTAAAACATTTTACAAAAAACAGAGAATCAAGTGAAAGAAGTACAAACTCACTTTTAAAAGTACAAACCCAGTTATGTGCCTGATAACACACCACATGCATTTGTTACACACACATAAGAGAAGAGAGAAATACGAACACTTACATCTGTATTTGTCCTCCAGGTGTGCTTTACAGAGTGAAATAATGCCAGTTTTAAATGACAGAGTACGGATTTTCCCAGTTCGGCCCCTGTGGAAATAACATCTGTTACACACACACAGCTGCAGCAAACACACTCACAAACACACAAACAAAGAAACAAAAACACAGGAAGCCCTTCAAACCACACACACCTGAGGTGCAAAGACAAATACACATTGGCACTCACGCAAATCACACACAGCTGCAGCACTCACACGCCCTCATTGGGAATTTGTGTGTGTGTGCCGCCCAGAGAGGAGATCACGTACGTGTCGTAGACGTTGAGCAGCCAGTTGAGACACATGTCCACACACAGCGGCACATTGACCAGGCTGCTGTGCTGCTGCTCCATGCGGTCATAGATGCTTGTCAGGCAGTTGATGACCTGCATGATGTCCATCAGCTGCTCGTTCTGCTTCAGGTTGTGCTGGTCGAAGGCCTCGCAGGCGACCGACATCCCGAGCAGATCCACTGCGCGCACAACAACACGTCACACTACAGTACAGACAGCCATGTGACACACAGCGCCCAGAGGACAAGACAGAGTTCCACATGGGGTCATGGGACAGAGTGTAACATGAAGGGGCTATTTGGGACTTGTAGTTGGGAGAGGGGGTGAGGGGATCGAACGGCTACACAACTCCGAGGTGAGAGGGTGAGGCATACATACATCATGAGAGGGGAGCAGGTATGAGGGGAGAAGGCAGCACTTACAGCACAGGGCCTTCTGCAGCCTGCGCAACTTCATCGCTGTCCTGTAGGCGGAGAACCGCACGTTGTTCAGGTCAGCTGCAGGGGGAGAGGGAAGAGTGTTACCATGGCAACCTTGCCTGCTCTACCCAGCGACACTGCAATCTCTTGCTCATACAAAAAAAAAAACACAAACACAAAAGCAAATACACATGAACAGCAACACACACATCCTCTCTGTCTCACTTATGTTTATAAACATGAATATAAACAGCCCCACAGAGGCATGCATTTGCTTACTGACTTACACACACACACACACAGAACAACAGAGGATAAATGTGAGAGGGAACTAGAGAAGCAGCAGGCTAGAAAAGGAGGGAGGTAGGAAAGGGACCAAGGAGGCCGGACTACTGCAGGGCTCAGGGAGGAAGGCTCTGGTCTAGACCAGCAGCAGGCTCAGAAACTGCTAGAATTTTGTACATCTCAGGGCTGCGGTGAGTGAACTGAAGGTACACAGGAGACTTGGCTCACCCAGAGACTGGTAAAGTTCTGCCATCTTGGGGTGGTCCCAGCAGGTGGTCTGCGTCTGGTGGCTAAGGAGAGTTTGGAGGTGAACACATAGCAACACATTCCTGAGGTCACTGGTGCTGTAATGTTTGTATTGTGCCACCAGTCCAGCCATGAGTGCTCACACGCCTGTTACTATTATTATTCACTATGTAAATATTTGCATGTAATATTTCAGCAACATTCTTTTAGCTTTCTCTGGGGCACAAAAATTCATTATTACACAACACTGCATATTTTAAAACAGTATAAAATGGTATCTTACACTTCCACGAAAGATTTGTAAAATATTCTTGTCCACAAATGTCATTGTTGTACGTGGAACACAGTTTCTCCAGTTCTCTATCAACTACCATTTCGTGACTTTTTCCAAAAACAGTAAATGCTGCCAAAGTTCTTCCAGCAGAAGCTTTTTTCTGTCGGAGATTGTTCCGTAAAACGGTCACTTAATGCCCAATGCAGCCGCTTTGCTGGCAATGCGCAAAAAGGACGGCAAGAAATCGCACCAAACTCATTTGATCGGCGTGGTTATACGTCTGTAGCAATAAGCGCATTTCCTTTCTCCCAACAGCAACGGCAAGTACATGGTGGCTATTTGGTGGCTTGCCATGTGGCTGTGGCTAAAAATGGCTCGATCGAGTCAACGTCATGAAGGGAAATCTTCAGGGAACGTGAGATGACAGCACGGATTTCCTGCACATTTATGAATAATCTGTTTTTGTTTTCCAAAATGACTAATTCAGCGATTAAATCTGATAATGTTGCTGTCCAAATCTGAGCCACAGTTCACCACTCTAGTAAATGCCTATACACCACTTCTGAAACAGATCAGCTTCCAACACTTTTTCGCGACCGTGTAAAATGATGTCACTACGGCATATGTCACCATCTACACTGAAACTCTGTAGTTCGTGGTTGCAGAATGTAGCTGAAAACAAGCACCCAGATCTAAACTGTGCCCCAGAGGTCTACATGGATGGAGTCTACTGAAATACGGATACAAAATACGCATGCACAACAATGGCAATGGTCTTGGCTGTAGAACGTGGATACAGAATACAGATGCAGTTCAGTGACAAATGTATAATGCAGATGTAGAGCAAAAAAAAAAATTCAATACAGAACGCCAAGGAAGGAAGTGATGAAGCATATGGATGAATTCTGATGTAACTGTAGAGCACTGATGAAGAAATTTAAATATGGATGTAGAGCAAAGAAGGACGTGTATGTAGAACACGGAAGAAGAACCTTGATGAACAACTTGTATATAGAGCACTGATGACTGTAGAACATGGATGAAGTAGTTCCATGCAGATTGTGAATGCACTATGGATCAACTATGGATGCACGCCTTTGCCTTTTGAAACACAGGAGGCCAAAAAACAAGTTTAAAACTCAGTATACATGTAAAAATACTTGAGTTCAGTTTGCACTTGTATTTGTATCTCTGCGTTCACACTTGAATATAGAATCAGGAGTTTCAAAAGGTTACTATTGCCCCTCTTCCTCTCCACGTGCATTCATCCATGGAAACAAGGTTACCATCACTTTTCTCCACAGCTAAACTATCTCGGCCTAAAACTGTCACCATGCTGCTGTTTCCACTTTGTGACAATGATCTATGTAACTGCAACACAATGCGCACATGAAAATCACTACTGTATGTTGTGCTGTATGTGGGAAACCCCAAAGCTACACTGCCCACCTGCAATTTTTGCCCATACACTTTGCACAAAGTCAGGTCATCCAAATGGTTAACACGGTCAGGTTGGAAATGATGTGCCACTCACCAACCCAAGCTGCCAGACTGGCACGCCAGAACCAATACTTTTAGAACATTGCTCAAAAATAGCACGTGGTTGTTTTCCAACCATGAGCAAATGTATTAAATGTATTATTATATGTTTTAAATGCCACAGAAAAGAAGACTGTTTTCTTGCTGCACCTCAGCCTTCATGAATATGTAAATGACCCTAATACATATGCAATTGTGCCCGTTTTGGTAGCAACACTGCAGGACGTGGGCGGGATCATGGAAATTCAGACCTAATAAGATTTCCAAAAGCTGGTGACAACTGTGTGAGGTTAAATGCTGGCATCATTTCAGCATGTTGAAGAGTTGATGATAACTACCTGGGACACAACTTGGGAAACAGTAAATTGCTGTTGGTAACTAAGCAGCTGTAAACAAGATGTTTCCCAAGGAAAAACACTAGAACAGTCCCACTGCCACATTGCTGCACTTATTAACACAGAAATTTTTGACCATCATGGACCAACCAACCAAGAACTCATTTATCTTCGTTTTGTTTTCTTTTGATATTTAAAAGGATTCTTACCCATGTTTTAAAAATGAATTATGATTATGCAAAACCCTGCAGTTCTCAAAGTTCTCAAGGTTGTCTAGTTCTCATTACAAAAATATTAAAAATAGTTCACCTTGTTTGGTTTGCACTGAAATCTACAGACATGCTGAGCTGCCCTTCTCTTAGCAAATACAGCAATACAGCTGGTCCTACAGCAACTACACCTTTGTCTCTAAATGGTGCTAAATGGTTACGCCCAAATTTGTGTGTTTCCTCCGTGTGCTGCAGCTTCCTCCCATGCTCCAAAGACATGTGTTTCATGTCAACTGGTCACACTAAACTGTCATGTGTGTGACTGTGTGTGGCCACCCTGGGTGGATTGGCATCCCATTTAGGGTGATGTTTGTTAGCCTGGCCAAGCACACAACGATTCCAAGGCCCACTTCAGCATTACTTGGTTAATGATGACGGATGGGTCACGATACCCCTGAACATTAGACAACCCTAAATAACAATACCGAACGCTGTTTCAAACTATCTGGCATTACCCCAGAAAATGAACAACCCTCCTAAAGTGTATTTTTTTAATATAGCTTATAGTTCTGGGATCAGCTCCTTAGCAACTGCAGATTTTTTTTTTTTTTTTTTAAAATCGCTTACAATGTTCATCTCATTCCCTCACTATCAGCAGTCTGGAACCTAAGTGAGAAGCACAGGGCATGAGGCTCAGCAATGAACATCCTGGATAAATTGTATGTACATCCCTCCTTCAGACAAATGGGTTTAATTCAATCTGTGAAATCATCCCATTAAGTTAATTCCCCTTGTAAGGGGGGGGGGGGGGTACTACTATTTCTTATTTTAAAAATGATTTTGTACACATGTAAAATTATTTAAAATACCAATATACAAGCTTATTTTAATACATAAATATGATGACATTGTATTTGTGTCAAAATTATTACTTCTAGCTTGACTTTTAATTTTGTATTTTCATCTGTTATTATTAACCACATGTCCATGGTAGGGTCACTGAGGTCCACAGACTATCCAGGAAGAAGAATGCTCGAGGTAGGATCCACCCTCAATTAAACTGAAAATTTGGCTCACAGATGCTCATGACACAAACAAAAATTCACTAAAAGCACTGCCTATGACTTTTACTGTGCAAAATATGTAGAAGTGTTGCTAAAAAATGCTATGTAGCAGAACTGCCAAAATATTTGAAGATTAATGACATTCATCTGACTGCTAGTTTAAGGCTGTATTTAAAGTAAGGATATTCATGTTGTTAAAGCTGTTTATTCAGCTATTATTTCAATCACTGTGTTAATAGTCATAGATTTAGAGTTTATTTCTACTAAGCAGGCAGTGCTCTGTGGTTCGAGCTGCCACCTTGTACTACACAACAACTCCCATTTGAACCTCACTCCCTGGTACCCTTGAGCAAGGTACTTACCCTGAACAGATACAGTAAATAAATCACTGCAACTCTCTTAGCGTGCAAACATTACACTGGAGCCACTATTTCACAAAGGTGTTAGATAGACAACAACCTCCATTGTCGTGCTTAACAAGACAACCCTGAACACAGCAGTGTTATCCTGAGCACAGCACCATAACAGCACACAGGGGTCTGTGTGTGTGTGTGTGTGTGTGTGTGTGTGAGTAATGGACAGACAGGTATTCCACTGCCTTTAAGTCTCACTGATCACACAGGAACACACAGGTGTGTGAGCAGCTGCCACCTGTACACACACACACACACACACACACACACACACACACACACACCTCACTGCACCACACGGTTATCACGTTCCAGAGTCCTGAAGAACAGCTACTTCTTCGCTTTCCAAAACTAATGTTCACATTCTGGCTAAGATAACGTGTACAAGCCACCACCTTTCGCCTCAAACTATAAACTCACCGAGATGTGTAACTGAACCACTGAGGGGTGAGTTATATTTTAACCGAGTTGCATGTAAACAGAGTACTTTTCCAACGGCCAGCGTGGAACATGGCTACATGTACAATAACATTTTGTCATGGGGGGCTTTGAAAAGAATGACGTCTGTTCACAATGCATGAGGCGTTTCAGTAGGAGAGAGAAAAAACCTCAGGATACCTCAACTCAGCAAGAAATGACAACAGGAGACTTTGCAGATTTTTCGCACCATATGCCGCGCAGCGAGCAAGTCCGGACAGAGACTGTGGGGCCGGGAGCGGTGAGCCGCGGAAGCGCGCGGGAGCGTGACTAACCACAAGCTTGCCGCGGACGTGGGAGCCCGCAGTCACAAGTGCGTCGTGTCTGAGCCCCCCAGCCCCCCACGCTCACTGCCTCCACATACAGCGAGATGCATCTGAAGAAGGCGACACCACATGTGCATTCACAGCAAATTACGGCCAACGCTTGAGCAATGTAATGGTTTTATAGGTACGAGGAGCCAACAGCTCGATGACCGTATCAACACAGTTGCTCATTTTGGTTCAGCTCCTTAAGAAGCAGCAGGAAAAGGTCAATCCATGTTGCTATTTATTCACAAGGTCGCTAACTGGGTCAGTCAGGCATCTACTGCTTACCGTGCAGGAATTTCGTCTTTTAGTCGATTTATTTGCGAGTACTAAGATTCATGCTGTGCAGCCGTATTGAATGCAAGCTCTTCTTTGTACGCCATCTTTGTCAACTGATCATCACTTAGAAGCGTAAATAAGCAGTGATTTCCTTAACCTCGAGTGCATAAACAGTCTGTTTAAATGCAATAGTTAACAGCTTCTAGGATCTCTGTTCTGTCCTTCACAAAATCTTGGTCACCCCAAAGCACTCACATCATATTTATAGGAGACAAAGTGATACAAAAATTACAAATCAAATGAGAACCAATAAATAATTTGTTGAGCAGGAACAAGTGGCACTTCTCATGGAGGAAGTCAATGGCAGTGGTGGATCAATGGGACCCTTGTTGACATGGCCTCCGGCGGCGGAACGCACTCCTTGTCCGGACAAAAACAGAATCGGCTCCAAATTTGACCCTGAAGTAAAATCAATTCCAATTCATCTCTTTTGGACACATTCAAAGCCCACTGAAAATGCCTCCAGCCACTCGAGCCACACCTGCCTGCTTGCTAATATGCCCCATCTGCCCCCATATGGGTCATTGATATTGCAACCATGGATGCGCATGCACACACGGGTTTCATGAAAACTACACCTCTGTTCTTCATCCTCGTCATCCGTTTTGTATGAACGGTTCACAGTCTCTGACTGCTGCATGACAACCATCTCAAAAGAGAAGGAAAATGTATGAAATCACTGTTTGTGTGTGTGTGTGTGTGTTATCTGGTGCTCATTCACATTAACGCCAGCCTTCAAATAAAGTTTAACCTAAAGCAAAATGAAATGAGGGACTGGACCAACATAAAATAATTCGCAAAGAAACCATTATACACAGCTACATATGCAGTCCCTCCCTTCACACAGCTGTTTTTGCGTATGTGCCTGGGAGCTGGACTCAGCAATGCAAAGAAAGCATATCTGAATGAAACATCTAGAAAATTCAAATAAATAGTAAAACAACTTTCTGGCAAAGCTAGATTGCGTGACTCAAAACATGAACTGAAACTCTTTATCGTACCTGAAAGCAGCACAAAAGGTGAACAAACACTGTGACGTGATGATGAAAACATTGATTGAATTTTTTCTTTGCACGTCCATAAAAATACGTCTGGATGAAAATCAAAAAATAGGGCATGACCCACCATGGAAGGCAACAAACAGCCACTAAACATCAAATGTCGCATTGGAATGAAGAAGCATGTATATTGACCCAAATCGACATATAAATAAAATAAATGCATAAATACAGAAATTCAGCACTGCTTAAGTTTTATTATGCTTGGATTTCGTGAATTTCTGTCTAGTTCACTAGCCTCATGTAACTGGATGTTGCAGACACTGCTCCGCATGCGTGAGGACCAATTCCTTGGCCTAAACCAAAACATGACGCAAAATCTCTTCTCTCTTCGATCCCCTTGTCTACAGACCTTCGGGTTGAGAATGGTAATGTCAGTAAAGGCTGAGGATTGTGGACTCGTACTTTTTACACTGAACACTTAAATAACCAGGGGTATAAAACTTGCACTGCAAGAGTCCCAGTAGTAAATGGCCTTCACAATAGATGTCCACGCCCAGACATCACTGTTTAGCATCTCCATCATGTGCGGTCCATTACCAGGCCCACACCACTCTAGATAATGTTCTGCACTGTGTCAAATCATGGCACATAGGCCTTAAAGTGACAAGCAGATTTAATCGTGTTCCCCGATGCAAGCATTCCCAAGCTCAATCCATCTGAGGCCCTGCGTCCTCCTCATATGTAATTTCTTTTCCAAGTCTGCTACACCTCCTCTGGGCATAGTAAATATGCCTCAGTAGTAAACACTACCTGGCCAAGTACATTTTCTTCTATGTCTGCCTCTGATTTATTTTTGCAGCTCACATAAGAGACCCAAAGCTCAGCAGTAGTTCTGGTGGAAAGGACTTCCACAAAATCAAAACACATCTGACCTTCCCATCTTCACACAGCCAAAGGACTTCCAGGTTGCACCGTGAACCCAGCGTGGTCAAACATTTCTTGTGTGTGACCACTGGTTTAAAACACACCGCAGGCTTGCAATGGGCAATATCATGCTTCAACATGTCAATATGTGAATACATGTGGCTGCTGTTTACTTTCAATATTTTATGCAGTGGTGCCACGAACAAACACAGAAATATAACTCAATGCCACCCACGCACGGGAGGAGTTCTGGAGAAACATGTTCTGTTTTGGTACCGACAACAGTTGCTCCTTCTGTCTCGACCTAGCAACACAAGCACGGCAGAGATTTACCACACTGTTCCTCTGTTCCAGACTTCCTTTAAAAGTGACTGACATCTGAAGGTGAACACAGCTGACAACAAGCCTGCGATGTCAAAGCAGTCAAAGATGCTCTTCTTCCAAGCAAACTTTGTTCCTCTCCAAGGACAGATGTGCAGAATTTCAATATGGATTTGACATTGTTAAAGACACGTGCACATTTCATCATCCAGGTGCACCTCCCGTCAAACCTACAGGGACTACAGCACTAGCTGAAGACACACTAACACGCGCAGTCAAAATGTCCAAATATTCAAGTTACACCAAAGACACCAATTGCAAAGACACAGACATCCGTATAAAGTCTAAGCATAGTTTGAAATAAAGCATCGTGAACCTATTACCGTGTGCAACAATAGAATGTAAAGTCAGATTATATATGATCTGATATAGATTTATCAGATGACACACAGTCCTCTGGGCTCACTTTAAGGAAGCTCTAAATAAGGGGTAGGAAATTATGAGCACAGCTGGAGATGCTCACATTTGTGCAGAGGAACAAAAACCTGAGCACAAACGTGCAAACTGTCCCGCAGCCCCATGCCCAGGGTTACTGTCGGTGGGCGAAGCCGTGAATGACCGCTCTTCCAAACATCCTGCAGCGTGACAAGGTGTTTCAAGATCAGAACCAAAACAAGAAGGTTATTAAGATTTGCTAATATTTGTTGGCCCTTTTGGTGTAATGACATACTATCAAATACAAGGGGTGTCTGACTGAGTCCATCACTCTGTACATGGAGGGTGAAGGAGATGCCCACAGCGAGAATTCTGATCTCAAGGCAACATACAAGGAAAAGCTAGACACCCTGAACACCCCCAGCCCCCTGGCCATCATTTACATCTTGATCAACACTGTCGACATCTTCAGTATCCTCAAGCCCGTGGCCACTCTCAAGACACTCTGCACCCTGAGCACCCCGAACATCTGCAAACATCTGCAGCCGTGCTCCGGCGGCGCATCCATCCCACTGCTCCGGTGTCCAGGATTTGCACACTGAAACCCAATGCGCAAAGCCCGCACACGTCCGTCCCGTCATGTTTTTATCGGTGACAAAATCACTGCGTCGCGCTGTTGCAATGAAGGACGCGGTGTGAAAGGGGCCCAGGTGTCGGTCGGTCGGTCGGTCGGTCCTTGTGCAAGGGCGGCGAATCGCTCCGATTCTCGGCTCCACTGCGGTGTGCGCTGTGTGCGGGAACCGCGACATGCGGGGAATTTTAAATGAACACCAACACGTCCCCCGGCAAAAACGCTGCACAACGAGCCCCTTAACCCCGAATTCCACACTAAAACGAGGTATAAACAACCTTCTGCCCCCTCCCCCCTTTCTGCGTGAACCGCGGCGCTTTGCAGCGCGGACACCTGCTGGGCTGGGGCAAACACTGCCAACATCTGGTGCCGCTGGCGCTGCTCCGAGTCCCCGCTGCAGGCGCCCGCCCCACCGCCGCGCCGCCCTCGCCGCGCCGCCGCCGCCGCGCACCCCTCAGTCCGTCCGCACGCAAGGTCGGCTCGCACTCACTTCCTCATCTGCTCCCGCATCGTCGCCGCGGTCCCAGATCCTTCTCTTACGCTTATTATATTTCTCCGCAACGGGTCTAGACGAAGCGCCGCGCCGCGCCGCGCCGCACCGCACCGCACCGCTGCTGAGGCGAACCGCGCGCGGAGGAGGAGAAAGGACCCGAGCTGATCCGAGCCGAGCCGAGCCGCGTCCTTCCCTCGTTGTGAGCGGAGCGGAGCAGAGCGCCGCGCCAGACGAGGCGGAGCCACGAAGCCGCTCCCTTCCCCCTGCGCGCTCCCGCGAACGGCTTCGGCTGTGCAGGATCGAGGAGGGCAGCGGGCGTTCGCTGTGTGAGGGTGAGGAGGCGCGCCTCGCACTCGGATCTCGTGTGTGTGCGTGTGTGTGCGTGTGTGTGTGTGTGTGTGTGTGCGTGCGTGGGCGCGCTGCGAGCCACCTGTGTCCCAGCGCTGTCCTGGCGGAGCCCCTTTATCAGCCAGACCGCACCACGACACGGGATACTCATCGTGCAGCGTTTCATCCTCGGTCGTTCATGGTCATTTTTGGTAACATTTTATACAGCATAAACGGTACATATGCAAGCCATTGTCAACAAAGCGCGCGCGCACACACACCTGCGTGAGGCACACGGGGGGGGGGTAAAGGATGATGCGAATGGACGCAGTAATGGCCCGGGGGTTAAAGACTTGATTGAGAGGGGGGGTGTGAGACAGAAAGGAGGGACAGAGAGAGAGAGAGAGAGAGAGAGAGAGAGGTGCACTGCATCGCCACACCGCTAGTCTCCACATCACGCGCAGCACTGCAGTGTGGGGCAAACTGGCTTATCCCGCTTTCCCGCTGGTTTAGTCTTTCTCCCCGATTATCAAACTGTGCATTAATCCTCACAGTCTGTCTTTTGGACAGGATTCGGCTGGAGAGAAAAAAAAAGCCCAAACTATATTTCTGCCCTACTTAACCGCACCGGTAGCTGTTACACCAAAACGCTTACGCCTGGTCTCAAGCAGTGTTTCCGTGTAACGCATTCCGGTGTGAGCCAACGTCGCAGATAATTCCAGCAAAATTCCATTTACTTTGCACCGCAGCTTCTTCATCTGCTTCATCACTGGAAACAGCTCACATGGTTGTGCATTAAGGAGGCCACCACAGCTTCAGCTCAGCTACAGTAACTGCAGGTTAGATGTGAGCGCGTGTTAAGTGAGTGTGGAAGCCTGTCAGTGTGGTCAGTGTTTGTCAGTGCCTTTGCATCCTGCTCTCTGTCACTCACTCTGCGAGGGTCTGCGTTGTTTCCTCGGGTCCTGATTTCACCTTCTCTGTTCTGTGCATAGAGAGGGGAGATCTGTCATTCAACACACACACACACAGACCTCCGAGTGTTCTGTGAGGTCGCTCACTCAGCACACGCGCACACCTCATTTCTGAACAGGGAAATCCATCTCATTTTCTCACAAAGACACGGAGATCTGTCACTTAACCCACCTACACGCACGTAAGTTGTACGCTTGGAGCTTCAGATGTGCAAATCAACACACTCATGCACAGACTCTTCTGCACACAGACCGTAAGATCAACGCAGACAGAAACACACAGCTGCTCTGTAGATCGAGAAGGAGATGATGTCTCCTCACACACGAATAACATCCTTCTGCACGTGAGATCTGGTACTCAACGCAAACACGTCCGTTCAGCACGGGCACGCACACATGTTCTGAAAACACAAATATGGACACACCGGTCTTCTTTTTTGCAGATAAAGAAAAAGTGCATGCTCATCAAGCTCAAACTCACGTTACGGCACACTTAGAGGCCGAAACAACCCTCTCCCCGTCTTTTTCTCCAGCGCATGCCTTCTTTTGGAGCCATTAGGACTCACGTGCATTCAGTAGCTGAACAACTCCTTTGTTAATTACTGCGAGTAGAAGCACACAGACCCTCTTAAGTCGATTCAAGGCAACATGAGTGGAAGAGTAACACATATGTGAGTCCATTGTGCCAGACTCATTGTCAAAGATGCATTCAGCAGCACTGAGACCTGGACCACAATGAAGCACCAGTAAAGCCAGCCAATTCAACAAGACAACAGAACTTCAAGCAGAACCTCAGCACTTTCTTTTGGACAATAGACTTCTCAGCAGTGCTACAGACTCCTCTTGGTCTATTAAATACCCAGCAAGATTTCCTGCTCCCTGCAGGGTAGTAGGAATCTCAGCGGAATTCCCAGCAAATCTGCCGTATCTCTGGCAGGACTTAAGCACAGAGCTTTTGATACATTAAGCAGTATTTTAGAATTCACAGAAATGCTACAGACCTACATGGAATGCAAAATATTTCCCAGTAAGACTTAAGAATATCTACTTTAATTGTTGGATTCCTATTAGGAAAATTAAAAGTATTAAAGAAGTCACAAACTTTTAAAAGAAAAAAAAAAACAAATGGAGTTTGGACACACCAGGTAAATAAATACATAAATAAAATAGGAGCTTAACTGAGTGTTTCAGCAAATTATTTTATATGCTGAAGAATATGCTGGAAAAATTTCTACTTGTATATTTATCTTCTTCCTCTTATTATTAATAACCTGACACTGTTGTCTGTGAGTATTATCATAGCTTAGTTACAGCTCTCAGTATCAGGGTTGAGCACCTTCTCCACCAAGTTACACGGACGCTGTGGCTTGTGTCCCTACCCCGGTGCTTAACTGCCATCACTTCATGTCTATTCTGCTTCTAATAGCATTTAAATGTTGCTATTTTCTACTTTAATGCAGAGCACTTTCTGAACTTCAAAGTTGATGGCATTCACGGTGACTGTTCATTCAACAAACAATTGTTATGACATTTAACTAGGAGGAACTTTCTACAGCCAGGTTTAGTTTAGCAACAATCTAATGTGAAGCACAAAGCTCACAACTTGTACCACTGTGCTGGTTAGGGTATGTTAATGGGCAGTTTTTAATTTGACAACACGCTCCTGTACAAGATAACTTGCACAGTTGACACAAGTTGAAACCGAACACAAGAACATGCTGTTATGTGTCAAAGAAGGAGAATGAAGAGCAAGTTTTGGCTGCAGGCTATAAATTAGTGAAGCCAGTTCTTCTCATTGAGGTGTCAATTTAAATGCTTCATCTGCATTTAAAGTATGTTGTTATGTAGTTTTTACACAGAAATGCTTTGGGAGCTTTTCTAATCCTTTTATCATTTCAAAATACTGTTAGGTACAAAGAAAATGCAACAGTGTCTACCTGCTTCTCTGGCTAAAATCAGCTTTCTGGCAAAACAACAAAGATATTTTCTCATAACTTAATTGTTATGCATCTTTAGGTTTTGTCATCTGATAGTTTGGCCGCACTGCAGTTTCTGGTTGTTTCAAAGTGGACCGCTTCTGGTTGAGTCAGGGGTTCAGAACGAGGAAACCGCAGCTAACTTTAAGCCAGAGAAGATTTTTAAGTAACCAATGTTATGCAGTTGATTTCTGAGTTACGTTAAAGTACGAACCAGATATTTGCTTTATACAGATGGCCCTCGACTTACGATGGTCCGACTTGTGATTTTCCAACTTTACGATAGTACAATAGCGATGTGCATTCCGATGAAACTGTACTTCAAATTTTGAAATTTTCCCAGGTGAGTGATATGCGGTACGATAATTATTAGACTTTATAACTCATCCCCTTTCTGTAAGGAGGGTATCTAGGCATCTGATTTCCACTTCAACTTTTCCCTGACTTTTTTCCCCTTGTACTTACTTATATAATTTTTTTCTGTACTTATATAATTTAATTGTATTATTTATTGACTATTTCTTGTATTGTGGCACTGACCATGCTGTTGAAATAAGAATTTTCCTAGGGATCAATAACATTTTATCTTATGATACTCTCTCGTGATGCTGGGCAGCGGCAGCAAACTGCATCTCCCAGACCGCCGTGCAGTCACTAGTGTATACAACAAATACACTACAGTGTTCTGTGTTGTCAGCGTTTTTTGGATACCCCTCCCCCACACTGTGTTTTGTGCATCCATCATGTCAATGATAGCCCATCTGTGTCTGTGTCTTCTGAAAGTGGAAAGCCCGCAATGCCTTTTACGGTAGGCTAGGCTGTGATGTTTGGTAGGTGTTATGGCATGGGTTGGTGGAATTGCGCGATGCAGCAGTAATAAGTTTAAACTCTGTTAAACTCTTTACTGAGTGTTGTTTCTGACATTAGCGATTGGCAGTAAACAAAAACGGAAGATTCCACAACTCAAAATAAACAAAATACGAGGACAGTGTTCACAAGAGGGACTGAGCACTGACAGGAAGTCTGGGTATGAACTAAATCCTATCCACAATTGGTTGGTTCCTACGGCAATCAATGCTTAGCCTGAAGACGGGGGTGGAGAGACCACCTTACCTTACATTTTGTTGCTAAAGCGGCTGCAGGCATGACAGTAAGTTAGGTGTACAGGTATGTGTCGCCTAATGATGTTTCGGTCAATGACGGGCCGCATATACAATGGTGGTTTGTAGTCTAGGAGCAATAGGCTATACCATATTCAAGTTAAAACGGATGAACATGCAGCACACAATGGCGAAAACTGCCTAATGATGCGTTTCCCAGAACGTATCCCCAGCATTAAGTGATGATGCACTTTCGAATTACAATATTTTCGAATTACAATGGGTTTATTGGAATGTAAACCCATCGTAAGTTGGGGACCACCTGCATTATTCCCTTTAAAAAAAAAAACTTAAAATGATGTCCTTACTTGATGAAATGTTATAAAGAGGCAGTAAATTACTCTTTTTCATGTAATACCAGGAGTTTGTACAGATGTAAAATTTGAGTTAATCCAGGTAAGGTACTCACTTGATATAATACGGCACATTGTTGGGTGAGATGGAACGCTCAAATGGGGGTTGAACAGAAGCTGAAAAAAGGGGACAGAAGTGTGGATTCAGTGAAAGAAATCTCTCTCCTTCGCCCATAACTGCACTGCCCACCACGCACCATCCTGCACTCGCCCACTCACTCTTCCCTACTGCTCTACTGTCACACACACCCTATAGGCTCCAGATCCACAGCTGAGGGGAATAAGTCCCATTAGATTTCAAAATTTTTCATTCTCACCCCCTCTCATTTTTATTAAAAATTGGTTCTTAATCTGATAAAAATTATCATATTATTTTAAAAATTGTTTGCTGTGTTCTTGCTAGGACATGCTACTGGAACAGCCTGTACTTAAGACATTGCATGTAGGAAAACAGGATTTCACTTTGCCACTCCACAAATGTTTGAGCAGCACTACCCCAGACCCCCTGTCTACTGCCCACATTTAAGAATTTTCCTACACTTCTGTCCCTCTCCATAATAACCAAAAGCATTTTTGTTTCTAGTCTCATAATAAAAAGCATCACTTGTACTTCACTCCAGGTAAATGTTTCATTTTTCAAAATGCTTCACCTCATGATTCCATTAAGCAGTCCATGAAAGAGCTGCTTATACAGTTAGGGTGACAGTGATCTGGAGCCATTCCCAAGCATTAGGACCGCTACACCCTGGATGGCATCCCAGCCCATTGTTACGCACTCATGCCTGCACATATTCAAACACAGAGGGCAACTACAGGTACCAACTCAACAGAGCAGATATTCAGACTGTGTGTGTGTGCGCGTCTGTGTATGTGTGTGAGCGAGAGAGAGATAGAGGGAGAAAGGGGAGTAGACACAAATATGGGGACACCTTGAAAAGTCCAGGTACTGAGCTGGTGCAGGACCTCTGAGGTAACAGTGCTACCTGCTTAGTCAGTAGTGATTCACCAATGTGCCACCACCAGCTGACAAAGACAGGCAATTGACAAGACTACTCTTTAACCCGGCATGGAGGAGTGGTGCAGAGTAAACTTACGGAGCAGAAAGTGTTGAGAATGGGGTCCAAAGTCCCGATGGGCTTCGTTCAGCTGTCTGAGATGCTCCTCAATCGAAACCTGCAGTGAGAATGAGAGAGCATCACATGATCATGGAGAAGACGGAGGCTACAGATCCCAGAAGAAGCACATATGCGCACTGCTTGCCTCTAGGCCGCACATGTCCACTGGCTCTACTCAACACATTAAGCGACACAAAAAAAACATCTTCTGCAGAGCACTGCTGCAGTCTGCTCCACATAGCTTACTGTAACAATGTGAGTGCAATGATGAGCCATGTTTGAATGTTCCTGGTGTGAGGGAGGCAAACGATGTGTAAATGATGGAGTGGAGCCTTGCACAAGTGACAGAGAGAGAGATGGTGTGTAAGCAATGCGGAGCTGATATGACACTGATAGATGGCCACCACATATGAGTGACAGAGGCAGATGATGAGCGATGCAGAAGCACGCAGTGCGAATGGAGTCATCTGAGCAGCGGTGTCTGAGTAATGACCCGGATATCTGAGTAATGGAAGGTCTGGCTGGATGGTCCTTGACTACAGGACTGGGTGCTGTTAAATGTACACATTACCTTGGATATATCTCCCACCTCCTTCATTTTCCCTGAGTTTCTGCAGGTTTCCATGGAAACCTGATTAGGGTTATGGAGACAAGAGAGCTCAATTGTACCTTGAGGGCACTGCTATTGTCAGATGTGTAATTACTGTTACTTCCTATTCAGCCAATTTCAACCTACCCAAAATACCAACATACCCCATACAACAGTAGTATACCTGTACCTGATATAAAGAAGGTGTACATAGTGCCAAATAAACCCATGCTCATGGGCGTGCAGCTGTATGCAATGCCGGTGGGTGTGTAACAGTGCCTAAACAGTTTGTAAACACTGAAGAGTGCATAGCTGGCAGGCGTACAGTATATGGGTATGCAACAGCACCAACTGTCTACAGCAGCAGCTCGTGTGGATGCTCTACAACAGGACCCTTCCTCTACAGGAGAGGTTAATGTGGACAATAAAAAAGGAACAGCATCTGAAGCAGAAACTGACACCTCTGACTACAGAGGGTGACACTGGTATGTATGTAACAGCCCCTGGTACCTTTAAAAAACTGATAATGGCAAGACAGGATCAGTGCATTAAATATTAACCATAAAGCACTGTACGCCCAGCACAGAGCAGATTTCAGAACTTGCTGACAATGTTAAGATCGAGAGATTAAAAAGTACTGCAACGATCTGGATAATTTGAGTTTTTTTTTTTCTCTCTCTCTCTCTCTCCATATTTTGAAGCTTCTCATTTCTTTTGACTCGCAAGCATTTTAAGAGGCAAAAGTGAAGATACGGGAAAGGTGTTTGGGGACTTGTAAACCATGCAGCAAACTGTTACCAATCTGTATATACTGATGGGCTCTTCTGACCACAGTTTTTAATTTGAATTAATCAGTGTTTTGTTAAATTTGAAATGTCTGCTGTGATTTTTCTTATCCAGATGTATTTTTTTATAACTGTCTGTGCAGCAGCCTTGTGTGCAGATCATGTGTGTATCCCTGTGTTTAGAAAAGAGGTATAAATGAGACATTTTTGTACATATCTATGAGAAACAAGTGTGGATATGTATATTACAAGAGTTTATTTTGCATACTGATCTGATGAAAGTTTTACAAAATTATATAGAGGAGCTGCTTGTCTAGCATGTAACAGTTTGCACTGAGGTGCAGTAACTACACACTTTGACACACACAGCTCACATGTACAGTATATTGTTGGCCTAAAGCTGGCTAGGAAAACATTTATAAAAAATAATAAAAATCTAATGAAAATGAGGTAATAAAACTCCCTGTGTCTCAGTAGCATCCATGAAATTTACTACAGTTGTAAGGAGCACATTTATTTGTATATACTGTACACTTGGGCTTGTCTAAAATGTCGATCACAAAAAGTTACCTACATTACCACTGTAAGGTGCTATAGCTCTCTACTGCAAGAAAGATAAAATGCACAAAAAAGCAAAGTGCATTTGCTTCAGTCATCAACAGCAGTACAGTCTTAGCTCAGATCAACATTTTTAACTGTCATACACACGTATTTTTACCATTTAAACATACGCATCTGTTTTGTACAGAAGCATGATTTTCAAAAAGGACACAGAAAAATTCTGCTATTTCTTGCAAACTGTTACCACAGGTAACCGATTTCCAGTGTCGTACGTTGGTCATCTTTTAACACTGCCTTTCGATCTTTATCCATTGCCCACCCTCCCTTGTTCTTTTTTGTAGCCTGTGCATGTTCAAACTGTGCTGCTGCTTCCTGTGTTTGTGCCTCATTTGCCAGATATTTTTTGAATATTTATATTATTGCTGTTTATTGTTTTGCTGTATTATTCATTTGGAATATCTACTATTATTTTCTTGTGCAGAAGAAGTTTTTCCTCGCATCACATCTGCCTCACAATTGTTTCACTTTTGCTATTTTATAAATCAACCCAGATAACAATAATTTTCTTTCTCTCGTGTTAATCTCAGCACCTCTTTGAAACAACATTTGCTATAATGATGGTGAACCCGAGCTGCGTGCTCCGTGTCCCTGTTTGACAGCATTGCAGCGCAGTGGTGCGGCTGCGCTGCTGAGGCTGCATCATTAACTAGTGATGCAGGTATTTCGCTGTGCCCATCGCTTTCAGCCATTGAAAACACGCAACTATCTAGCTGTTTATGTCCATCACGTTCACTTTTGGATAAAGTAACAGCATAGCAAGGACAATAAGTATGTCACAATAACACTCTTGCTTGGTTCTAACACCTAATACCCTCTGAAGCTCCCCTTTACTGTACTGAAAATGTTTCTGCAATTTAGTGCTTAGGGGTGTTTATTTTAGATATTTGTATCACCTCATAATGATCGGTGGTATGTTGCCATTTATAAAATGTCATTTAGTTCTCATTTCACTTAAACACAGATCTAATATCATTCCATTTAATTTAATGTACCCATTAGCAGTGAACAGCTCTTCATGATGACAGTTCACAGCTAAAGTCACTGCTAATGAATATAATGGAGCGTAAAGGTAACACATGTAGGGTGTGGTGCTGTTTGTCCTGATGCATTAGGATGTTCAGCACAGGCGCAGTTAGTCATTTGTCAGTATTAGTGTGTACCTCTCAGAGACAGGGAATAATGACCGGTGTCAATGTATGCACTGCCTTCTCAGCATAAATATCCCACACTATTTTAACAGACCAATCCATGTCAATTTGGACTCGTATCAGTCCACACTAGTCAGCATAACTGGGTTTGATTGAAACTGTGTTGGTTTCAGGGATACATCAGTGGTGTACCTGCAGCAGCCTCCATCGAGTGTTGAGGTCCTCCAGCCTGTTAAGGTTGAATTCTGACAGCTGGATGTCCATTGGGCCAAAGGTAGACGCAAGGTCATTCACCTGAGTCACGTTCTCCTTGATGGGGGCAACTTCTGCTCGGAAGGCCTGCAAATGCACAGAGGAAAACAAAGGATTTACTTTCCTCCTTTGCCAGCTTTCTGTTCCGAGGGCAGCTTTTCAGGTGGTACAGACACAGGCCCAAAATGTTAAGTTTGCCAGCTGAAGACCAAAGACGAGTCCCGGCTCCAATAAAATATTCACCCTAGTTACTGAAAATCACTCATGCCAGCAGTCCGCTAGGTAACAACACAAGTTAACCATTACTTTCAAAGGGAAACTATGAGTGATCATTTTCACCCTCAGGATCACACTGTGACTATTGGTCTTCAGATGGGTCCTCAGACTGCAAGGGTGGTGACCTCCTACTGACCTCAGAATGTCCTCCAAGTGACTTCATCTGTTACAACATGAACCACCTCGCTTTACCAGGCCAACTCTTATGTACACATATGCTTGCCCAATTATTTTTTTATTGCCTCATTCTCTTAGTAAGTTATTTATGCACATACTAAATTTCTTTGTTTTCACTGCATGCATGCACAGTTGTATGCAAAAGTTTGGGCACCCCTGGCCAAATTATGTGACTTTTTGTTGATATTCTACATAAGTCTCTGTTTACTGAGTTTAACAGACTGAAAAACAAAAATGCTACACGTGTGTAAAAGTTATACAGCTCTGTGTTATTTTTTCACAAGGTCTCAGAACTTCATTGATTCATTAGGCTTTCATCTAAGTCAGGTGATGAAGTTCCAGAGCCTGATAAACTGTCTGAGTCTTGAATGCACTCGGGGTGTTGTGTTTCTCTAAGCAGCTTTTGGAGGATCAGAAAATAAAGATAACTGACTGCTACAAAGCAGGGGAAAGCTATAAAAAGATATCCAAACACCTCCTGTCTGCAATTTCCGCTGTCCGAAACATCAATAAAAATGGAAGTTAAGGGGAACTGCCGAAATCAAGGCAAGATCTGGAAGACCAAGAAAAATCCCAGACAGAACCACTCGGAGGTGAGTCGGGTTGTCAAAGTAAAACCCCACGTCCCTGCAAAGGACCTGCGGGGAGGTTTAGATGATGCGTGAGTAGCGGTGTACAAATATGGTCTGCATGGAAGAGTCATCAGATGGAAACCTCACCTGCATTCTCATCACATAGGCCAACATCTGAAGAACACAATGCATCATGTAAATAAGCCAGAGGCTTTTTGGCTCCAAGTACTGTTGGCTGATGAAGTTAAATTTTAACTGCTTGGCTACAGACACCAAATGTGAGTCTGGAGGAAAATGGAGAAGCAAGAAAAGAAAACACCTTAGAAAAAAACAGGTAGCCAGCTTGGGGGGGGGGGGGTCTCATGCTTTGGGGTTGTGCGGCAGCCGGTGGCTCAAAAGATGTAGTACAGGTAGCGGTAAAATGGATTGTGCTCGGTGTCAAAAAATCCTGGAATCTAATGTCCCACAGGCAGTGATAACACTGAAGCTGAAAAAGAGGTTTGACATTCCAGCAAGACAATGATTCCAATTGCACCTTCAAATCAAGCATGAACTCCTTCAAGAAAAAAAGATTAAGGTTTTGGAATGGCCTTCAGTCCGCAAATATTGCAGAAAATTTGTGGGTAGATGTCAAACATGCAGTGAATGCAAGAAGACCCAAGGATGTTCCTGACTCTGACACTTTCTGCAAGGAACAGTGGGAAAAAATTCAAACAGCAAGAACAGAAAGACCTTCAGCTGGAACAGCAAATGTTCAGAGTCTCGGATTTCTGCCAAAGGGGTGATACTAAGAACTGACTGGGGTTGCCCAAACGTTTGCACATGGCTCATTCCGCATTTCATTATTTTTCAACCTGTTCAATTTAGCAAATAAATATTGACTGAGCATGAAAGTTAAGAGAGTTCATGCTGAACATTTTTTGATGAAGTTATGATCACATTTTTGTTTTTTTTTTAATGTAGAATATCAATAAAATGTATTTAGGCCCAGGGGTGCCCAAACTTTTGAATACAACTGTATGCATATATATGTGTAATTTGTATGTTTAATATACATTATTGTTTTGGGCAGCTGCAAATAAGTGAATTTGCTACTGACATTAATAAAGATTCATTCATTCCAGCTCTATCCAAGTATGACCATTACACATTTAATGGTCTTACCACAGACTAAATGTTGACACTACAAATACTTATCTGGAGGCAGACCACTTCCCTGCTTGACCTATCAGGATGTGGCTGTTGACCCTGTTTCTTCTATGAGCCTCCAAATATAAAGAAAAACCCCAAATGTTTGCTGAGCAACATGTTTCAGGCCCTGGAAGATTTTGGCACAGGGTCCTGGGTTTGGTCTGGGATAAATTATCTGCAGTGGCCAGGATTCCTTGTCTGCTTTACGTGTGGGTTTCTAAATGTATGTGGATGAGCATGGTCTTGTGTGTGTTTATGCAAGGAAATTAAGAGGTCAGTGAGTGGTGAACACGCAACCGGCTCGCTCATCCCTCGCTCACCATCACTCGGTCAATGTGATCCTGCAGGGAGTCGATGAGCAGGTCACCCACTGGCTCCCACGACTGCTTGACCATCTCCGCCTGCCGCAGCTTGAGGTCCAGCTGCTCCTCTGCCTCCTGCAACTCCAGCAGCCGCTCCAGGGCCCGGTCCAACCTCCGCTGCCAGTCTGCAGTGCGGCTGCACAGTCGCTCCCAGCCCACGCGCACGTCCCCCGCCTCTTTCCGCAGGACGCGGCACATGTTCTGCACCCGCTCCTCGGTACTGACCTCTGCAACACATGCGCACGTCTGTGACACCCACGTCTTATAGAGCCAGCACTCGCCTCGACACAGGCAGGGAACCTCGGCCTCCGCGCGCCGCACAGTCTGCGAGGGTATTTGTTCCAGATGAGCACCGAATAAATCAGCCCTGATTGGGAATCTGACTGAACGCAACACACAGTTCAAATCCCATTAAACCAAATGTGCTATTTGGGAACTCACTATCCTGTTTCAATCAAGTAAAATCAAATATTAAATATCAGACAAAATGCTAAATATTACAAAACTGTCCCAGGTGCACTTTGACTAATAAATTGTGTTCTGCTGATTTTTTAAATTAAAAACTGAACAGAAGAAATTTGTATTTTATTTCACTTGGGTTTATTATGCATTTCATTATTCAAGGGTTAAGAACAATTAAATAGTAATTGAAGGCTTAAATACATTTTTATGGGTAAAAATAAAATAATTTGGAAACAAATTTTCTTATATTTTAGCTATTAGAACACCAGTTATTGTTCAATTAACACTAATGTTGCGCAACATGACTGGAAAATGATAGCGGACTGATGAAGAGCTCAGCAGAATGTATGTGTATCCTGCTGGGGGTGGAGGACCAGAGCAGTTCATCACGAAACATCTACATCCACGGGTCATCTCACGAGGAGGAATGCCACTGACAAGCACGGATCCTCGGAAAGGATGGCGGCAGGAGGGACACGCGCGCCTTTTCCGAACGGTACTGCAGAATCGCAGGCCGAGGCCTGTAGGCGGAGCGTGTGTAAACCTGCCAGGCTCAGTACGCACGTCGGTGTTCACGGTCTCTGAGAATTATGTTGAGTAAATTGAGTGCCGCATGCGCAGGAACATATACTTCAAAAACTTACAAAGAATGTTCACATTAAATGTAGACACAATAAAATGGCCATAACAATGGGGCAGCAAAGTGACTAGAACCTTGCCATCATCCCTTGCAACTCTGTTTTTGTTTCACAGATGTTTATTAGTTGTGTTTGTGCTGGGCTCATGTTTTTGAGGTTATTATTGCAAAGTGGAACTACTGTAGGGGCCGTCTTGTGCTACTGGTTGTGATATTTTTGTGTAAACTGCAGATGTGCGCAGTGTTTTCTGCAGTTCATGGTGCTTGTTGGGGAGATGAATGTTATGCTATGAATTTGTAACATGGTGATAACTTGACTGGTTTTGTGGTAACAGAGACTTTAAAGAGTATGGAAATGTTTTATTATTGTCTTCTTCCAAACATGTTTTCATACTGCAAACACCAGAACAAGATGCAAACTCTGAAAATCCTGAGCTGGCCTCTCTGCCCGAAGGTGCAGTGCGGGCACTGCAAGGCACTGTGCTGCTTGTTGTACGAAAGCACCAAATAAAGAGTTGAAGATCTGTCATTAGCCATTACTCAGAGACAAGAAGCACGGATACTTGTTCCCAGCAACTTCCGGAACAGTTCTCACATACAAACAGCACAGAAGCACATTTGTATAGCATTTGTCAACTAATCGGCCATCATAGCACAAATAACGCAGCTCATGCTCCTTTTCAAGCACATTCTGTACATCCAAACGGGAAAAAGATCCATTCAGCAGGACCGACTAACACTGACTCACAGTCCCTCACTGATATCAGTGAAGTGCTCATTCTTCACAGTGCTATTACAGGATTAAAATCTGCAGGGATTTCAATGCATTTCCTGGTGAAAAACAGCTGTGACAGCCGTTGTCATCGGCTTTTGTACAGGCCTCATTCACCCGCTGACTAAAAATGCTGCTGTGTTTGATTCTCTGGAACACGCAGACATGTCCACATGACACAATCACACTTCATTACATCTAAAGTGTATAATTTCATCTACTCTTCACAGAAAGTCGGCCTGAACTGATAGAAACAAATGAATTCTGCCTTACAAAGTGCATGCTGTTTGCATGTGCACCTCTAAGCGTGTCTATATTAATGTGCATGGTAGATGTGCGTGCGTGTGTGTATGCAACGGCACGTACTGTACGTATCAGTGAATGCGAGTGCTTTGTGCATGGTCGTACATTACGAGCCTATCTGGGTGCGCACATGTGTGTTTTTGTGCATCTTGCAGGTGTATGCGAGTGCTGTGTGGCCATATTTTACACATAAATTTGTGCATGTACTGTATACGTGTGTAACCATGTATGTGCAGCTATGAATGTGAACACCGTGCACAAGCAGCATGTATGCTGCCCTCACTGTGCAAGAGTGTGCGCGCAGGGCACCTCTCTGCTCCGCCAGTGGTCTCTCCAGGCTCTCGGTTGGCTGCTCGGCCAGAAACTTGTTGGCTGCCTCCAGTGCACTGGTTACTGTGGGTTCTTTGGCTTTCACCTCCCTCCTGAAGACCTGCGACACAGCAACATGAAAAAAGCCCATGAACACTTCCGGACATAAAAATGAAACTTTAACAGTCATAGCCAAAGAGCCATGCAAGGCAAAAATACCTGCACAAGACAAAATCCCTACCCTGATCTGAACCTATGTATGGAGTGTGTGGCATTCATAGATCATAAAACCTTCCTTTTCTTTTATTCTCTCGCCTACAAACACGCGTAACCCCTATAGTCATGTTTTCATGCTACCAGGAACAGAAACTGATTATCACCGAGTGGATCGGTTTCAATGGCTCTGGCTGAAAGGCCCTGTAATATCCGCACATGCCAGCATCTCACTCTGTGTGTGTCGAGCTGCTGCTGCACTGCAGGAACATCGCCCCTGATGGGAGCCATCTCATCCAGCTCCTCGTTTTTCAGCTGCAGCCAGGTAAGTAGCTCCTGCAGGGACAAGTGCAGACGCTTCCACTGGCCTGTGCTGGCATCCAGGTGAGACCTGTTGAAGGAGGCAGGGTCAATGCAGTTCAGATAAGTCCAACCCTCACTACATGAACCAATAGTGCCTGCTCTCCTGTGTGAGACACAGTCCTAAGGATTGCGACTGATGTGAAGGACATAATCTGTCCTTTTAGGGCAAAGTGTGAGTTGCCAGCTGAGAAGTGATTTGGAATGTGGAACACAGGATGAGAAAGTGTGTGTGGTAGAGGATTTGAATTGTGTGTATATGAGACATGAGGTAGAGGGTAGAAGTGATGGGTAGCAGTTTTGACACTGAGGTTGACTGGTGTATAAGGAATAATGTAGTGCATACAGTATGAGACTGAGGGCAAAGGCAGCGTGAAATACGAGTGAGATAAAGTGAGATGTGTGCCTGATCTAAGGTGTGAAGTAGACAAGGATGTTTTGTGTATTACATGGAGTTCATATCACAAGGAGTGAGACACAGAGACATGAAGGAGAGGGAGATGCCAGAGTGTAGAGTGAAGGGTGTGGCAGAAGGTGCAAGCGAGGACAGGGAAAGGCCTGACCTGATGTTGAGCGACTTGCTGCGCAGGTCATTCCAGCGCTGGCCCATGTTGTCCAGCCGCCTCTGCAGCAGAGCTGCATCCTCAGAGCCCTCCAGTGACTTCAGGATGCGCTGGCCATTCTCATCCAGCGTGTGGTAGACCTCGGCGTGGGCCTCAATCTCTGCCTGGAGGTCCTGCATTGCAAAACACAGCATACAGCTTATTCCCACACAGATTTCCTTCATTTCCATCACTTTCAGTAAACCTAGGTCATACCGTGTTTATTTTTAGTTCACGATACCGTGTATAACTTTGTTATATGGAGGTCCAGCTGTACTTCAGCATCTCCTGCAACTCCAGCAAATGAGTTTTAACTGAAGCTGAGAAACAGCTCATTGCACTAAACAATTCAAAGTGTATGGGGTTCAACGGTGAAAGTGCAACTTTGTCATTCTGCCTACACAGATACGCACGAGACAACAAAACCAGATTCCCCCAGATCACAGTGCACAGTACACTGAACAACCAACATGACAACAAGGGACAAGACAGGCAAAATAAGGTAGGTGGTAGGATGGATAAAGAGGGAAGAAAATGAGGATATTTATAGTGGTGTAGGTGCAGTTTATGCCACGTAAGCAAAATTTTAGTTTTGCTTCTTGCAATACATTGAGAGAAATGCAAAATGTGACCTACCTGTGAAACATTTTACCTTTTTGACTTTTAGCCCTTGATCTACGTATGTGGGCATACACTGATCAGCTGCAACTTTAAAACCATCTGCCAAATATTGTGCAAGTCCCCTTTGTGCCGCCAAAACAGCTCTGACCCGTTGAGGCATGGACTCCACGAGACCTCTGAAGGTGTCCTGTGGTATCTGGCACAAAGACTTTAGCAGGAGATCCTTTAAGTCCTGTCAGGTGTGAGGTGGGGCCTGCATGGATCGGACTTGCTTCTCTAGCACATCCCACAGATGCTTGATCGGATTGAGATCTGGGGAATTCGGAGGCCAAAACAATACCTTCACCTCTTGGTGATATTCCTCAACGCATGCCTGAACAAACTGAGGGCCACTGCCATCAGGGAATACCATTGCCATGAAAAAGCATACATGGTTTGCAACAATGTTTAGGTAGGTGGTATCAAAGTAGCATCCACATAAATGCCAGGACCCAGAGTTTTCCAGCAGAATGTTGCCCAGAGCATCACAGTGCCTCCACCGGCTTGCCTTCTTCCCATAATGCATCCTGCCGCCATCTCTTCCCCAAGTAAACAATGCACACTCACCCAGCCGTCAGCGGTCAGCATGGGCTCTCTGACCGGTCTGCAGCAACGCAGCTCCATACTCAGCAGCTGCGTTGCACTGTGTTTTCTGATATCTTCCTATCATGGCCACCATTAAGGTTTTCAGCAATTTGTTCTATAGAAGCTCTTCTGTGGGATCCAACCAAACAGGCTAGCCTTCACTTCCCATGCGCATCAATGAGCCTTGAGCGCCCATGACCCTATTGCTGGTTCATCGGTTGTCCTTCTTTGGACCATTTTTGGTAGGTACCAACCACTGCATACTGGGAACACCCCAAACCCCACAAGACCTGCCATATTGGAGATGCTCTGACCCAGTCGTCTAGCCATCACAATTTGGCCCTTGTGACAATTGCTCAGATCTTTACGCTTGCCTGTTTTTCCTGCTTCCAACACATAAAATTCAACAACTGACTCACTTGCTGCCTAGTATATCCCCCCACCCCTTAACAGGTGCCATTGTAACAAGATAATCATTGTTATTTGCGTCACCTGTCAGTGGTTTTAATGTTGTTGCTGATCGGCGTATCTACAATTTCTCTATATACTGCCTATATGTGTATATTGCTGTGACCCAGTGTGCTGTATGCAAGTAATAAAAATAAGTACTATTAGCTAGTAACATCCCATCAGGCCCACAGAGAGTAGTGAACACATGTTTGTGTCATTTGGAATCATGAGCAATATACAAGGTACTCTTTGTAGGGCTTGGGACTCTGGCAGAACAAGGTGAGGGTGTGAACCACTGCATCACATGAAAATGGTCTGAGAGAAACTGCAATAATCACTTCTATACACTGGACTGGCAGCAAGCCACCAATATATGTTTGCAAGCACCATCAAGTATTAATAAAAAAAAACTTGAAAATACTGATGTTGAAAGAGCATACAAATGTGTTGTTCTGCGAGGGTAATGTGTTAAGATTGTAAGGGATAAAAATCTTTGCTGAAGCAAGATTTATGCCACTGAGCAGGCCGAAAATACTGTTTTCCTGTTATTTATATTTTACAGTGAGGTCAAAAAGCACAGGATACACACACGCACGCGTGCACACACACACAACATGGTCACATCCAAAACAACCACAGCCAGTCAATTTGGTTGCAGTACGGCATATTCAGTCAATATTTTTAGTTGAATCATTTTTATTCGGGTTTATCAAAGTGAAAATCAGCATGACTGCAACTATAAAAAATAACTGTCTCAGTCAAAGTTTGAGCTAAGATGATTCACAGTTTTATCGCTTCCTGACATGCGCGTTGTGTCTGATTTTGGTGATAAATGGTGATTGCTTTGCTTAGCAAAACTACTGTGCATGCTTGTATTAATACTGAAGGCACAACCTCAGCCGTGTAAACGATTAAAAGTAAAGAAGGATTTTAGTTTAGTTTTATAATTCATTTTATAATTAATTTGCATGCATTGTGTAACAAACTACACAAATTATTTTCCATAACTACATAAAAGACTACCGGTATGCATCACTTAACAATGGGGATACATTCTGAGAAATGCGTTGTTGGGCGGTTTTGTCGTGCGAACATCATAGTGTGTGCTTGCGTTGCATCACGTCCCTTTTGACTTATATTATTAATATCATTATTATTGTATATGGTGTAGCTTAACGCGCCTAGGCTACAAACCACTGTCGTATATGGAGTCCGTCGCTGACCGACATATTGTTAGGCAGCGCATACCTGTATTGGATTTTACAAACATTTTCACTTTGCTGTCTATAAACATATGTCATTCACCAAGCAAAATGTTCCAATGAATCTAATAAATCTGTGCAGAGCATCAGGAACACAAACTTCCATTAACTGCGGCTAGTGGGTGTATGAGGTGGGACTAATTCAGCAAAGTCTTTATTAACCAGTATTTAACGGATACTTTTGTCCACAATGATGTACGAAGCCAGGTTTGGACACTAGGCTACATGGCCCCGTCTAAACAATGATCTGGCGTACCCATTGCCCACAGTTTAAACAATGCTAAGAAAAAACAGATGTATTTCAACAGTGACAAGCTGGTAATTGGACAAATAAGCAATTTTGATGGAAGATTTCACTGTGAGATGTTATCCCTCTGTCAGGGCCTGGTAAAACCTGTAGTGACATGACACTTCACAAACGTTGCAAACACGGCTCCCTTGATAACATCTGTCAAAAGGGTGGCTCAGGCTACAGAGAGCTTCCAGTTTGAGTCTACTGAGTAGAAGTTCACAAGCCATTACCCTCCTCTCAGTAAAATGATTCTTAATGACTGCACTCGAGGAAAAGTTGGACTTAAAATGTGTGTTCCAAAGTGTGTGTAGGCCAATGTCCTTATTTGGTAAAATATGAATTCCTTTTTCCTCCTACCCTGACCAGAAGAAGTGAGATTTTAATTTAGAACATAATGACCTGGAGTGAATAATAGTGTCATCACATTCAATCAGTTTCTACAAGAATCAGAACTGTAGGTTGATTAGGTTGCAAGGTAAAATAAATCAAATGCTATTTTAATGTTGGAAAGGATGACTTCACGCTCTTCATGTTGTGAAAATGAGACCCTAATGTGCCCCAATCTGCCTCTGACAGTGTTATAGGTAGAGCTTCACCAAGACTCAAATAATAATTGTACCTGAAGTACCTGTGCTCTTTTCTTGTCTAGGGGAACAATTAACTTGATTATTTTTTCTTCCCTTGACAAAAGTAGGAGACACACATCCTGAGGGTACAAACTATACTGTACAGATAGATATGTAAAAACTTTAGTCCCAAAGAACACTGCACAAAGCAAAAATACCCTCTTATAGAACTGGCCACAGATGGGTATAAGGTTGTACTATGTAACCTGTTGTTGTAAAAACTTTACTTCAGCTAAATAAAGAATAATACTTCACAATTACTTGTGAGAACGCATGTGAAAACCAAACCCCGCATTGTATGACCACATGGTTATTCCCAGAAGAATGACTTTGGCCCTGCGTCTAATCTTGCCAGTGTGGTGCATCTGACCGTCATACACATCACTGTCATGGATGAAGTCAAGAACCAGCTGTGGAACCTTAGCATATTGGCACAAAACTGACTTCAGTTCTTGTTGTTTGGGGTACTTTCACCATCGACCACAGTCACCGAGAGTATAAACAACACAACTAAAGCACCGGTTTACAATGGAACCTTACACTGGGGGCTGCCACTAGTCTGGCCTCATCTGCATTACTAAAAATGCTTTGGATATTCTGCAACCTCTGAGAGTAGTTAAAGTGTAAGTGAAGCAGTATATAAAATGTACTGTAAAACCTCTAAAACAGTGGTTCTAATAAACTTGCACTTAGCAACAATACCACCAGGGTAGTACAACCCAACACTTGCAGCTTCAACCTGCAGCCACACAGTGGGTTAGCTGAAGACTGCCCCCTCTGGCGAGAAGGGGTCAGTGCAGCTGATGCCTGTAACTGTGATGGAGTCCTGTTAGCCAAGAATCACAGCTGCCTTTGGTCCAATAACAGAACCAACAGTCTAAATTTAAATGAGCAAATTGTCCAGTGGCAGATGGGAACTCAGAAATCTGTGTCTGCCTGTATCCTAAGCCAATTGTCCCAAAACAATACCTAATAACGCGACATGGCAAGGAAATGACACAGAGGAATTCTAATTTGCAAAAGTCTGTCCAACACTGAAGTCTTTTTTGCAAATACATGAGACCTTAACATGGTCCGGTTTGCCTTTTTCATTGCAACTAGGCTGGGAATCCTTCTATCCATCCTGTCCCTACATATTGAAGAGTCCTTGGATAAGAAATTATTAGCATTAGTTAACACTGACCATGTAAAAAAACCTTTTTCAAATACATATACGTACAGTATACAATATATAATGAGCAAAACACAGTCAAACAAAACTTTTGAACTGCAATAGACGGCAGGGAGTAAAACCTCATTTCAAATGCAATCAAATCATTAGGGACCTCCTGTTCATATGATGATTAAATAGCTGAGAAATGTAAGATAGCTTAAAAAAAACCCAAAACATAGACGCGTACACACGAACAGACTCACATCGAAAATAGTAAGAAGAAACACAGCAGGTGACCTCTGACCTTTATATGGTATATTTTTCTGCGCAACATGGCTGGCTCAAAGTGCGAGACACAGTTAGGATTCTGGAAACATGGTTCTTCGTTCTTCACTGGATCCAAATCTGAGCACCTCACTCTCCAGATGAGTGGGCATATGTATTTGTGTGTGTGTGTGTGTGTGTGTGTGTGTGTGTGTGTGTGTGTGTGTGTGTGTGTGTGTGTGTATCTGAGGCACACAGATATAGCAACGTGCACAAGGCATGCTGCTGGAAACACATGGGCACATTGTTAGGTGCTGGGGCAGAGAGAGCAGCATGTGGGCGCTGCTGGACAGAGGCACCAAGGACCTGCAGTGGCCCCTCTCTGAACAGACCCCTCTCTTCATCGCGCACAGAAGAGTGGGGGCATCCTTCTCCTTTGCTTGCTATTATCAAGGACTTTTCAGAGCTGATGCCAAGCACACATTCCTTCCATACCAGTAAGGGCAGGCCAAGTTGTCTGAGCTACTGAGGATAAAGGGAATAATCAGCCTGGCCATGGCTCAGGAAGTCAGTAAGTACGGCTGAACCCATCACTCTGAGCCTTCAACCTTCCACACAGAGACTGAGATATGCTAACCTGTGTTCACCGCATGGTTCCTCCAAACAATCTCCACAAGAAGACTCCTTCTACTAGCTCTCAAATGCTGTACTACAGAATGCATCATTACTCTCCTAAATAGGGATTAAAAGGAGTGCACTCGCATGTATTCACATGCAGATCCATATATTGACAGTACTGACCCCAGAATATCTAACAATTCAACCAAAAGTACAAATGACTTCATCCTTCATCACACTGACCAATGCTACCACTATCAATAAATTCCTGTTTACCATAGTGGCTGTCTGAAGCCTATCCTGGAAGCTAGGGAGTGAGGCAGGGTACACACTGGACAGGATAGCAGTCCATCATAAGGCAGTCTCTCTCTCTCTCTCTCTCTCTCGCTCTCTCTCTCTCTCTCTTTCTCTCCTCTCACACACACACACACACACACACACACACACACACACACACACACACACACACACACAAAATAAGAGCAACTTAGAGTCACCAAGTCACCTCAAACACATCTTTGAACTGTGAGAACAAACTGGAGCACCTACAATAAATGCAGACAGACATGAGGAGAACAAGCAAACTCCACCCAGACTGAACTGTACTGAAACCCATGTGTGAATCCACAGATCAGGAGCCGTGATCCACCAGCACCACCCACTACACCAATGTGCCAGCCCATAATATCACACCAATATTATTAAAATGTTTATACAGTAGCACATGCATGTTGATGAAAAAAAAATAAAATTTCAGCTGCGGGACATACAGCAATCTGGGCAAGTGCAGTGCAAGCTGGTTCTGAGAGGAGCTCAGAATTACGCCCTGAAGACTGAGACTGGATGAGATCCAGCTCATATAGCAGAGGCTATGCTGCATGTAACAGATCAGCAGGGCATGTATGGTCCCTAAACCCTTCAGTGCTGCCAGCACCAGAAACAGAATTCCAATGGGTTAAATCGAGCATTTCCTGTGATCAAGCACATATCAAACTTAACAACATCCAAGGCAACCAACCTTTTCATTCCCGGCTTTATTTGTGATGTATATTTTATTTGGAGGAATGAAAATCAGCTAATGAGAAGAAGGGAAAATCATCCTCCAGTTGAAACAATGTATTTTCTCTTTGATAAACTGAACCAAAAAGAATGGCACAGCCCAGAACAATCATTTTTCTGGAGTCCAAAAACCCTCTTTTGAGTGCAGATTAAGTTGGACCTAAAAAGGAAATGCAGCAAGATGTTTAGTTAACTGAACTATGCGAGAGTTCATTGGTCCCACTGGCACCTCCAGAGTTGATTTCCCTGCCAATTTTATTGCAAGAGCCAACGACTAAATGACCAGGATGGATGGGACAAACTACAATGACATGAACAAGGGTGACAGGAACAATCTAATATCTTAGCTGGGCCACAACAGTTAGCTTTCACTTTTAGTGAATCTGTGAAAAATTAACAATATTGGGCAATTAGACTGTCTCTCCTAATCTGGAGTTAAATGGGAAAAAAAACATGATGAAACTGATGAAACATTTGCAGATAACCAACTGTATGGAAAAGTATGATGGAACAAAGCACTCCTGAAGGTGTTCTGCTTGGATTTATTCGCTTAGGGGTGGTGTAACATGACAGGTGAAGGCTTTAAATACTAAAAGTGCCTGGCAGATTCTCAACCACATATTTTTTGCAGGCTTCAAAGCTAAATATTACATTACACAAATAACTGCTGGCAAACGCTGATATTTGCTCCCACCAAGTGCCTTCGAGTCAGTTTGAACAGCATGCTGTATAGACACAGTGCTCACACTTGTAGCCTGAAGGTTGCTGGTTCCAACCCCTGCAGTAACCAAAACTGCTGTCTGAATGCTAATGTGTAAGCTGTTTAGCTGAGAATAATATTACCAGTTTCCCCTACCAGTAATTCTACTTCTAATACAGTTACTACTACTAATACAATCACACAAATGATAAAAATAATAAGAGTAATAATGACAGCAACAGGACTATTGTCAGTCCAAAAAAGAAATGTCAAAAAGCAGTGAGCACAGTTCCCCTTCCTCCCTACCCCTCACCTGCCACTGCCTCAGGAGATGCCGGGCAGTTGCTGGGTCTTCGAGCAATCCCTCCTTGTAGGTGGCATCCTGCAGGACATTAGCTGTGGTCTCCGCCTCTGCCAGCCAGTTGAGGAACTTCTCCAGGTCGAGGTAGAACTGCTGCAGGAGCCGAAGAGCTGCCTCCAGCGCCGCTTCCCTCTCACCAACTCTGTCCAAGTGTTCAGAGGTGAGGGAGGTCAGAGGTCATTTACGCCGTGCAGAAGCACGAGGCAGGTTGTACACATACGGGCAGTGCTTCAACATTCTCTGCATTATGTCATTCAGCAATTTGCAAGATACAGTACACATCCTGAGAAAGTTCCTGAAAAACACAGGAAAAACACAGGAAGCTCCTTAGAAGTACAATCCATGAAACAAAGGAAGAGAGGAAAACCCTCTTGGGGAAATGAAAAAGAAAACAAGCTTCTGTGGAAGGAGAAACCCTGGAGGAATCATCCCTGGTGTGTGGTCAGGGCTTCTAACACAGCAACATCATAGTGAGGCCATGTGTGAGAGGAGGAGCGCCCCCTGGTACACTCTCTGAGTCCCTGCCGGTAAGAAGTGCCTGAAATTAACAGAAATAAGTCTGACATCTTTACATTCCCCACAAAAATTTGAACCTACTCCTTACCGTGATTAGGGCTCAAGATGTATTGTTGAGAAACAGAACACCTATGACAGAGCCCTATAAGTGGTCATTAATTCAGTATGTTCCATAAATGGGGCTTGAAAACTGTGGAAGCACAACTTATTACAAAATAAATGTTATGCTTTTAGTAATAGCACACAAACACAGATCTATTACATGGATAGCAAATATAAAATTCCCAAAATTTTCATGGCAAACTATTATGATAAATAATAAAGACAGTGCTAAAGGAGGTAGCAGTAATCCAGGTATTACTGCTGCAATCTTTCTATAATGCCTGCATCCTTTCTTATTTATCTACACAATATCTTATCCTTTTGTTTTTTGTTTATGTCTATCTATCTATTTACTTATTTATCTACTAATCTACTCAGTTCTTTTGCATTGTGGAGCCTGTTCAGCGTGAAGTCCACTATGGACCCATGAGAAACTGTGTTTCATTCACTTTTGATGTGAACACTGAGCGCTGAACTTCAAATCTTGTTAAATGAACACTGGCATCTGTGCTTTGATGATGGTCTCTGGGATCCCTGTTGACCCCCAGCTTACCAATGCATCCGTATAGAGGCTGTCAGGGAGATATTTCTAGACTTCACACTCCGTCCACCCACATGGTCAGACACCACACAGTTTCTATAATGGGTTGCATATGATTTACTGCCCATGCAAGACAATGTTTCCTCCCCCTATCACCTGCAGAATAAGTTTCAGTGGATATCGATGTTCCACACATGCGTACTACACAGTCCAAACATGCCCAAGGGCTGGCTTCACTGGGGCTGTGATCTGGCCTGGTGGTGATCCACATCAACTGACTTGCTGACTTAGCTGAGCTCTTAGTGGTGCAAGGAGAACTGGGAATAGCCGAAAAGCCTTGCTCTAGTATTTGAGCTGGAGGGCCACTCACTGTTTGCTGATGCGGGACCAGGCGGCATTGGCGCTGTCTGTCAGCAGCTTGACCTTGTGTGTGTCATCGGTGGCATACTGGACCAGCAGGTTGCGTGCCAGCTCATTGGTTTCATCCACCTGTCTCTGCCACTGCTGCAGTTCCTTCACAAAATGCTGCAAGACACAGGAGGCCCCAGGGGGCCCAATACTATTATATATTACTACTACTAATGCGCTGTCTCGACAATACTTTTGTCAAGAAGAATTTATAATTTATGAGCTGGGTATTGTACTCTACCAGTTGTCAGGGGTGGCACAGCAAAGGCCACAATAGAACTTCCACCAGTAACTTCCAAATTTCAAGTTAGTGGACCACGGCCTTATCTGCTACTCAATTCATACACAAATACATACATGGGCCACAGTATACACCTGGAAAGCAGAAGCGAGCTATTGAGATGTTTGGGTTTTTTGCTGATGTTCAGTGCGATCTCCATTTAGTGTTTTAATATTACTTAATCTACTAAGGCAGCATTTCTCCATAGATCGATTCATCCATGCATCCATCCACCCATCCATCCATCCATCCATCCATTATCCCGAGCAGGGTCTTGCCAGTCTGGAGTCTATCCCGTAAGCAGTGGGCACTAGGCTGCGAAGCCCCCCTGGATGGGATACCAGTCCAACACAGGAAAACCACACACTCCCAGTCACACACTACAGGCAGTTTAGAGTCACCGGTTAACCTGAAACACACTTCTTTGGACTGAAACCCATGCAAACACGGGGAGAACATGCAAACTGCACAGACTGAGCCAGATTTAAACTCCCGTGTGGCCAGCCGAGGTGCTGCAAGGCAGCGGTGCTTCTTGTTGTGCTGCCTGCATTTCTTCATATTCCACATATTTCATAGGTTGTGTTTATTTCAAAACTCAGTAAGCCCCCCCTTCCCCTCACCGTTATAAATGTAATTCTGTTTGTTCATTACAGCCCTCCTCATATCCACTACTCCTCTCCTCTCCACGATCTGAACACCTCATCAACTATTCAATCCTTTGCTTTCTCTGAGTCACTCCATCCCTCCCCCCACTTGCACCGTTTATGTGTCACTCCGCCTGATCAAGAGACACTTGTGAAATCATTACCCAGTAAGTCTTCACAAATACAACACTTCATTACAGTTCTTTGTGAAGGAAGCAGTAGACATGAGGAGGCAGAGGGTCAATGGGAATGGGGGGTGAGATCCACAATTTGAAGTCCTAAATATTCTATTATGACACAAAAGCAGCACTTGCTGGCATTGTATCACAGAAACCTAATTTTATACTGCGGTCTGGTGCCCGCTGTGCCCTTGGAGAACGGGTGAGCGCTGGGTGACACATGGCACATGAGGACAATGCCCTTCCTGGAATCCTACCTTGAGATCAGCATTCTGGTGTTTAAGTGCATCCACAGTATAAGATATCTCCTTCCAGGACTCCAGCTTCTCACTGGCTCTTTTCAGTAGGGGATCCACTTCCTGCTTTGCTTTTAACCAGCGGCCCGAGTCTTTCAGCATGCGTTGTAGCTCCAGGCCACGGCCCGTGAGGCGCCCATGCACCTCATCCCATTGCATCTGCAACCTGTCAACTGTGGGGTTGCAAGAAGAGGCAGTTACACACAGACAGGCAGACAGACAGACAGACAGACAGAAGTACCAAGCTGGACAGGGAGTGAATCACAGACAGGTACAAGTACAGCCAGAAATAGATATCAGCCAAAGGAGATGAACAGACAGGGACAGGAACAGGCAGAGATAGCGAGAGGGATAGAGAAAGCAGGCACAGTCACCAAGTTCATAGAAAGGCAGGGACAGAAAGATAAAGCTAAATGTACCACAGATGTAGAAATTTTTAAATAATACATTATTAAAGAAGTGAAAAATTCAATCAACCAAATGAAACAAATGTTTTGATATAAAAAATTCTATTAGTCTCTGTAATGAATTGTTCCGTTTATGAGAGAATGGTTATTAGTGTTGTTTCAAGAGATGAAGATTGCCCTCTCTGAGACTAGCCTCCACTTTTAAATGGATAAATGATCATTTAATGTGGACTTACAAGGTGATTTTGCATTTTAGCATTACTTAATAAGCCAGCCGTTACTTTTGGAATTTGGTAAGCCTGTCAGGAAAAGGTGATATTGAAAAATACTGTAAAAATATTGAAAATTATTCTGAAACATTCCTGACCCGAATAGCCATAGTGTTCATGGATGGGCTGCAGCTTTGAACCTGGTGTGACACACACCTCTGTCATGCATTTATCATTTGTATGTGACTTACTGCGGTCAGTGATGGTGGATCTAGCCTCCTGGACGCTGGTTTTGTTCTTAAGGTTCTGGGCTGCAGTGATCTGGCTTTCTAGCTGCGGATGCTTCTGCTCCAGGTCTTGCAGGGTTGCCTGAGGTACAAAACAGGGTAACAAACCTCACCTTCAATCACATTCACCAAGATAACCACAAGCAGTGTCTCCATACCGCAGCCTGCATTGCAAACTAATAAACTGTTTTATTACTGCTTCAGCCAAGGCTCTGTTCAGCTTCAATTCCAATGGTTTAGCCTCAAAACAACATTTGTTCAACAGAAGCACAGAGGGAGACAGGTGCAGCAACACAGAACAACACAGGACAAACACAGCTGTGCATGGCAACAGAGCACAGACACAACAATGCAGGGTTGTGGGTCACAGACAAGTCCCAAGTTTTTACGGGAGTGCATGGTGCCAAAAAAGAAAGGCATAGATTTATTTCTCATAAATTACAAAAGGCCTATTAAGAGTGTTTTGCAAGCATTTTTAAATTATGTTGGGTTACAAACGATCCATCTATTGCAAACTCACATAGTTTTTAAGAACAATTTGCAGCACTATCTTTGCCTAAATTCTAAGAAGCATTTGGCTGCAAGTATTACTGCTGAAGGTGATACAACCAGCTAGGTCTGAGGGGGATATTGCCTTTTGACATGACTGATATGGGTGTTGGATAACTTTGCTCCTTAAATAAATGAAGTAATAACTTAAAACGTATGTGTTTACTCAGGTTCCCTTTGTCTAATATTACATTTTGCCTCAAGTTCTGAAACCATTCAGAGTGACAAACATGCACTGTGGTTATCAAGCATTTGAAAAGCAGTTTGAAAAAATCCAGAAGGGCTGGATATTTTTTACAAAACACTGCTACAGTAGTAACTGGTCCATAAGGCTAGATCCCTAAAAACTAAAGAGAATTCAGTGTTTGTACCATATTGGGCACTTTGGGGGATGTAGTGGTACAGTGGGGTAAGCTGGTGCCTCACAGCTCCTGAGCTGCTTGCCTGATGTGGAATTCAAGCCCAGCTTGGATGTGTATGGGGTTCAAGCTCAGCTCAGGGCTGTGTGTGGTGTTTGCATGTTCTCCTCCATGTTTGCACCTCTCTAAGGAAAAAATATACCAGAATAAGACAATAGCAAACCACTTCTGTTCCTCCTTGCCTTGAAAACCATGCCAGTGGCCACCTAAGAGCCAGAAATGAATCAATGGCACTTTCTACTTCCAATTAGGCAATTTAAACTGATATATAAAATGTCCCTATATGTTTCCACTAATGCAAGTGCAAGATCTTGCAATATCAAGATCTGAATTCATAGAAACTCTATCTGTACTGTTGTGGAGCAAAGACAGCTTGATGGTTTTGCAACACAAAGCTTTAACATGCATTTGGACCAAGAGGCCTCACAATAGAAAAAGAAAAAAAAATGTCAGTAAATGAATGAACGGAACGTACCAAATTATAAAATACCAGTTGTCTCACCTACTGGCTCATATACATGAGACCAAATCAAGACCAAGCAGCTACATTACAGTCACCCAAAAAAGAACATCGTACATCAGACCACTAGAGCCAGGAGCAAGTGCTTGGGCATCATGGAGACCAGTTGTCACAATCATGGTTGCCCCGTGAAGCCTCTATTCTCAAATTCAGCAAACGGAGGCTGAAAACATTAGCCTTGCCTTTGTAATCCCTCTGGGAAAGGACCACGGAAAAGACACGCAGCTGCTTTCCATGACTAGGTGGCGATCGAAATAAAACCCATCAAAGTGTTATATACTTTTGTACATAAATGTTTTAATAGAGTAACAAAATGTTCATGTTTTGCATGTGTGTAAATACCTCAGTTTGGTCTCAAAATTGTTTGACTGGGTATATAGTATATATACTTTCCAAAAGCTCACAACAGTAAATACTAAATCAGGAAGCGAAAAACTTGATAAACAACCGCATATTTTTCGATTCCTCATTTCTACTTCAACTCCACACAAAATACCCCTCAATCACTGCAAAAGTGCACCATGAGTTCAATTGAACTGAATTGTTAGAGTTGGAGTTTTGAAAGTCTGTTTGAGTCTCCTGGGAGAGGAAGAAATAATGCCATATTTACTTTTGTGATGGATCACCAGTGCCAAAACATTCTAATGACTTTAAGGAAAAAAGACAAAAACATTCTAACATAACATAACAAATGGAAATGCCACCTCAACCAGAAGATGTCTTCACGTAAGAAAACAAAAAGATTCATCCTTCCCCCCCAGCTGACGTAGATGCTATATATTCTCACGCACTGTACCATGACTCTCTGATGCTTCTACCTGGATGGCTGATCATCACTTACAAGTCAACACCTCAACGAGTGAAATCCTCTACCTGCCTGTTGATCCTTCGCATTTCCTGTCACTCTACAACACACTCAACTGTTCCTCACTGCTGATCAAAATCCTAAATTTTAAATCTTTGCCTCTCCCAACTCAGGAAGGGTATAATTTGCTCTTGCACACATACCCATATCCAAGTAGCTCTTACCTATATCTACACAGCTCCTGGTCCAGGATATGGTGATATCTTACCCAAAGAACAGTAATTCCCTCCACCAGGTCTCCTAGCCTCTGGCTTACTTCTTCAGAAAATACAATATACAACGATATATTGTATAGAATATGGTAAACCCACCAAAGTACCCCCTTGTATCACCCCTCTTCCTCTCTCTCTACTGGCTTCCAACAGCTGCTCAAATTAAGCTTAAGACTCTGCTTAACAAAGGATTGTCACACCAATACCTGCAAGACATTTGTCTCTACTCTCTACACACCAGCAAACATGCTATGCTTTTCCTTCACCTCTGGCTCCCTGCTTGTTTCTCTCTGAGACTCCATAACCTAAAGTCTATTGGTTCTCAGTCTTAAGTCGCTGTGATGGAAGGAACTCTATCCGTCACTCAAAACTGCTGGATCTCTTTCGGGATTCAACAATAGTGTCAACGCTCATCTATCTCAGACCCACATCCCTCCCTATTGCCTTCTTAAGTAAGTCCCATACCATCGGGTAGTGTTTATGAATGATTCTATTCATATCTCACATGTAAAGATAGCTGGTATCAAGTTTGCAGATGAGCATAACAAACAGGCAAGTTGTGCTTCAATAATTGTGTCTATGCATGGAAGACCTCTACATCTGTTGTGGGATGCACTTTTTTACTTTGGAGAAAAGCACCTGCCAGATGGATAAATGTAAAAGTACATGTGACATTTCATCATAAACACATGTACACATTGACGTGTCGGCCATATTTAACTGTATTTTTACCTTTTGTTTTATGATCATGTCATTGATCTCCTCTAGGTCTCCAACTGTGACTCTCTGAGTCTTGATCATATGATCAAGGAGTGAGAGCCAGTCAGTGAGCTCCAGCCAGGCTTTATTGAAGTGCACCAGAGCAGGCATCTCCAGCAGGAGGGAAGAGGGGATCTCACCCAGCGATGAACTCTTACCTGAAGTAGCCAAAATAAGGTGAGTTTCACCGTTTACTCACTCTACACATGTGCTGAATTAACCTTAATACCCAGCAAAAGCTTAATGATACCTTGACTGATTTTCCAGTTGTTAGCACAGACACACAGGGAAGGTACATGAATACAAGTAGATTTTGCCACATTTACACACAGTGACACTCCATAAATCAACTAGAGTCACAGAAAACACCAACACCAACACATTAGGTCCAGTACAGCACACATTTGTCATGGAGCTTAAAGTGAGAGGAATCACTTCAAAACTGTCCTGAGATGAGAAACTCACTGGTAGTTTCACGGATTACGGTGGTACTGAGCTGGGCCTTTGACTTCAGCTCCTTCAGCAGATCCTGAATAGCTCTCCAATCTGCACTGAGGCCATCAACCTTTCTCTGCAATGTAAGAAAAACTTCAGTACCACCACTGCCCACGGAAGATGCAGGCCAGCAGACAGACAAACAATGCCACACTGCCACACAAATAATGAACATTCCTTCATATACAGTGTGTACAGCAATGTCTATGTGACTGATTCTAAGATTAAGGGTTGAAGGTTTCAAGTGAGTTAGACAACGCAGTCAGCACGGTTGTTGCTAACCTTCATGGCTTCACTTGGAGGCATGTCTTTCAATAACAACTGACCCTTATTCAGCACCTCTTCCACATCGGGTGTTTTGGCCTGGACAGCAGCTTCAGTTTCCTGAAGTGACACAGAAATTAATAACATCCAACTTCCACCAATAAGTGGTCCTGCAAACCTCATTATCAGGTCTAGTGACAAAGTAAGACTGAAGAGTAGCCTACCGGGAACATTGAGAAAGTAATGGGCCAGGATTTCGGGTGTGTGAGGAGTTAGAGTTTAGGCCCATTGGTCTATACCGAGATGGGCATGGGAGAGAATGTGAAATGAGCCATCGGACACAGTTATAATTGCTGGGTTTTCAGCATGGGGGTTTTACTACACAAACCCCAGCTGAAGCTGCAGATGTAGACACAGTGACTCAGATAATGATACAGACGATGGGAGAAACTAGAAATGTCAGGAAAAGACCTGGAACAGTCAGTATGGCATTGGGACAGGGAGTAAGAGCGTGAGTGTAGGGTGTGCGGCTTCAGCTCTGTGTGAATATACTAGGCGCAAGGACAAGTGAGACAAGAACCTTTATGTCCATTGCCCCAGGGCTGGCAGCTTGACTGCAGAGCTGCAGCTGATCTTTCGTACTGGAGGCCCACAGAGCGAGTTGAGAGAGTTGCAGCTGGTACTGAGAAAGGTCTTTCAGCAAATCCTCAATCTGCTTCTGCTTCTCAGGCAGATCCCTGGATACCTGGAGATGACCAAGTCAGAGGATACTAGAGAACAAAGTCCTCAGATCTACAGGTGAAAATATCCGAGGCAGAAACATATCAGTTCTCACAAATAAAAACATTTCATAAGGACAGGTATGCAAATGAAAGCATATTGATTATTGTGTTTATGTGGTCACCTTGTATTGGATTTGAATATACTTGTGAATTGCATGGACACTTCTCCTGGCCAAACAAATCACTGACACCAGTAAGGGCAAAAATGTACAGGAATAAGTAGAGACAGGACATGATACACAAGTATGTAATGATTGCCAGCAAACACTGCTACATGATGTGAAGTGATGTCTCTCTTCCAAAGCACTGCAGCCAGACCCCCCACACCACCTTTTCTAAGCATCAAGTCAGAATCAATGCTTTGTGAAAGCAGTATAAGGAGCACTGAGTGAGATTCAGTATGGGATGGGGTGAGGGGTAACCTACCATGCTCAAGGAATAACAAACTACAAAGATAGATGCCATTAGTTGGAGAAGATTTGTGACCTGTAGCAACGGTTTGCATCATTACACTGCCTGCATATGTAATCTTGATGGACTTATTAATGTAAATACTTTGGCCATGTAGGTCTCCGCTGTACTTGCCTTTACCAGTAATCCTGGCAGCTTACCGCCTGCTTCTGAAAGCTGGGAAACTACTTAAAACACATTTCAGTGTCCTCTGGTTAGAAATTAGTATGAAATAAGCGCTGCTGCCTGTATTAACTCCTATTTAAAATTGAAATGCAGTCAAATCCAAGCTCGCACACTTTATACTCATCCTAAACTAATTAAGAGCTTACAGTTTTTGTCATACCTCCCCTAGTTCGAACCTAAATGTAGCTTTGCTGCACTTTCGAGCTTTTCCTCAATATATTTTAAGCGAGTACAAATAAAATGTTCTCCACAGTTAACATCTTAAAAGCATGACCACCTTTCAATTTAACTCCATGATGAAGTGGTTTTTCCTCTGTCATCCTCTTTGCCTCATTTATGTCTCAGAATGTTTGGATGGATGGAATTCTAGGGCCACACTTTTTATTATAGGGCACAACTTCAAATAATTTTGATTAATTTTATATTAATTTTTTTTTTTATGATATGCTGTCATCATCAGTCCTCAGCTCTCAAACAATAAACCTTTTGGCATTTGGCAAGCACAGTTCTCCAAAGGACAATAAAACAAAAAATGCATCCCACATCAGACAAAAAGCTTACATACAAACATTAGGTCAGCGATGACATGAGGGCATCTAATAATTCATCTATCTATTCATTATCAAGAACTGCTTGTTCAGGGTAGGGTCACTGAGGTCTTCAGCCTGCCCAAGAAGTATATGCAGAATGAGGCAGGGTTCACCTTAGATGGACGGTGACACCCAAACTCACAAACTTGGTCACTCACATACATGCACAAAGTATGATTTAGAGTCAGCAGTTCACAGGAAACATGTCATTGAACTGTGGGAGGAAACCAGAGCAGCCAGAAAAACATAGGGAGAAGACAAAAACTCCACACCAGGGAGCCAGATTCAAACCCAGGAGCAGTAAGGCACCTGCAGTATCTGCTGTGCAACTGTGCTGGCCTGCAGCTACCTATTTTCTACAGAAAATTATTTTGGTGGTGTTGGCGAGCAGTGCAATGTGAAGTGGTGCTGAACAGTTTATTACAATTCATATGAAATTTTAAGCGAAAAATTCCTGTTTTGTGGCAACATGCCGATCTGGGCCCGGGCAACTTTGTGTCACCTCATTGGCAGCGCAGTCACAGTAATTCCACAAACAAGGCAAGAGGAGCGTAACACCCAATAAAGTGATTGTTTCGCTGGAAAAGCTCGAGACGGCAGAGCTGGCTGACTTCACTGTTGCACTTGCTTTTCATCAGCCCTTCAGATGAGAATGAGTTTGCCAGCCCATCTATTAGAGCTAACCTACACAGGCCACGGGCTGCAAAGGGCCCTTCTGAGCAGATATATTTGTTTGTGACTTTGCCTTAGTGCTCCTTTTAGGTCTCAGCTTGACTTCATTCCATGTGATTCTGCACTCCGCATTACTCTGCACCGCAGGGACTCATAATATTTACAGAATAAATTTGTATCAAGCAAGGGAACCTCTCATGTGGGAGATCAACTCATGACCTTCTGGTTACAAGGAAAACTGTACATAAATGATCCAAGTGTAATCACTGTGCATTTTGTGTATGTAAATATGCGTTGCCTGTGTGGATGCGCCTGTCCACACCTGGGTACGTTGGACAGAATGTGGGAGGGACAGGTCAGCGTGAATGCTATCCCTCTGTCACCGGGTGTGTACCTTGTTCCAGCGGGTATTGAGCAGCTTTAAGTTGCCTTCCAGTTTCTGGAGTTTGGCAGCAGGAAAGGATGCACTGCCCTGCATGCTGCCTCGCAGGCTGTCCAGTCTGCAGTTCAGCTCCTTGAGGGTGGCTTTCCATTTCGGCACTTCCTGCGCTCGAGCCTGGACGTCACAGGGACACGCGGGCACAAAAACAGGAAACCCAGGTTGAACAAAAGGAAAAAAAGAGCAAGAAACATGAGTGTATCTTACATGCAAGACAACCATTTGGGAAGACATACACTTGTTCAGAATTAAAACATTTTTATCATTACTGTCCTGTAATATAATATTAAGTACGATAAAACTAAAAGTAACCATGGTGCGCATCTAATAAATCTGGGAGCCCCGAATTTGTTTCCTTACAGCAAGTTCACCGGAATTTGTGTCAAGAAATGGCAAAAAAAATTACAAGATGTTTGTGAAAAGTCTTACTGAATTGTTATGCCAAATTCATAGCATGAAGTGCATCCTTAAAGTAGTTAAAGTCAAGAGACAGGCTGCTTTCAACAAACTATGCCACTCTGAAGAAGTTTTACTGTGTACTTTTTCTTTGAAAACTAGTAGTCAGCATTTGAAGTGAAGCCCCAAATAGGAGGCCCCTGTACGCTGTAGTTGTGTTTTCTGTATTCAGTGCTGGTAGAGTACTCTTTGGGAATTAGTCAGTCAAAGTAGAGGATAGCTGCTGCTGCTGCTGCTGCTGCTGCTGCTAAAACAGCAACGCTTTGGTGGGACATATAAATATATATATTCACACGGAAGTGAAGGTTAAAGATAGAATTGCTGTTGACCCTGGCGTTTGATGAGCTGCATACTTTTGTTCAGCAATGGTCGGCTACAGAAACAGTGCCACAGTAACAGTATAACTTCTTCCCACCTGGGACTTCTGTTGCGGGAAGGAGGTAACAGGTGTGTAGACCAGTAACTCGATTAGCACTCCGATGCATCCTTAAGAAATGGCGCACTTAACAAAACAGCGTTGTAAGAGATCATTTATCGCTGTAAAGCTCAGTCTCTTTGTTTACAGTATGTATGGCTTTGTCTTGCGAGCCACAGACTTGAAATTTGGTACGCAAGTACTTCTCGCCCTAAGTGAGGTGTTTGCGGAGGGCAGTTAAATAAAATCATTAAAAAGGCTACATACTATTTTGAAATTTTAAATATTGGTCTCTAACAAGGCTTGGAGAAGTGAGAGTAGGGACCTCACACAGAGTGTACAGTATTTTGTGTGACGCTGATGGATTTTCTCACTCCTCACACACAAGTATGGCTGCCTCACACCTTCTACAAACACTCAATGACATACTTTGTCACTCAAACACACAAAAACAGCACTAACAATACCTTGTGTACTAAATACAACCACTTTAATGGCAATACAGTTTGGCGATTATAAGCTTTATTACTTTTTACCTTTGTACCATTACACTTTTGACCTGGGCAGTGCCTCATAACTCAGCTAGCAAAGTATATTTGCATACATGGAGTTTTAAAGAGTTTGAAAATGGTGCAATCACAACAGAATACAAAATACATTAGTTATATTTTATTTATAGCAAATAAATAAACAAAGAAAACGGTCTACTTTTCGGATAACAAATGTAAAAATTTCAAATAGTTTGGATAAAGAGCCAACATAAAAGAGTGCTCTGTAGGCAGTAGCACTAACTGAGGTGTTACTGGTGCTGTGATATTAGTTAGCTTAGCATTAGGTAACACGAAAACAAGATTCTTTAACTACGGTGAGCTGAGTGTATGTTTTGTCAGGAGGTCATACATGAAATGATTTACGGGTTTGGATGCCAGTAATTCTACGCTGGACTCTCACATCTGTTTCTTATTTACGATATTTGTGATTACACGCTTGTCTGCTTACGCCACTTGTCAGGAAATATCAAAGCAAGAGAGTTTGCATTCTTGTCAGCCGTTGGATATTTGTCACGCTCTACAGCCCAGCACAGCAGAGCTCGTGTCTACTGGAGACGCCAAGCAAATGTCACTGCCGGCAAATGGCAAATCGCAGGTGCCCAGAATGCCCCTGGGATGTGCTTATGCAGCGGTCTGCAGAGGTACTCCAGCCTTCGTAAGCCCTTAGCATCCCCAGCGGAAAGATGGCAATTGTGTTGTGAGGCTGTAGAATTCCCACTCTCAATCAGTGGACGACTCGAAAGCCCAAGTCGCACCATGATCTATGGGACTCAGCAGGCATGAAGCCAGGGCCACTGGGGAGCCCAGCTTTAAACCAGTTTTAATGGCGCACAGCACGGCCTTTTCCTGCTGCTTCTGCGGGAAACGTGCGAAATCAACACGGCACTCTGAGATGTTTATATAGAGGGGCACCTCAGCGCTCAGCATCGGCCGGCATCGGTGCCTCACAGCCCCACAGCTGTGGGCTGGCATTCAGACGCTTACATTAAGGATTTTTCATGTTCAACCCATAATCAAAAGTATTTTCTCTCACATTCTTACGCCCAAGATGTGATGGCATGAGTGGATTTGAGTGCCCTGTGATGGACTGGCATTCAGTCCAGGGTTTACCCTGCCTAACAGCCTGTGCTTCTCAGGGTACCACTGAATCACCACAGCCTTAATTGTACAGGGCAATGTGGAGAATGGATGAAAATTAATGTGTGGATGGATTTTTATTTTATTTCTTCTTATTGTATGGATAAAAATCTATCAGATATTAAAATGGATGTTTTCAGTAGATGCACCTAGCTTCACAAAGCCAACAGTCTACACATCAGAGCCCCATGAAAATGACACAGGGCTGGATTCACCTGCACTTTATCCAGTAAGGACCTCAGCTGCTCCTGATTTCCAGGCTGAGGGGCCACTGAGGTGATGCTCTCTGCCCCATCCAGCCAGGACAGGAACTCAACCAGGTCTTCCTGCAGCTTGGATAGAGAATGCTGCGCATCTGCTGACCTGATGGAGATGTGAGGAGCCTTGATGGAGGGTTGTACATACAGGCTGCATGTATCATGCACACACGGACATGCAAATACACAATACATAGTACAGGCATACATACATGTAAATGGGGTGCATTTGTGGTACCAACATTTTAAGCATGGGAATATTTTTTAACCGTATGGTTAACAAGGTTGAGCTGGAAATGAGCTACCATACCGACCAGCTCTTCTGACTGAATACTGAAACTTTATGGCTAAAGTATATATTATGTATCTACATTTAGGGCCAGTATTTTTATCTGTTCATATTTAATGTCAGTTTCCTCCGCAATGTTCAACATTTTTAAAACTGTGTCGGGCTCATTTGTGCATAACGGCTCTCAACTGGCCAGAGAGCGGTCGGGTCCTCAGCCATTCGCATGGCACCATGAAAGGCAGTGCCAACTGGAGCAGCAACACAACCTCCACCGCTGGCAACCAGCAACTTGCAGACTGACAGGTCAATGAAGCTGCTTTATGGTGTGGACTGCCAAGACATCCTAGCCAGCTGAAACCCTGTCTCCCTCTGCAGAATGACGCCAATTTGTTTGGTTGCCAGGGAAGAACCAGCCGGCACCTAAGAAAAGTGACTAAACTAACTGAGTCACTTGAGAGCCTTCTGGGTGCACGTTCTGCACAATGATGTACAATACACACAAAACACATTAACTATGCAGTGCGCGTAGAAACCACTGCTTACAAAATCTTTAAAGAATACGCAAGCACACACATAAAAGTGCAAGTGATATCCACATCTCTTCAGCCCGGTGCACATACCTCCTCCTTCTCTGTGCAAACTGGCGGCACACACTCTCCCAGCGCATGTTCATGGAACTCAGCTGCTCCTTCAGAAGAATGCCCTCCTCCTGGCTGCTCTGCTGCACAATATCCTGCCCAGCAGCACTGAGGAGCGCCACCACACCTTCCTGAGTCCCCACGGCATCCTGGAGCTCCTATACAATGGTTCAAACAGGCCATGCCAAGGGCAATGTCACACGAGAACAAAGTCACACCCAAGCAGTCGTATCACTGGAAGTCTCACAAGCCAGAAATATAACCGTTGTGCATAATAAACTTACAATATAACTTTTGTTATTTGTTGCAGCATTTTTAAAGAATTAGGGGTGTAATAAATCAAATTCAACTCGCAATAATAAAAGACATTATCCTCCCACAACTTCTTCATGCTCTTTATAATACCTTCACAGTTCAATTTTTACAGTCATCAGTTTTTACAGTCATCCCTTGATTTACACATCTAATTGGTTCCCAAAAAAGGCCGCGTTGTGCAAAAATACGGAAATCGAGACAGTTATTTTTGTTACTACTTAAGGGAAAAATAATCCTAGCTCATGCGAAAAATCAGCAAAACACTGTTTTTACAGCTTGTAGCATCTCAGTACAGCACTGCACAGCAGTAAGAGCTCAACACACAAACCCGCACACAGAAGTTGGGCTCCTGTTTTCAGGGACACATTCATACCCACAGCCCAACACACAGGGGATTTATGTGTAATTTGTGTCTATTTACGTTTTTACACATTTGAATGAAATTGAGATGTTCACTTTTTTTAATCTTGTATCAAGTAATGGTATTAAAAATGAAATGGCATTCTAGCCAAAACACAATGTGTGGGTGTGTAGATTGAGGAATGACTTAATTGCACTGCTTATAATTTTCACTTTTAATTTTCTTGGGGCTTAGAGCAGTTTTACGAGTACAGAATTAAAAAGTTGTAGATGACAAAAACATATGTATGTGTACGTGACCATAATATATGTATGTGTGCTATACGAACACTGCTAACAATTACGGTACGGTATCTTAAGTGAGATGGTTTAAAAACGCAGTTTCTGAGCTTTCAGAATGGTAGGATGCTCAGAAGTACACCTCTGTCCCCCTTAGCAGCTGAGGTTAATTTCTGAACATAATGACAAGACTGCGTGGGCCAGTTAGAGATTTGAGGTGGAGTTCAAATACATTGTGCAAGGTTTAGCCAAAAAATTAATTTAATCCATCAGATATGCAAATATAGGTTTTAAATAAACCCCTTGAGGCAATTTACGAAGCTTTTTACCCGTACTCCAGAAAACATGATCCTCATTTTCATAGTAACAATACAAAGGTGCTTAGAAAAATCTCTCTGTAAGAGCAGTGGTATCCAGCACCTTTTAGCTGCAATCACAGGCCTTGGTTTACAGATGTCTGCTTAAGCCCTAGAGGAAAGCTTAGAACATCGTTCATTAGCATTTCAAGGAGGTAGCAGGTGTCGTGGTATGGCCAGGGAGCGGAGCTCGCTTCAAAAGTAAGCCACTGTGCACACAAAGGGACCCTCCTGTCTTCACATCAAACCGGGCTTCTTTGTCCCAAGACCCTCTGATCACCGCCCTGTGCCGATGGAGACGGCCTGTCGAGCTCGCCCGCTTTGCCACACAGATGCAAGGAGTGCTGGGATGACATCCGCGCTAAACGGAACGGACAGGGAGCAGCTGGCCACATGCACACACCACCGCAGTGAGGCGCCGGCCCCATCAGCACAGTGGACAGGTAGCAGACAACCCCGCGCACATCTGAGAGCCAGTCAGTCTGGACTGTACACGGGCCAGGCTGCTTCTCAGGTCATCGAGGGGCAGGACAGATGTTCGTGATCCATTGATCAGAGAAGGTCAAAAGCCAGGCCACCAGTACTACGCAAACTATCAACAATCCGCACTCTTCCAGCAACCCCAGGTTACGGAGTGACACAAACAACTGCTTAACATGGAAAGCATGCCATTTAAAGAATGCACATCTGAACCCTAATAATGATGGCAGCTGTACTGCAAGAGGGCTTGCTGATATTTGGAAACACCGTAGGAAAAAGATGAAAAACACACAGATTGTGGGAAATGTCGTCCAATGTATTCTGTGCAACACAGACACAAAGAATATCCTCTGTTATAATTATTTTAAAGCCGTTTTTTAGACCAAACACCTGACATTTTCAAACACAATTTGCAGCTAAGCTCACGAGAAAGTTCTACAGCTGACCTTGTCTCCCTCAGTGAAACATGCAGTGACCAGGAAGGAGTGGACAAGACAGTGGTGAAGGAGAGCAAAAACATAGGCGAGTATAACATAATCTGAGAGTTCGGCTGTCAGCAGAGCGATCGGGGGCCTGGCCAAGCATCAGGAACAAGGCACATTTACAATAAGCTATTATCCTCTTTAAATCATTTCTTGCTTCTCCAGGCTCAACCGAGGATCTGGACAGGATGTCTCATCTGTTCTGAATAAGAACACATAAGTGGGATGCGCTGTAGAACTAAGGCTGCCTGCTGAGAGTGATTACATTCATTTAAAGCCTTTTACTTCATTCTGATTCCCTCACTGTAGGGACTGTTCCAGGAGAATGGCGGAGCATGAATCGGGGAGGGGTGGTCATAAATTCCAAGGAAGCTTGCTTCATATATATTGTAATCCTACTACCTACAATAGCTTTCAACACCCTGGGGGAGAACGACCACTAATCTGATGCTCCCGGTCACTGGGAGATGCTGTTGCTCTGGCTCCTGGCATGGGGTTGCCATGGAGACAATGGAGATGTCCCGCCGAGAGCATCCTATATCTGCAGACTTATCTTCTTCACCATACAAAAAGTGCAAGCAGGCACAGTCGACAGATGGACCGTGTTCTCAGGACAGTGGCACAACACCGCTTATTCCACATCAAGTCATTGGTTTTAGAGAGAATAACTGCATTTTTGATGAATGGCCCAGTCCAGCACATTAGGCTTGTGAATATTTCAGCCACTGCATTGCTAATATCTCCCCGAGGGAAAGAACACGCACACAAACATCTCCTCCCTGTGGAACACCATCTCAGCTCTTCCTGCAAGGTGCTTCGGACTAAGCACACCTTAACTAGTTAATTCGCCAGAACTGGTCGAGACATGTATTGCGTAAAGCAGAAGGATCTTCCTGGATGTGTGTAGCAGCTCTAGGAAATTTGCAGTATACTCGAGTTTATGGTGCCAGAGTGAAATGGTTCCTCGAAAAATAGCCTGCGGAACATGAATTACAGCGGCAGAGCAACTAGCGCAGAGCAGTGCTGTGCATCCCACCATATATCAGAGGTGCAAAATGTGCACTGTCACAGAATGCAAGCACGGATCTCTCTATCAGCAGTACACAGCACATAAATAAATATATCAGCATCACACACCAGATAAAACACAGATCTACCTGCCGTGTATCACATAACCACAGTTCTTCCTATCACATCCAAGTTAAAAGAGACGTCCGTACCATGCAATGCAGTTAAACATACTGCTGAGCCAAAGACTGGAGTGCATTACCGTGCCACTTCTGCTTTCCTTCCCAAACAACTAGACAGGGGTGATTAAACTTCCTTAAAAAGCTGGGTTTGCATTACGGAAGTTTCGAGTCCGTAGAGAGCATGGCAGTGTCGTGGTTCATTGCAGCCTTTCTGGTGTATCCCTACATGCCACCCAACAGCCTGAACCCCCACCTTCTCAATCTCAAGACCAACACTTTAACTGTCACTCCTCCTTCTGCATATTACAGCCACACCCCGATCACATATCCCACTGGGTGGCATCAAGAAAGACACATACATTTGTACACACACTGGGAAAAGTATGCACAGAAACACACACATACACACACAGAGGTAAGAGGGAACTCAATGAGCTGTATCGGCAAATCTATTTATATTCTCCCACCCCTGCAGCCAGTCAATTATCCATCAATTGAAGTAAACGTTCTAAGGCTATCACCGAGAAGCATACATTACACACTGCGTAGGAGCAGCCTAGGCCAGCTACCTTCATCAGAAAGCCTAAGAGAACAGGTTCAAGCAGGGGCTGTCCGCTCTGTTAGCAAGACTGCAGGCGTGACCCATGAGGTGATGGTGACCTTAAAATAGCCTCCAGTACACTGCAGGGGTGGGACTCAGTAGGTTTCTCTAACCTTCAGGTGCTCTTTAGCACGGACTGGGTCATGCTCTGCTTGTGTCAGTGTCCGCTCTGCATCGCTCAGCCACTCAGTCATGGCCTTCAGGTCCTTGTTGAAGTTACGCAACTTTTCCTGGGACAACTTGAAGCGACTGAGGGGGGAGCAGGGTGAGGAACACAAGAACATATACATTTTTCAAGGTAAAGGTCAAGGTAAAGATGACAAAAGATTATAAGAGGTAGCTGAATCTATTCTGCAATGCTCGCAGGATGTTAATTTTGTGACCACATACAAGCGGTTTTTGGCTTCCTATTATTCCGGCAATAATCTGCTAGTCAGAAAAAAGCCCAGTTCTATGGACTTATGCTTCTTGAACACCAGTCGTTCTTGTCTCTATCCCAATAGCACATGCACGAGGCAGTCCAAATGCTGTCCAGCAGGACACATACGCAAGGCGGTCGCGATGCAGCTTGTTGACCTTCTCCCAGTTTGTGCTGAGCAGAAGCAGAGTGTCCTGGACAAGCCGAATCTCTGCTGGAGAGGCGTGGCTAAGAACTTCCTCCTTCCTGCCCTGAGCTTTCTCCACTGGGGCCACCAGCTTGTCCAGGCTCAGCTTGGCATCCTGCAGAAAACACAAGCACAATTCATCAGACTCCCAGCGGCACATCGATTTCGCCAGGAGTCCCTGTTACGCAGCCGTCTAATCCACCCGCACTTTCATTGAAACATCTGTTCCACCGACACCTCCAGTAACTGATATGGCTAATCCATTGGCACTCTATTGGCACTGCAATTGTACTGTTCTCAGTTCATTTTCCAGTGCATTCTCACCAAGGTGTTCTGTTGTACTCAAGGCCTCAATGTTCACTTTCCTCTGTCCGATTCTTCTTTCAACCCTTACTTTGGCTGGCTGATTTCAACGTTCCTTGTCCCTGACAGTGATACCAATCTTCAGCTGCACCTAAGCCACGTGTGACCCTTCAAACCACGACGGTCCACCCATTCACTTCAGCATCCTAAAGCATCACTGCTCAAGTCATATGTACAAGTATTTTTAAAAATGAAGACCTTCACCCAAAGGTCCATGATGCAACCTTTACCTCAACTAAATGAAACTGACTGTTTTCCTGAGGCAGCTGAATTTTACACACTGCACAGCCCACATGCAAACGTGCACAAATGCGGAAAATTAACAAGACAAGCTGGGAGAAAACATTGTTGCTCACTTTTTTAAAAATTAATGACTTTTATATCCATCCCGCTGATACAGAAAAATATGAAAAACAGGAAAGAACGTGCACGCACGGACACACACACATGCACAGACTCACCTGAAGGCACTTTTCCTGCTTGGGCAGCTCATAGAAGATTCCAGCCCAGTACTCTGGGGAGTTGAGGAGGAACTCTGTTTTGGCGATGGACTGCAGGAGGTTCTGCAGATCAGACAAGTATGCTGGGGTCTCCTGAACACAACAATAACTATACTCAGTCAGGGAAAAAAGCAAGTAAAGCTAAACCTTAAGCCCAAAACTAATCACCACTTTGGCTTTATCAATATCAAAAACTCAAGTCCCGCGTAACTTCATCCAAAACCTAGACGCAGCTCTTAATCTCATTAAATAAAAACTATTCCCAACATTACTCTGCCACTGAATCAAAAATCAAAAGTAACTTCAGCTCTGAAAGAAAAATTTGTCCTACAACCCTTAGCCCAAATAAAAACAAGTTTGAAGGGTGTTAACTTTTTTTTCCATTTTCAAACCACTTTAACAGCGAAGTCTATTACTCTCCTCAAAGAACCCCCCACCCCCAAGCCACATTTCACACACAACTACCAACTATTTATTCACTGCCCCACCATCGCACCAGTTCGTTTCAGAACTTCACCCCCAGCATCTAACCCTGCTGTTCATCCAATCTTACTGCACTCAATTCTGTACCTTTCCTGCATCCACCAGTCTCAGCTTAAGATGTAGACCACTGGACTGCAGATTTTAATGTGCTGTGGGAATCTGAGTTCTACGCAGCAAAACTTCAGAAAAGAAAGGCACATAACCATTAGCTGTGGCTCTGCAGTGAGATGTTGCAAAGACACGTGTTCATACCACCCATTCTGCTGTTATCTTTCTGCCTATTGCACAGCTAAAAATAATGCATAGGGCATACAAACATGATAAATGACAAAATGGCAATTTTTAAAATTTTTTTTTATCATTGCTCTTATTATCAAACATGGATGCCATGTACAATTAAAAGTGAGGCTACAGGTAATACAGCATAAATGCGGTGCAGAATGGCAAAATATGGCTGTTATTTTAGTTCAGGAAACTAATTCAGAGAAAAGGATTGACATGAAGAGCAGGTTAACTTGCCCTATTAACCACACCTTAAGCAAGCCATTAACTAACCCATTAACTGGGCCTGGAGAAAAGTATCTAATTCTATCCTCTGCTGCTCAGACCCCTGCATGTTTCCCCCGATAACAGCAGAAAACCTTCCACAAATCATCGTTCTGACTAAACTTTTATTAAAATCACACCGCAAAACAGGACCTTTCCTTGGATAAATCCTTCTAACCTTTATATATACTGAGACGAACTGGAAACCTTCAAGCCCAAAGGAAAACGGTGCTACAGCTTCAGCTGCTGCCCTGGGATCCCATTTGAAAAGCATAGTTCTGTTCCAGCACATTTGTTTCACTGGTGCAGGCAGAATTTTTATTAAATATGACTGCTGCCATTGCCATGGGTTAACTTTTTAACAAACTGTACAATGTTAGATGAAGTCTAAAGCAAGATGCTTTGTGTTAAGGTACAATAGGAGGTGTGCTGAGCATTTTACAGACACCAGTCACAGTAACTGTTAGTAATCATCTGTGTTCCACAACACTAAGTTTACCCATGCGTGCACCCTAATACATTGTCCACTTCTTATTCTATATGCCAATTAATATCTGTTATTATATATTTTGTGATTTTTTTTTTTTTGGCAAATATCACAGTGTTATGGATTTTTGATGGCAGAGTTCAGACATTTACAAATCTTTTTTTCACACTTTATGACACTTTAAATGTTCTCTACAGATACAAATTCAGAGTAAGGTACAGAAGTACCTTGTTTTTATGCACATGTACTGCAAGTACTGCAAGAAAAAACCATTTGCGCATGCAAGGAATTCATTTATTGTCATTAAGTTTTCACATTTATTTGTAATTTACGCTGTTTTAAAGGATTTGTACCCCAAACATATTCATAAGCTACAAAAATTTGAGAAGCAGTTTTATTTATAGAAATAAATAACACTTTCAGCGCTTAGTGCTTATTCTTTTTTAAATATGGCCCAAAGTGCACAGATATAGGATGATTGACAGCATGTGCTGCAAGCAGGGGTTTAAAATAAATCACACAAAGACCAAACAAACAGAAAATCACATTTGGGGGGAAGAGCAGGCTTAAACACTGAACAATGGCGGGGGGAATTAATGATGCAACAGAAACCAACATCTCCTCCTGCTCCAAGGTTGCATGAGAAGTGACGGCTGATCCCTTGCTTGTACTGTTTGGTTAGCTACACCCTCAAGATCTCCTTGTCTTACTCTCATGGTTGTTTGCATTGGGTTAGTGGCAGTATCTGCACAGCGGGAGGCGGGGGTGGAGGTTATGGGATCCAGAGGGGAACTCACACTTCTTATGGAACGCCGGTAGGGAACAAACGCGCTCTCGACCTCTCGCCAGCGTTTGTTGAGCTGGGCGAGGCGAGGATCCACGAGCTGTGCAGCTCCCCCATCTGACAGCACCTTGGCCTGCACCTGCAGGTCACCCAGCTCCACACTCTTCTGCTGCAGCTCCGAGTCAATCTCCTAGTGAACAGAACCATCCATAATCACAGAGGGAGTGACCAGGCATGCGGGCGCACAGGGACGGCGCCGTCACGCTGGGGACAAGGGATGGACAGGGAGGGCATCCAGACACTCACACAGAGAGACACAGAGCAAGGCTATGAACACAGGCACTCCGGAAGCGGTCACCTTCTACTCAGCCAGGCCCACAGGCCTAGAAGGGTCTTATGGACCTTCTCCAACTTGACTAGGGTGAAAACATCAAATCGCCACACAGAGTGAGAAAGAGACAGGGAGAAACCTTTCAAACACTGACATGGAGAAACTGGCCACTACCAGTAATGGCACTGAAAAATCTTTTCATTCAATCATACTGGGCAAATGAAGAAAGTACAACCCCTTCAAGTACTCAACATATGAACTTTATTATCGCTGCCGGTGTCATTACAGTCCGCCGTTCTTCCACAAATGCTGCGTTCAGGTGTTCGTCGGCTGAGCTGTGAACTGCTATCTGAGAGGGTCTCCTCATCATGCAGCTGAAAAGCTGCACCACGTGACAAGCTTAGAGAATCTGTCTTTCCTAAGCGTGCGCCGAAACGTGTCACAGAGCAGCTCCTCTCGGACGAAAGGGAGGGTCCTTTATTTCTGCGGAAGAGGAGGGTGCAGCTCTGCAAAAGTCTACAGGCACCAGAGCGGTCCTCTGGGGGCCAGCTGGCCGCCTTCCTCTCGGCAACTCAGGACACAAAAGAAGCGATGGAATGAGTGGAGACACACAGACACAGGGCGGTGTGTGTGGACATTGGGAAGGCAGTGTGTGTGCAGGGGTTGCTGTGGGTGTGACATCCATTTAGTGAAACGTCATTGTGATTATCTGTAACAAAGATACACGGAGTGGAATTAAACTCCCTCTGGGCTCATCCTCTGGACCAAGCCTATACTAGCCTACCAACAGCCTACTAGTAGGCTACTACTAATCTACCGATAGATAGCTACTAGCATACTGCTGACCGCTCCGGACTCACAGCTGCTCTACGCTATTGACATCTAGCAGTCTGTTCTCTGCACGGCCGGACATGAGTGCGGTTTTATTGTACACGTGCATGTTCTTTGCATGCAAAGTTATGTCGCTCTTGGTGCTGCAACTTCCACTGTGCAACAACATGTATAGAAGTTAGGTGCATTTTTGTGTGCGATACTTACCTGGTAAACAGTACTGTCACCTTGTCCAGCACCAGCCAGCCTGCTGGCTGTAAAACTGTCTTCCCATGGTGAGCTTGTTTGTCCAAAGTATAACGTCCTCTGGCCCTGGTGACTCCAGAAGGACGTTGCCATGTGTGCATCACGCACAAATCTGGGTTTACGTGCTTGCAGCAATCTTTGTTCGTAGTGATCATTTACACCATGCAGCTCTGTGCAATCTATGTTGATATGTACTGTATATACAGTACGCATTTGTGTGTATATCTCTATAGCCTTATTTGTCAATCAACTATCAATGCGCTTCTATGTGGCTCTCTCTTCTTGGCTTCTGGAGGCTGCCCCTGAAGGACCTACCTTTACCCTCTGCTCCTGCGGTGGGTCAGGGAGCTCAGCCACACTCCTCTCGATGTCATCGAGCCACTGCAATAGATCGTCGGACTTCCTGCGGTACTGGTACCACTGTGGCGCGATTGCCAGGGCCTTCTTCTTTCTCAGCGACCTCAGATCCTGCAGAAGCAGCACACCATTGAGTACCACAGGTCAAATGTCTTCTTCTGAGCTTGTTTTTCCTACGTGTCACTGCGTTATATTTAAATTTCAGACAATATGTGTGTGATAAACTGTATGGGACTCATACACCTTGACTCTGTCATAGCACGAGGACATGATTGCTGGTTGTTATTGCTGCTGGACGTCTGTAGACACCACCCTCATGAATGTGTGCATGAGCGTTGTACCTTCAGGGCATAGTCCTTGAAGATCGTGCGTACGCGCGCTTGTGTGTGCGTGTGCGTGCCGCAGTACCTTTACTGTGTTGTACTTGGTATTAAGCTGATCATGTTTGATGCGGATCTCCTTCCTCTTGTTCTCATCGGGAACTCTCTTCTGCAGGTTCTCCCCCTTCTCTAACAGCTCTTTCACAGCCCCCTCCTCACAGTCCTGGAGTGAGACGGTAAGCAGTGTGACCCACTCAGCTCGCACCCAGTGCACCGTACACTCAAATCCCACCAAGTATGCAGGTAAGGATACACTTGTACCCCATCCTGTTGGAAGTCTTCTTCTTTCAGTTTCTCCCCTTGCTGCACCTCCTCATCCAGCAGCCTTAACCATATGAGCGCCTCACTGTGGTACTGCTCCACTTCCCGCTCCGAGGCCACAGCCTGCAGTTACACAAAAATATATACAGTTGCAATACTCCTCCACCAATCAGACATAAATGTGTACATTGCCACACACAGCGGAATCTGGTAACACAGGCATAGTATCGCCCACACCACACACACTTACTGTCCCACACATTACAGCATCCAGTAACGGTGGCATTAGAGCATCTCAAACCTTCACACATGCATGAGATATTCAAAATATGCTCCTGCCAGCACACATACAAACACAATAATTAATGTGCATTTACACTTCGCCACTGGAAAGATTTGAGGGTGACGGAGTAAAGATAATGCAATTTTACCAGAGTAGAATCAAAACACGGTTAGACTGCGGTTTGACCGCCATTTCATCAGATCTCAGCTAAAGTGCAATTAGAGTGCCATTTCATTCGAGTATGGTTATTGTACGACTATAGATTGATTTCCCAAGATATTAAAAGGAATTCATTTAGGCATTCATTAAATGGCAGTTAAAGTGTAATTTTAATGGAGTGTAGTTTAGATTCGGTTTCAATGGGGAGTGATTAAAAACGGTTTCGGTCGAGGGTAACTGGAGTGCAGCTTCTCAAAGCGTGATTAGGATGCAGTTTCACTGGAATGTAGTCGAAGTCCTGCTTCTCCAAACTACGGCTTTCCCAGAGTGAACACGCCGTTCGCAGAACGAAAGGTGGGACTGCGCTTCCAGAAGGACTTTTGCATACATTCTGTGGCAAGAAAGAACACGGTCGCAGCTTCAATTCGCCTTTACCAGGGTTCGGTGCAACTTGAGCTCTGTTTAGCCACAACAGGTGAAAAGGATCTGGGATTTGCTCTAAATACAGAGTCTATAAAGTAATGTCTGGACTTGCTGGTAAGCAACTAACAGAGCTGTTGTACAGGCTCTAAGGATCCCTGAATCCTCCAAGGAAGAAGCAGTGAAGTAGAAGTAGAGGTGCACTGGTGCCTCGCAGTTCCTGGCCTGGGATTTCTGATGTGAGCCCCTGCGAAGCTTCCGTGCTCTCCTCATGCTTGTGTGGGCCCCCCCCCTCCCAGAACAAAGACATTTGTTTCAGGTAAACTGGTGTTTCGAAAAATGGCAGCACGGTGTGAGTGAAGAAATGTGTGTGTGAACGTGCCGCACTGCTCTGCTGTACACGTGACTAAATGGTGAATTTAGTGCAGTTTATCTGAAACCGAATGCCAACTTGGATGCATCACTATGGAGAAAATTAAATTAACAGGGAGAACTGTAAGCTGCACAGTGATGTAACTTAAAAAATGTGAAACACCACAATCATTGCTAGTAACTCCCAAAACAGGTAAACGCAGAAACGTGTAATGAAGAAAGAATCCTCCTGCCAGTGGTCCGTGCAGCCAGGTTACTGTTAGGCTGTTCTGCTATCAGACGGAGAAGTCTTTAAGTGCAGGTGGTACCTGGCCGGTCTTGATCCGTCGCGAGATGCCCTCAAAGCGCTGGTTGAGCTGCTCCAGTTTTGGCTCCACCACAGTGCGGCAGTGTTCCCCCTGGTTCTTAATCATGTCCTGTGCTTGGGTTTGCACCGCCTCCACCTTCGCGCGCACGTCCTCCAGCTCTGTCCGCAGGCCCTGCACGGGAGAAAATCCGGAAATTCAACCCTGCGCCGCTGAGAGCGATGAGACAAACAACTTGGGTAACGCGCTCTTTCCACAAAACGGACTTGTGTACAACTCAAGGGGGTCGACTCCGCCGCGAGAATTTCCATATCTTACGTATAGGATATACCTAAAGTAGGCCAGGGTCGCTTCATAAAATATTCATGATAAACTCGCTGGAGAAGGTTTTACATATGGCCCAATTCTCGCTTTCATTCTGAGCAGGAAGAAAAGAACTCCAAAAACTTTTTAATTATGAGCAAAATATTGCTACCTATAATGTTCAAACAGAAAAAGCAAAGAGTTAGCGTAAACATGCTTCTGTCAGGTCAACACTCACTGCCACTGTGAGCTAAATGCCACAGCTAAATAACTGGTTCTGTAAATAACCTTTCTAGCAACTCTTAAGCATACAGAATGCTAAAGGGAACATGCATCTGCGTCCACACATGCACACAGGTCCTACTGTCAATTTCTGTGCTCAACTTCTTCATATATAAAACTGTGCAAATGGCAGCTGTACAAAGGATTTCTCCTACTGTAAAGTTTAATCTATCAACCGGTTCAAGAATTAGCGCTCGGGGTTACAGGTAGGGAATCCCTGGAGTGCCTGTCAGAGTCAGTGTGCAAAGAAGGGTGTAAAGAAGGTGTCAAACTCTGGAATTAATGAGCTAAAACATCACATTCACATCAGCGAATTACATTTAATTCGATTTTAGTGCGCAAACTAAAAACACCGAAATCCATTAGAGCGCAGTCGGAGGGGAAAAGTGAAGCACAAAATAATTGTGTTAATCAGTATGTGATAGACATCTTAAAGCAATTATTGAAAATCTGAAAATATCCTTATTGTATAAACACCACAGAGAGCAACACACGCCATGTGCACATTAAATACACTGTTAAAACGATGGCCATTTGGCTGACCAACTAACAATAAACAGTGCAACAGTCACAACAACAACAACAACAACAACAACAACAACAACAACAATAATAATAATAATAATAATAATAATAATAATAATAATAATAATGATCAACCTTGAGCATGTGGTCCTTGGGGCCCTGGGCTTCTGATTCGTCCAGCTTAATCTCAGCTCTGTACATCCAGGTGGTGATCTGGGCAATGTTCTGGTCCAGCGTTTCCACCTGCATCTGGTAGTCCTGAGAGGGAACAAGGGAAACTCGTGGGGAGAAGCTACTGTACGGGCCCATCTGACTCAGCTCCCCACTCTTCATAGGTGCTCTGTGTCCCTGCCCTTCAGTGCTGGACACCTCAATTCAATTCAATTTTATTTTTATATAGCACTCTTCTCACTGCACCTCCCAGCAAGCTGTGCACTGACTGTAAAATAACACTGATTATAACAAAAGCAAAAAGATTTTTTTCAGACCCTAACACCCCCCCATGCTGATGTCTCGGTACAAAGTCTTTACTCCAGACTGTTTATGAGTGCCGTGCTGTTGAGCGTGTAAAGTGCAGGTGCAATGAGTGTCATCTTAGTGACACGTCACTGCTGTGGCTCCCCTGAAGAACGATGCAGCTAGAACACTTCATTATTCCATCTGCAGAACGTCAGGTTTACTGCAGTCAGAATGAAGAGACACCATGTGAGCACCTCATCTCTCAGCATCCTGGTATGTCTGTCAGCATTGTATACGGAATAAAATAAACAGATTCTAATAATGCTCATGTTAAACAATAATGCTATTCCAGTGTTGGTTTGAATTTGGCTCAGGCTGTGTGAAGTTTGCATGTTTCCTTCATGTTTGCATGGGCTTCCTCCAGGCGCTCTCCCACAGTCCAAAGACACGCATTTCAAGTCAATTGGCCTCTCTGAATTGCTTGTTTTGTGTGTGTGTGTGTGTGTGTGTGTGTGTGTGTGTGTGTGTGTGTGTGTGTGTGTGGCCACCCTTCAGTGGACTGGCATCCTATCCACAATGTAGTTTCATAACCTGATACCTAATCATCCTATTCTGTTCTAGACTGTTGTGACTCTGACCTAAATAAGTGGTTGATGATTGTGGCTGGGTGGACGAATGCATGGATGGATGGATGGATGAATATAATAACTGCAGTAATACAGTATTCATATTATATTTCAAAATCAAATATACATACTTTCACACATGTACTCGGGGGGGAAAACAAACCCATGTTCAGGAGTTGTTATACTGATGCTACTAAGAGGGAGCCAAAGACTTACCAAGAGAAGGTGGAGCCACTCTTCGCTACGGGACGTCACTGCGATCCAGTTGCATTTGAGCAGGCTGACCTTGTCTTCCACTAGACTCTCTTGGCCACGAAGAACTGCCTTCAGGGAGTCCGCCAGCTCGACCACACCCTGCAGTTGCTGCTCATGCTGCTCTGTCTCCTTCTGCTTGGCCTGCAAATGAGAATAAGGTGGAAGTACAAAATACAGGACTGTGTGTGTGTGTGTGTGTGTGTGTGTGTGTGTGTGTGTGTGTGTGCGTGCGTGTGCGTGTGCGCGTGCGTACGTTTGTCAGACAGGAGCATACTATCTATAGGGAACACGCAGGATGATGGAACAGTTAATCTGCACCTGAGAGAAGTTGACAAAACCACCACAAAGCCAGTACCTTGGCCCAAGCCACTTCAGCATCCAGGTTCTCTGGCATGCCGTCCACATCAGACCTGCGTGTCAGCTCAGCGTCTGTCACAGCCAGCCAATCCGTCAGGCTGTTCACCTCCTTCCGAAGCTTCCTTGACAACTTCAAGCTCTTCTCTAGCTCCTGCTTCCTCTCTGTTACCTGCACACAGAGGGCTCACTGAGAGTCACACAGAACCCAAGGCTGCACACCACTGCCTTTGGAAACAGCCAGATTTTAGTTCTTATAGAGGGGCTGGAAAGACAACACTGCCACCTGCTGGAGATATTAGGGGGATGTGCAGCCTATCAATGAGTTCTCAACTAAACATTGGCTATTAACAATCATTTAAAAAATAAAAATTTCCATCCATCATTCCTGTATCCGTCCTGCAGTTCACACACTGTGATGTGTGTGATTATGTGGTGTTGAGGAAGCCGAGAACTGAGACAGCAGTACAAGCACTTACATAGTAAGAAAAGAACATCAGGTGCCAAAATAGTTTTCATTTAAAATACCGTTATTACCGGTTTTATTATTTAATAAAGATATTTATGCTTAACAGGTTTTCTTTGTTAGTGCTACTGTGCTGTTGAGCAGTGTCTGAACAGTTTGCTACTCTAAACTAAGTGCCTTTTAAATTATGACACCACAGCCGGCTTCTGCGGCCATTTACGGCGACATTGTTAGAAAGAGAAAGATTAGAGAGGCAACGAGAGCAGAAATGCATAAACAAGCTTGGCTGCTGAATCAGAGCAATAATAGGGGTGAAGCGTGGCCCCGCACCACTGACCTGGGCTCCCAGCTCATTATACAGCAGCTTAAGGGCAGTTAGCCGATCATCCAACTCCTTGGGGTTCTCCGTCTGCTGCCGCTGGACAATCTGTCGACCCGTCTTAATTACTGTCTCCACCTCGGCCTTCACTTCGCTCAGGCTCTTGTAAAATTTCTGTTGGGGGAGAGTGTGGTCGTGAACAGCAGTTCCCCACTGACTCAGTCACTAAATCAGCTGCGCAGATGCCCATTTATACGTGTAGGTCGGCGATAGGCCTCTTGTTTGAAGGCCCTGGATTTGAATCCCACTGCCTGCAAAGGTGCCCTTAATCCTGACACCCACCTGAATTTCTCTGGAAAAAATAAATGGGTAAATCAGCATAAACAGTCCTGTATACCAACCTTTGGAGTTAAATGAGTCAATAATACAGAACATTTTGCAGTAAACTCACCTCAACCAGCACCTTTTTCTTATACTTCTCTCAGATGAGCTCTATTGTACACACACCTTTTTCCTGACTCACTGTTTATACAGTGCACCTTCCACTTCTCAGTCCCTGATGAATTATACTCATCTCAGCCCTTCGTAGACAATACATGCTCCTTTCTCGCTTATGAACCTCACCATCATAAATCATACCTCGTCCAGCCACATTTTTTTTATAAAGTGACTCACGTTCATAAAGTACAAAAAGTCACCCCTCATCTAAACAACTCCAACACACAGCAAAGCAAACATTTCTCTCCAGCACTGGCTGTGTATAAGAAAGCAGGTACAGAAGATTCTGTAGAAATTAAACCTATGGACCCAGAGGGTTAATGTTTCAAGACTTGCATGACAGGGCACTTATCCAGTAAGAACACTATGGTATATAAACGGCTCAAAAACTTGCCGTTGCAAAGTTGCATTGGATAAGGGTGTCAGGTGAGCTACAGATAACAAAAGGATGCAAGCCATATGGGCTCTAAAAGAAGTGGAAATCCTTTTCATTCCCTTAAAAGCACACAATATATCCATTTATACCTCAGTTAGAGTGGCAAATTCCAGACAGACTCAGGTGTCAGGTGTCATTAGTAGCGCCACTTCTGAAAAGACCCATGAGTGCTTAACCCTGACGTCTGCATCCAAGACTACTCACCATGCACTGGTCCAGCTGAGACTGCACCACGTCCTGCTCCACACTGCGGATGCCCAGCACTCCGAGCTCAGCCTTCACCTCGTTCAGGACGCGTTCGCACACCTGCAGCCGTTCATCGAAGTTGGCTGGTTTTTGAAAGAGCCGGAACTTCTTGTGGACCTCCTGAAGCTTTTTCTACGATGAAGAAGGAAGAACGTGGCAGGACTTTCTCTCTAACAGTGCAGCTAACATCACTCCTCTCACACTCCACATTGAGAAGACTCCTCAGCAGGGACCTCCTGTGCCACGCACACGAGGCCTTTACCTCAGCGACACCTCGTCTCACCTGTGTGACATCTATCTGGGAGAGCATCCTTTCCGACTGATCTTTGCTTTCGTTCCTCTTTCGCATCTCTGCGAGACTCTGCTCATGACTGTTCAAATCTGTCTGGATTTTCTGTAAAACATACACAATTTATCCCATTATTGGCTTAAGCCCGTGCAGCGGAGTGACTGTGCATCGGAGGAGGGGTGCAAGATTAGATGAATCATTGTGCGTCATTCAAGGACAGTAAAGAACGAGCAACAACCGAGCACGCGTTTCTGATGCGCAGGCGACCACGTTCCTGTCAGCCGAGGAGCGTGGGGCTGCGCGCGCGTACCCTTTCGAAAGCGTTTGACACGAAAGCGCACAAAAGTGACTGCGCCAACACTCGTCAGGAGTGGCGGACGGTCCCCGTTCACAGGACACCCCGGGCACCTCTGCCCGATTCCACAAGGGGGCATCTGACTCACATGGGAGGGCCCGTGCCCGCGTGGCATGAGGGATCACTGCTAATCTGTGATCATTTCTCAATGGCTCGCAACTTCAGGACTCATTATATCACCCAGCCATCATCTCCTCTAATCTGCACCTTCTGTTACGATTTGTTTCTTTTAACCATAAGATGCCATGATATAATTGGTGACAAATGCATGGCGGGCAATGCTAGGTGGATGAAATACTCTGTGTCATGTTTTATAATGAATTCATGCCTTGTTTGTGTTGTGAGAGTGATGAACTGACCCCCAGGGGGCTGGCAAGCACAAATCTCTCTCTGTCCTTAATTGTGCCCTGCACTTGAAGGCCAAAAGCTGGCTTTGGTAAATAAGCTCATTTCGGCACCGAGTGCTGACAAAGAGTAATGGCTCTTTCCGACAAAGAACCGCCCTCACAACACAATTTCAATTACAGAGCTGCATGCTTCTCGCTTCTCCCCCCCAGCAGAGCCATTGAGCCCAGGCTGGCTGGGAGATGCAGATGACTGCTGAGCCACCAGGTTTTCATACACAACTGACCCCTCCATTACCTTCTAATCCAGCAGAAAAATGCAGCACACCCTTGAAAGGCTTGCCATCCCATAAACAGAGGCTAGATAACCTATTTGAAATGAGTATGAGCTGCCTTCCTCCAGCCCGCTACTTTCTTTGCCCTGAACCTCCATAACCCTATTGTTTTCCCATGTCCACCTGGGCCTCCTGGGGAATCTGCCCTGCGTCGATGTGGTCAGCAATGTAGGCGGAAAGGTGGCGGTCGGTGGTGAGCAGTGACTCCTGGATGAGGCGCAGAGTTTTGTCGTTCTCCTGTGCCGACTGCATGTTCTTCTCCAGGTCTTTCCTCCTCTGTGTCGCCTGCAACAACAATGAGGGAACACACATGGTGTCATATAGGGACCTCTGTCACTCACAAGCCATTGTGCACCCGAAAGCGACAAAACCGTATGGAAGCCGTAGTGCAGCACAGACAGCAACAAAAGCTGCACGGTGTCACAGGACACTGCTTGGCCATGTGCCGTCGTAATCCTGCAAAAAATATCCCGTGTCAGAGCACAAGACTGTCACCCACATGTCAGCACAGCACAAAAAGCCGTACATGGGACAATGCTGTCATACTGTCAACCATGCACTACAGAAAAACTCAGCTCAGTGCAAGACATCCCCAGCGTTGTGGCTCCCTCGGACTCCACTGGAGCTGACTGCCACCAGCAGCATGTTACCCTGAGCTCTGAGCCCACAGTTACATCACTGTCCCACCCCTGCGAGCAAGCGGACGGGTTCACCAGTAATCCACGTGGTAATCCGCAATTTATATATCTGGCCAACTGCAGCTGTATTAAATTGTACAGTCCCTGTTCCCTCTGATGGATAGTGTGTCTTGTGCAAGGCAGGCCAATATTCAAACGTTTTTAAGAATGATATCTCGATGGACCTCACAAGTATTGATCTGTCATTAGGATATGAGCATCCACAACTTTCCTGGACAGCCTTATTCATGTGCAATGACAAACACTCCATCACAGAGTGCCACGTTTGTACTAAGTTTAAGAAAGAGGTGTATTCCTATACATCTAACGTGAGAGAATCCAAGCACCATGCAACCCTTCACCTGCTGCATTAGCTCCTCCCATCGCGTGTTAAACGTATCCAACTTTTGGTTGATGAGCTCATCCAGAACGCCCCCGTCCACCAGGGTCTGGGCCAGCTCACGGATCTGGTTTCGATTGTCCTCTGGGTGGCACAGCAGGCTCTCCAAAGCCTGTATACAGGGTGGTGGTTGACGAATATGTTAAGGGCAGGGTTCTGGTCTCACATAGTCAGCATGGCAATATCCTGCTGTGAAAAATCTAAATAGCATGGGACACAGCAGAGTGAGAACGAGTATATATGGTGGTACAAACACAAGGAGTGTAGATACACACTGGCCCTCATTTTACAAACACAACTGGGATATGCAGTCTTGGTCAAATTTTTTTTGTTTGTACCTCCAAAGTCACTTTTCCCTCTAAGGGGCACTCAGTGAATAGTCAATAATACAGATGTCTGTCAACTTATTTGCTGGTTACATCACATAAAAGCCTTGAGTTGTCATATAAACAGAATTTTGTACGCTTTTTGTAAGATTGTTGATCAACTTCAGATTACACTAAAACAAATATCGAAACGACTGAAAATAAAAAATACGCTGTCTGCGGAAACTCTTTTTCAATGTCGACTGTTGAATGATTCATCTCGTAAACATGAGAAACATTAACCGCGCTGTTACTGACCACCGACACTCATAAACATTGGTAAACACTGGAAGCAATTTGAATTAATCCAGTCTCCCACTTTCATTTTGTTTCCGTGCACTTCTCATATCTCTTACCTGGGCTCCAAAACAAAGGATGTGTTCACTTCACAAGAGCGGTTTCAGGAAAATGTATCGGTGATGTTAAAATGTATCATGTTTGCATCTCTGAAAATGTGTAACTTGACCACTGACAATATGAGGAGCTGGCATCAAAGAGTCAGTGTAAGACTGTAAGACAATACAAGGGTATAATGGCGAGGTATATGTTTATACACCACACTCAGCAGAGTGGTGATGTATAGGACCACACCAGGTCAGCATGGGAGTACAACATGCTAAGAACAGAGGAAGAACAATTTTAATAAAGGGCCCCAGCAAGTTCAGCTGCAAAGGTCAAGATTCAGCAAGCTCAACACAGCTATAGTGGTAGAGAAGACTCACATCTAGCCCTTCAGACATCTCCTCAGCTCCTCCCTGAATGTTCTCAGTCTCCTTCAGCTTCTTCTCCAGCTGGTCCAGCCAGCCGTTTTCCAGCCCCAGGAAGGATAGCAGCTCACACCAGCATGCCCAGACCTCCTGTAGTTGACAGGGAAAGAAAGGAGACTTTACTGTCAAATGTGCAAAGGGAAAAAAAATCCTCTAAAGCACAGGTTTTCTGCCAAGTGCACCACAAAACTCAGATATATATGGATTCCACAATTTTATGTGTCATATTAGAATTAAGAATCATAAGCAAAGGATGATGAGAAAGATGTGAGGAGGATCTGGTTGCCTCCATGCTGTGGTTAAAATCAGTGGTTGATGCGGGCTGGTACTCAGCAGTATGCAGTAGCAGCACTTCAGCATTTTGCTCATTGGCTTCAGTTTTCTGTCCCCCCAGACAACCTGATTCTCTCGCCATTAGTCATAATAGACCCCAGCTTTATTTTTTCTTACCAAGGGCACACTAAGTTAAGCTGCAAATTGGCTCACGTGTCATTTATGTCCCCTATGTTCAGAAATACATTGTGTGAACATCAGCAATATAGCCTAGTACATTTTATTTGGTGAGGAAATTTAAAATTTACTTAACAGTTTTCTGACACCAACAAGTACACACACCAACATGACAATAAGGAGAGAACCAGCACTTCATTTTCCCCACTACAAGCACTAGTAAGAAAGGTCCACATTACCTCTAAAGTTTTACATTTCCCATCGAGCCGACTGCAGAGTCGCTGGTAGTTTGTTGTTAGGATGTGCAGCTCAGCCTTCAAGGCCTCGTGGGCAGCTGGTGGGGCTTTGGCGATGAAGCTGTTCACTGAGTCCGTCAGCAGTTTGACCTTCACCTCTTTCTGATGAACCTCCTCCTGGGCCCTCTGAGAAACAGAGAGAAAGGGCCACTGAGTCACAGATGACACAGATGTCACATCATACAGCAAGAGTACAAACATGATTCCTTCTGAAAATGCAGTGTTAACTGTGGCAAGTCTGACATTCAGGTGTCAGTGGGTGCAAGAAAACAACTAACATGGTTGCTGCTACGTTGCGACTCTGACAGGGATAAAGCAGTTGAGGAAAATGGATTCAATGGATGGATGGATGGATGGATGGATGGATGACTACTAAAATAGCTGCTTGAAAGTACACACTTATGTTACACATGTGTTGACACTAACCATTCAGCATCACCACTCAACATGCTGGACAGCAAACATTCAATGCATTTGGATAGCAAACTCAACAGCGGTGATTACTTTTTAAAATAACTTATTTCTTAGAAATAATTTCAACCTCAGGGGGTGGCAGCAGGAATGACATCTGCATACTCAATAACGTGATTTATTTAAACACATTATGGAAAATCTGTTTTGGTCTTGACTTCATGTATAACAAACTGGGCAGCTTAAAGTTCACTTTAGTTGGGTGGGAAATGTATGTACGTCCATGCCTCTAGCAGTCTGCAGATATTTGATGCAAAACGGTTTGACAAGAGAGTACAGGAGACAAAGGCCAATGATCTACATACCTTCAGCTCATCCACAGCTTTGCGCAGCTCCTCTGGAGTTTTGTACTGGAAGTCCCGCTCCAGAAAGTCCTCCTCTGCCTGTGTGATCCACTCCTGCATCTCAGACAGGTCTTTCCGCAGACTCACCGTCTTGTCCAGGCCTCCCTTCAGGGCGGACTTCTTTGCATAGGCCTGCAGGACATGCCTTTGTAAGTGTTGTCTCACATAAAGACCACCAGACTGGCACTTATGGCATAACTTAAGGTTAGGATTAACAGAACAATAAAGATGAAGGACCTGCTTGCAAATGTTCTCCCACTGGGCATTTAGCTCAGCAATCTCTTTCTGCAACTTGCTTGCGAAGGCTGGCTCCGCTTCCTTCTTCAGGGTGTGGCCAACTTCATTGATGCCATTCAGGCTCGGCTGGATGGTGTGGATGTCATTCACCAGGGCCTGAGATTCGGGGGGAACAAAATCGGCAACCTCACAGTGAAGGGCAGTGTGGGGAACTGAGGAAATCGCTTCAACCAAGAGTGAAGTTATTAAGAGGGACGTGAGACATTTAGTTGTGTTTGAACCCCATGCCCCGCCGCAGCTGTTCCCTCTAGCTGAGCCACCCTCACCGTGCACTGCTCCAGCTGCTTCTCCAGCGCCTCTGAGTCACCTAGGGCCGGCCACTCTTCATTGAGGAACACATCCACCTCCACCATCCATTTCCGCAGCGTCTTTGTGTCATTCTAGAGAGCAAATGGCAGGGAACGAGAACGGGAGACCTGTCAATATTTCCAAACCAGGCTGACCGCTTACATCAAACATCTGTAGTCCTCAGATTCCAGCCAACACACTGATGTCATCTGGCCACCCTGCTTTATCTGCACTCCACCTGACCTTTACCTGTACTGCACTGTGCAGATAGGAATATACTCTGCAGCACAGAGATAAGGGAAACAATTGAGGGAATCGAACGATAGGGCAAAAAAAAGCCTGTCAACTTTGTTATAAATCAAATCAAGATGTGGCAGAATTTATCTTCATAAACTTTTCTTTTGCACAATAAATGCTCAGGAAAACATTAGGTATCTTTTAGGCACATTTTAAATTTATGGCAGGGAAAAAACTTTGAAAGTCACAAGTTGTTTTAATCCCCTCTGTGAGGAGTTCCACAAGTCATCTTTAATTTACAAAGTAGTTTGCGTACACACTGAGCACACGCCATCGCCAGGCTTCTCCCTCGCTCACCGGAATTATTAATGCTTAGTAAATTGCTTTCCTTGACTGTATGAAATTGATATTCTCTGCCTTTTAAACTGCATCTGCACAAAGTATCTGACCCCCTCTTTCTTACCTGCAGACCCACCCTCCCTCCAGGACCTCTTGTAACCCTTCCAGGCTGCCACTCTTCAGTCTCAGTGTTCCACTGATACTTCACTCCTGTTGCTTCTCACATATTATCAGACATGGGCTCTTCCCTACCGCTCGTTTCACACATCTCATCCATATCTTGCTGTTTCCTGCTTGAACTACTGCTGCCTCCTGAACGCTGCCCTGTCAGCCTGAGCCAGGAAATCTCTCTGTACCATTCATAGCAGCGATGCTAATCCGTTACTCAGCCTTGCCGCTTTGCCACTCCATGCCTCTCTTCCCTTCTCACTTCCAGCTGGCTCTCAGTCACAGACGGCACCCAGTCCAGAAACCCAGAGATGGCTTTCCTCTATGAGCTTCTCCTTTCAGACCTTGCTTAAAACATCATATCTTTTGCTTTTCAGTTAAGGTATGGTCCACCACCACAAACCCCCTCCACTGTCTCAGATCTGGGTTACCTGCTTCTCCATTCATGCTATTTTGATGATAGAGCTTTTAAAATCAGTACTGGTTGTTCTTTCATCTCTACTCTAAAACCTAACCCTTTAAATCCAATACTCAGTCCATAATTGCATCTAGTGGCTAAAACCCAACACAAAGCTCTTAGCTTTCATAATAAAAATATTACAACAATCATTCCATTGAGGCCGCATCATTTACTACGATTAAATGTTACTTTTGGTAGCATCATCTTAACAAACTCATAAATTCTAATGTGTCATTTGTAGATATTTTCTGATGTTGCTAATAGTGAACTTATTTTGATAAGCTGGGCCAAGTACTGGGTAAGACAGCAACATTCTTTCATGTACGGTTTGCTTAATTTTCTTCAAAAAAATTTTTTTTTTTCAAATACTGTATGCCAAATTATTATTAACCCAAACATAACAGTAACTGTATTGCTGTGGCAATGCTGCCATACATACACAGTAACCATGCAGCTGGTACAGTTTAATCTATTAATTATATAGTATATTGTCAGTTCCCAATATTTTGTAGTTGTTAAAGTAGCCCTGAACCAGAGCTAAATGTAAAAAAATATGTGGGAAGTCCATAAAACCAACAAAGCGGATGACTTGTAGAAACAAAACTTGTTTTAGCTGCTATACTGCCATTACCGACTGGCCTTACTTCCATTATTTACCGTATCACTGTGGTACTGTCAGGTACTCTGCAGGGAGACGCTATCTGTAGAGAATTGTCTGCTTGTTCATGTCTCTAGGCTGACAGTCCCAGAGGGACACAGTACCTGGAACTGCTGCAGCTTGTCCATGAGGTCCTGCAGTTTTTGGATCTGCTCTGCCAGCTGTGCAGACAGCTTCCTCCATCGCAGCAAGATGGCATCCAGCTCCGAGCGGTACTTTTGGCTGATCTCATGCGGAGCTTTTTGGCACACCTGCTCCACGGTAACGGTCAGGTAGTCCAGACTGTTCTGGTGCTCCTGCAGGGACACCTGGAGAGCCTGCAGACAGACACACACATCACAGGAGGATGAGTATGTCTGAAAGCCTCTTTTTTGGTATATTAGAAACTCATGGGCTTCACAAAGGTAGAGACTGCATTTGACCGCTCACAAAACGCAAGCATCCACATTCAACAGGTTCCTCACACAGACACACCACACATTTGCCTGATAGAAGGTATGCAGCTGAGCTTTAACAGAATGCTTGGTGCTCACGGACAGACACACAGCCCATTTGAAGGCTCACACACAGACAAACAGACCTTGAGGTCTTTGAGTCTCTGCTCCATGATTGGATATTCGGTGACAGTGGTGGAAGGGACAGACAGTTTGGTCTCACATTGTTGCAGCCAAGCAAGCAGCGTTGTTGTTGTCTCCTTGTACCGGACTGGCGGCAGGCTTTCCTGGACTACACAGAGAGACGGGGAGAGAAGGGCGGTGAGGGGGATGAGGAGAGTGGAGTAAGACGGAGGGAAACAAGTCTGCGTAAACTGTAAACACACAGGGCTCTTTACACAACAGAAGTGCAAGAAAAGGAATGTTTCCAAAAACCTTCTGTGTGCAAGGCAGGCTATTAAAAAAGCAGAAATTATTTTTAAAAAAGTGCACATATAAATGGCAGCTAAGGAATATGTGTTATTATCTCAAGGAAGTGGAATGGAAGGATCAGCATGTTGAATTCGATACTTGTCAGCAGCCATATGAATGAGATAACAAAGACACAGTGCTGACGGTGCCTTTTCTCACAGAAATGGGGCATCAGGGAGTGTAGCAGTTAAGCGCACAAAGTTGTAGCCTAAAGGCTGCCAGCAGAGCCCTTGTTGTGTGGTACCTTTTCTGAATTGCTGGAGTAAAACATGAAGCTGTTCAAAAGGCAGGATTTCCCCGATTTCCCTAGAGTGTGTTTTGGAGACCAACTGAGAAAACTGTCCCCTTCCAGTAAACATGCAAAGCACCAGTGGTGTCATATTTCCAACAGAAACCTTTTCTCCGAGAAACAAAACAAAATTAATGCTGGGTAAAGAGAAAGCAAAACGCCGCATGCATTTTTAGCAGCAGCAATGCAGTGAGCACTTCATCACACGGCATGAGAAGAATAAAGTCCAGTGTTGCTGCAGTTTTGTGGGAAAATGAAAGACAAAACCACCCCGCTCACAGCTCTCCCTCACCTAAAGTGGGGAATATTGTATTTCAGTGAGAATGGTCCCATTTGGGATGCTTTCAGTTATTGTTTTGCATGTTTTATATTAATTGCCTTGCACAAGGGCCATTTACTTTGAAGCACAGAACAAAATGCACTGGGAAATTCTTACACCGTGTCTGGCTCTTTATTTCTGTACCTGTGGATATCTGTTCTGAGGCTTTTACGGATAATGTAGCAGTCATATTGTCATATAGGGACGCTCTGTTATCCGAGTCTAATCCACTCCTGAAAATGTGTCGGATATGGAATTTTGGAATAGCAGGATAGCCTATATTCCTTTATTTATCTCTTAAAGAGTCATTTGATGATTTCTGTATGCTATAAACCATTTAACACAGCCATTACCTAATTATTAAACACTTAATGCACTCATTAATAAGGATGTTTGTGTGCAGTACACAATGACACTGAGTAGTATCAGAAATGAGTTATGTTTTCCTTCTACACATAGAAAAAAATGCACTTCACGTACATAATGAAATAATATGTAAAAATACATAATGAATTTATATTTTGCTCAAGGATGTGTGGAAGATGATAGCGATAATGTACAACAACATACATTCTATGTGGAGATCAGCTGAGATATGACTGCAGCGCACTTCTGTTACCTTTCCTGGCTTGCTCCTATCCATGGTTGAAGACGCAAGGAAGTTTTGTGCTGAGATCTCCAGTGGCAGAGTTTCTACTTTGTGGTAATTCTCACTTTTAACTTGATCGGTTCCCCCAAAGCAAGTAATGATCCCAAGCAGAGATCCACCGACCATGGTGTGTTTGTTGCCAACTTACACATATGCTTCTCATAATGCTCCTCTCTCTTAAAGCAATAATTTCAAATGCCTACTACTATACATCCTCTAATTTGGACTCACATGGAAATTAAACATTTTTGCTTGTGCACACTTTTTTTTCAGCTGTACATTCATGGAGGCTTCACTATTAAAACTAAACACATTGTCAGCTATTTTCAAAGTGGTCTTTAATGAAATCATCAACGTTTACTATTAGATAAGGTGAATCACAACAGTTAATGACAACTTAATTCTCTGAAAAACTTGAGGTGTACCTTACCTTACTTGTATAAGATTTTAAGTGAAGGTCATGCTGTAGGTGGCTGCTGTTCTTACCCTATGAAGGCTCCAGAGGAGGGCTCCTGCCAAACCACAAGTCACTTGTATTCACCCCACGTGGAGTGAGGCAACCATGTAGGCAAAACCCTCCTCTCACGTGTCACCCAGACCAAGCACAATGCCCTACCAACGCCCTCCTCCAAGTGAGGGATAAATAAAGACTTCAAACTTCACTCCTCATTATCATCAACATCTCAATGCCCCTGGCTCTACGGTGGAGCAAATCAGATCGAAAACAAGAATAAATGCAGAGACAATCATCAACCCCCAGCAACACAAACACACGCTCCACAAAACAAAGACACAGTGTTTTTCAAAAAAACAGGAATATACTCACGTGCATGAAAACACACTCTACCTTACAGACAAGTACAAATTCTTAAACACAACCAATAACTCAACAGTTAACTAAGTAATACAGTCATCCCTCAATTTAGAGACCCAATTGGTTCCTGAAAAGGCCGCGTTGCGTGAAAACGCATAAATCAAGACAGCTATTTCCATCTTTTGTAATTGGGAAAACTATAATGCATTCCAGTCCAACCAAAAAGCCCCAATTTTCCAAATGTCACTAAGACACTGAAAAAAGCTATAAAAGAAACAAGACTTTGTGTTCACTATCAAAGGATTCACCACTGCAACATACAGTAATTGAAACAAATAAAATTGTTTTATTGATAACCAGATGTACATACAGGTTTCTTGTACAAAGAAAACCGCTAAAACTCTATTCTTGGGGTCAGGCATCATCTCCGTGTTCACCCATGTAGCACATATTCACCTACATAGAAGAGCATTGACTGATGAAGCACAGTACAAAACAGATACCCCAACACGCAAGGACAATGTGGAATTTTTTTTTGGCAAATTTTTTGCATCAAGCAGACTGGTACAAAAATGGAGAAAAAGTTTTAAAAATCAAATTGCGTTCTAGCAGAAAAGCATGGAGGGATGAGTGCAACTGGTTCTGTGATCTTTAAATGGAACACATGAGATCCCAAGACTCTGAGTTGTGTACCTAACTAACCCTTAAGGGGATGCTCATGACAATAGATACAGCTGGCATTTCTCAAGCTATAATCTGCAGGCAGTGTAGAAAAATAAAAATTCACTACATGATTTAACGTCTCATTGAGGAAGACAAAAAAGAGCAAGATATCCTTGAAGTCTGTGACCCTGTGTAAGCTAAACAAAGACCCTGAGCACTTTAATCTTCTAAGACCTAATCCCGGTCATACTAACTTGGCCTCTTCAGCTCCAAATGTACTATGCTAACCGAATCATGATCCAGGCGATCATCGTACACACAGGTTGTGTAACTTTAACCAGTTCATGTAGAGGGATAGAAATTCAGATTGCATCAAGGGTGCTGCCATAGAGAACCTCAAAGGATGCATACTGGGAATCATCATGGCAGCCCTGTTTTTCAGGCAGCTTTCTCCCATCCATATGCCTGTACGACATAGAAACCCTGGTGGACCACCCCAGTTACTCACCCAGTTGCAGCAGTTTTAAGCGTGCCTGGAGGTCCTCCAGCACCTGGTAGTAGTGATCGGTCAACGCCCGAATGTCAGCATCGAAAAACACAGGCGCGTTCTCCTTCTCCTGCAGCTCCTTCACCTGTTCTTTCAGTTGCTTCACCTGGGGCTGCAGAACTGAGAAACGGGTCACTTCATCCTTCAGAGCCCAAAAGATACACAGAGGAGAGAGACAGAAGGTGGGGCAGAAAAAGAGAGCAAGTCAACACAAAAACCAAAATGTTCAATCTTCCCTCTGCAAAGGGAGAAAACTCAACCCACAGTGATAAAGTAGTCACAATGTGAGAAAGAATGACTGAACCAGTGTAGCATCCAAATGTCTCAAGAAGTAATGAGATGTGGAGTCCACCCTGATGACAATACTAGAAAGAGATGAGCATCCAGCAGACGGAACACAACAGCTAATACTGAGAGGAGTCTCACCATAATAACGGACTTCCAAAACAGACTTTCTAGAATAATCTGTACAGCCCTGACATGCAACTAAAAACTGCATTTTTTTCTACCTAAACCTGCTGTTTGGTTAATTGGTCCACCGGGATGGAATTATCAATACTGCGCCCACTGTCTGCTAATCATGAGCAATAAGAAATAGAAAGTAATGGCCATGCCGGTGTGTCAGCTTAGCAGAACGCAGGACTTCCATCAGCACCATTCAATTCGCTTCATTCCCTTTATTTGATTAGGGTTTATGGACTGACACATGAGAGCCTCTGGCTGAACTGCAACACTTTTTATGAACTGTTTTCTTGAGCAAGCAGTTAAGAAATAGTTGCTAGGTAAAAGGTAGTTTTGTTTTGAAGGGTGTGCACTTGTAAATGAAAGGTTGCCAGTTCGTGTTCTGGGAGAGGCCCTGCTTTAGAACCTTTGTGGACGGTACAGCTCTTCATTGGAATTAATCTGGGGATCAAATATCTCATGTATAACAAATATCGGGCAAATATTTGTGAAGTACCCTGAATAAAGGCTTTAGAAAGGTAACAAAATAGTAAGAATAACACAATCGGCCATTTTTTTTTGGCTGTGATCTTGGCCTGGGGTGGAATAACCAAAGATGCTTTGCAGGTTCTTTGGAGAATGGAGCTCATATCCCCTTATCCTCTACTACCTCCTGAAGCCTCGAGTTTTCACTTGAAAACTTGGCTTCCCATGACACTGAAATGCCTTCAGTGTTTATATAGTTTTTAGATGGGTAGTGTATGTTTGCTTTGCATAGTATAGTGCTACAGAGGTTCTAAAATGTCCAAAATATTTGCATGAAAAGGATACCACAGCAGCTTTGCAAAACCGATTACTGCATATGCTTCAAATCTAGATTGTGTTGCTTTTGGTTTCAGAGTTTCAGTTAGATTTTACAGGCCTCAAAGGTCCAATCTCTGCTCATCTTACCGCTGAGAAAACCCTTGGTGTTCAATGACCTTATCAACGGTGTTTGAAACAAACAATGTAATAGTGAGACAGCGTAACGGTGAGAAACACAAAGGTTAACACGCAGTGCAGCATAGTGTAAAATAAGATAAGAATGCCTCACAGACAGTGAAACAATTCTGAGACGCATGCAACGTAACACAAATACAGAAGGCCAACAATCATTTTTAACATAATTTGGAGAGAAACAAAGCGAAACACCGAAAAACACTCAGAATGACACGCAGCGTAACACAACGGTGGTGGCACAACAGGGGCTGAGGGGCATCTACCTTGCAGCGCTCCAGCTGAATCCTTAGTGGCTCCAGGTCAGAAGCGGGTGGCTGCTGGCCCTTCAACCAGTTCTCAGCAGTTACTACGGCCTGCTCCAGCTGCTGGAACTGGTTGTAGAAGGCCAGCACCTTAGTCTGGTAATCCAGCCATGAGAGCCTCTCGTCCAGCAAGGCACAAAACTCCACCCAGCGGCTGTTGAGCTGCTCCGCAGCCTGCTGGATGTCGTCTGCCTTCAGGCCCTCTACAGAGAATAATTCAAAGTAACTACACTGGTCTCCCGCATAACGCAACATCGAGTAAACACACCAGGCCTACGTAAGAGGTGACACCGAGCTATTAGAACAGGCTTCTGTCAGGTAACAGTCAGTACCTACTGTATAGAGGAAAAATTAAGCGCAGTTGTTCCCCTTACTGGCATGTGTCATGCATGTTGGTCATTATTGGCAAACTATTAAGTATTACATTTTTAATTTTGCAGTGAATGAAAGACAGTAGGAAATATTATTGATGTTCACTATACATTTATTTAAAGAAGTAGCTCTAAATTATGCATGAATGGTAGAAAATTAGCGTGAGCCAATTTACAGGTTAACTTAGTGCACTTTTGAGTAATGAAATGAAGGTGTGAGGGCTATTATGAATAATGGCCGTACACCACAGCAATCTGCATGTGAAAGGACCGATAAAAGTACTGGGACCTTATGAAGTGCTGGTATGCAGTCCAAAGAACAAAATGCGGAAGGGGTGTCTAAACACAAGGCTTCTGTAAGATGGAACATCGCAACACTAGACTAGGCCTCTGCTGGTCAAGATGTAACTGAACAGATCCGCTTAGCAAGTATAGCACTGGGTGTAACACAGAGCAGTAGACCACATTCTTTTTAGTAATAAAACAGAAATATCTTTTATTAGAGGCTGAAAATGGAAACAGTGTGACGTAGGGGACAGCAAAGGACACAGGTGCTGTTATGGGGACAACGGCAGAGACAGAGACAAGGGTAACTATGGTAACAGTCAGAGGACAGGCACACAGGTTGCCATGGGTACAGGGAGGAAGTATGTTTACCACTGGCCAGCTGATCCACCAGGGCCTGTGCTGAACGGCTGGCTTCCTGCAGCTTCCTCATCTTCTCTGGCTTCTCCCGCTCTATCGCCTGGCAGAGAGGGAAAGGAAGAGGGACAGAAAGGAGTACGAAAAAGAAGTGAATAATTTGCGCGCTGTGTAATGCCAGGCGTGTTTTCCAAGATTAGCCAGTTGACTGATTGATTCATTATTTAATTAATCGCGGCTAATTCGCTGCACTTTATTTGCCGCTGTTCTGAACAGTGAAAGCTGCTTTGAATATAACAATCTTGAAAATATAATGGGAGACTTGAGCAGCTGCCTGCACCTCTGATCTGTGGCAAAATTTGGTAGAGGGGTAGTGGCAGTTTGATGGCGCATGGCTGAGTGTGACGAACACGAAGCAGAGATTTGAATGAGTGAGTGTATTTGTGAGGATTATCATGTGAAAGGATGCATGCCAATCTGGATCCTGTGGGGGTTACCAGCACTTTCTCCTGGAGCTCTGACACACTGCCTTCTTTGCGGGACACAGAGAATTCGGGGCTCTGGAGGATGGCCTCGGATCGCGTCATGAAGCTGTGCAGCTCGGTGAAATCCACATCAAACCTTGAGGGGCAACAGAGGAATGCTGGCATTGAAGGTTTCACGCACTATTCACCTCCCTCTCAGACACACAACACACCTCTGCACCCCTGACACACACAGGCCCACACCAGAAAACCTCCGCACACTACGTAGTGACAGCAGTCGGCCTTGAGCACATTCAAGGTGCGTTTATGCATGTAAAGCAATAAAAACTGCAGCAACTTGTTTAACAAAATTACATGCACCACTGAGATGTTTATACCATAGTCGTGACTTGATCACGCTACACATACTCAGTGCCAGACCATTTGTATCTCAACAATGCCAGCACTGAAAAAAAGAACTGAGTCAGACCCGAGCTAATATAGCCGAGAAGACGTGACTCCTGTTTGTTCCAGTCTTTGTTTACGGTATTAATTTATTGTGTCCCAATGCTCAAAGTCACACCTCTCATCTTCTTAGAGTAGGCATCATAATGTTTCCCGTACTGCCAACTGCAGCCGGTCTAGCCCAGGCCCACCTGTGGCACACCTACCTCTTCCGCAGCTCCGAATCTGCCACAATCTGCCTCTTCTTTTGAGGGGGAGGCGGAGGTGCCTCCTCCTTTGTGTGCATCACTACAGTCTGCCCCCGAGTGGTCACCTTAGTCACCGTCGACAATACGGTGGTTTTTGTCACTTCTGTCTGTGATGTGGCAGCAGTCTGAGAAATCTGAGGAGAACACAAATATGAGCGTGGACCATACATGCATGAAAATAAGCAGCAGCCAAGACACAAGTTGGCGGTCTGCTTGCCAGGAATGTAAAAAGTGCTCAGGCTGGTTAAACGTGGTTGGTACAACGCGATTGCACCCCCAGCACACAAACACTTGTGTTAGCGCACACGCTCACACTTGTGTATAGTGGATCACCACCATAACAAATAAGTAATGAAGAAGGCTGCACTTGGTTTTGGGTGTCAGACTGGACACAGGAGGAAGAGAGTGAGAGTCATCGCCTGCTACCTAGTCCAGTTGTGCTGTTCCAAAAAGCCCGACCTGAGGTCATTACTGCCAGTAGCCAATAGAGTCTATGGGTGTTCACACTGTCTGGCTGGTGCTGATCTTTTACTCTTGAAGTGGTATTGAGCCGTTTGAAATACTTTTATGCATTGGCACACTTTCTAAAAATACTGTGGCAACAGATGCTATGTAAAGGCAGTGTTAGGTGCCAGTATTGCATGTAAATATTAAAGTATTCCAGTGTATAGGTAGACGGGCTGGGGTTGTTAACCGGCCTCAGGGTGGAGTCTAAAGAGCAGCTCTTCCATTTGCCCTTCCTGGCTGTTATCTTCTGATACTGCCCGGTGTAAATAAAGGCTGCGCTATGGAGACCTACGCAGCGTTGTCATTCCCTTCATCGGAGCCCCGACCAGTGCTCGCTACAACAGTTCATCTGTTCACTCTGTCTATGTGGGTTGACTGAAAAGTTTTGAAACCGTCTGTACTGCATGCATGCCAGGTATACTGTGGCTACAAGATTTTAGGTAGTAGAGATCAAGGCCCCCTGGCTATATATCAGTATCTGGGCCAGTTTCTGTTTTAGTACTTGAGTTGTCTCACACAGTAATGTAATCCATTTGTGATGGCAGTCTCAAGCAATGTTTCTTCAATTGTGCAACAAGATGTGCAATTGAATTTTGCCATAACATGGTCAACAGGCTTTAGAACTGTTGCAGGGAAAGACATTTTCATCTGATAAGAGGAATAAAGGTACAACTGCTGCTGTGAAGGTGATGTCAAAAAATTTGCTGCTGCAAATCATTAAGTTTTTGGAACCGTGAAAGAGGTCTATGAGTGAACGAGTGCAAAGAAATCTACTTTTGGTGGACAAGCTAAAGGAGCCTTCAGATGCACAATAGTATGACCATGTTTCAGTCAGCCCATATATCCATGCAACTATAATGGGCATGGTTTTCATAGATAAAAAATGTTATTTATTTCTGATTCTGAAAGACTTCAAGCCCGTATCTGCTTTTCACCGAGAGGCACATTGGCAAAAGAAAGTGCTCTTTCTACGAAAATGTAGCAGTGTTTTTACCTGAGAGCTGTTCTTTTCCAGTGCTTTGACCAAGCTGTCCCAACGCTGAGCTAAGTTCTCAAGCCGTGCCTCTAGCTTGTGGGCAAGCTCTTTGTTCTTCACACTGGACAGCAGGTCTTGGCTGAGAGAGCACAGCCTGTCCATTGCTTGCTTCTTCACCTCCAGTTCTCCCTTGATAATCTAAAAGGCAAGGGATGCCAACAAGTTGCCATAGTGTGTTTGCAGGAAAATAAGCAAATGTGTCTGCTCTACTACGTGTGGCAAGCAGCAGCCTAAGCCAAACTCCCTCTCCCTGGCCAATGACTGCACTCGAATGAGGATTTGTGAAAGGAACCGGGCAGATGCGGCCCTTTGGCACCGATGGATATGCTTTTAAAGAGGCGATCTTGGGTCCAGTTTAGACCTGCTGGCTCTGTTGAGTGTGTGTTTCATTTTTAATTTCTGCTTGGATCACACCCAAAAGGACTTTTCCTACTTTTGTAATTAATCCAAAGGTGTTTTTCTTTTTGTGGTGTTTATATGACATATTGTTACTGATTTTTGTTTAATGCGAGCAACGTGCATCATTAAGGCCCATTCATCCACCCTCTGTCAGTTCATGTCATCCAAACTTTAAGACACCCCATTTACATAACTTCATCAGTTCACAGTCATCAGATGCAGTACATGAACCTTACATCAACCTTACACCTTGAAAATTCAATCAAAAAGTGACTTTTGAAAAAATCCCACATTCTGCCATTTGGTGAATAATATATAAAAAGCAGAAGAGCACCTTCATTGCAAGCTTCTTAAGGTGTAGACTCTTGACACCTGTGCTCAGACCACACAGGCTGCCTGAATGTGACCTCAGGAAAGTCCACATCTAGGTATAAAATTTGAGCGGAGTCCAGCCACTGCTACTCACCGCAATCTTTCTCAGGCTGGCCACCATCTCGCTCTGGTCTTTGAAGCCACTGCACTGGACTGTGTGCACGAGATTCTCCTTCTCACTAAGCCAAGAGTCAAACAGACACTAAGAGACAGAGAAAAGGGAAGACAAGTGTTTTCTTTAGACAGCCAAGAGTATGGAAATGAGTATCCAAAGGTTAATGAGACTGAGGGTACATTTCAACATGAACAAAAAAAAATCACATCTTACAGAGGCAGAAGCAAGCATTACAGTTTGGCAAAGGTATTTTTCATTTGATAAGGCAAACAGAAGAGTGGAAAAAGTGCAAAATGTAAGAGATAAATGGTGAACAGAAGGATATCCACAATCTATGATGTATGAGAGTGCAAAAATGAAACTGAAATTTTCTTTATACATGATAACACTGAGATCACATTTACGCAGATTTTTTTCTATTATTTTGGGGCTCAAAATCTTAACTTCTTTTTCCATTGTCATCCTTGCTGGTGTTAACAACATTACGTCTTGGTAATGTAGGGTATAAAAGAAGAACTTAATTTCAGTGTGCAGCTAAAAGGAAATTTTAGAATTTAATTGCATCTGGCCCTTTACCACGGTTACGCAGAGCGGATGTAATGCACATCAGGCTGCAGTCCTTAACCTGATTTTTTTAAGACTTGGTTTGCATCCAAAAGAATAGTTTTTTTAATGGCTGAACTGATGTCTGGTTATGATAAGAGGAACAGTTTCCATTCCAGGTGGAAAGGATCAATGGCCTTCCGCAGAAATGCTGTAAATGCACATCCTTCCTAACTGCTGATCGGCTGGAGTTTTACACCATCCACAACTGGCTGGCTTTTAGTTTCCTTAGGTAGGGGTGTTGGCAACATAACACCACTTCAAAGTGAAATGAATTTTCTGAAAGTATACAAAAAATAAGTGAACTTAAACAAAATCTCAAAGATTACACTCTGGACTCCTATATTTTTGATCTCATTTTATAGCTTCTGTGAATTTAAAATGTAACTCAAGCAACGGTAAATCTGTGTTTAAAGTATTTACTTGTATAGACCTGTTTTAAACATTCCTTTTTAATATTTTGTTGAAAAAGCAGTAGTTTGTAAATATATTCATTCATGGCTTGAGATGAGTACATACTGAACACCAAACACAGTTTAAGACCACCAGTTCACGAATCCACAGCAAATGTTTACTGACTGTGGAAGGAAACTGGAACACCTGGAGGAAACTCACACAAACTTGAGGATGACATGTAAACTTCACACTAGCTGTGCCACGTTTGTACCCACAGCCCAGGCACTGTGAGGCGTCTGCTCTGCCCATTGTCCCATCATGCCACCCATATTTTTAGATATCAACAAGTATTAAAAAACTTCAGTGTGGCTTCCACCGTATGCACAGGATAAAACTGTACTGTCTGCATTGACCAGCTTACATTTGCACAATAACACAATACTAATGGCATCCTTCTTCTACTTCCACCTCTTCTTAATACCACTTCTACTATATTAGTGTCTCTAGATCATGGTGCTGCATTTCACACTGTTAGTTACACTTTTCTCCTTCCAAAGCTGTGGACTCCAGCAACGGCCTGTGTGAAACCATGTTTTAGTGGCTTGCCTGGGACCTGTTTAATTGAATGATGACATCTGCAGGTAAATAGGGTCACTGAAAATAAAACGGAAGCAAATAGAGTCCATTACAGTCAATGTGAGGGACTGAAGTTATGCTGAGAAACGCAGCTCGTCCAACAATCTCAAGACTGAGGGTCTGCCCCCTGAATGATACCACTATAATTAAACATCTCGGAAATAACAATATCTAGGTATTTTAGTATAAATTTGTTGAAATAACATATTACACACAAAACATGAGCACCAGAGTTGCAAAATGGAATATAAAAATCTGAAACATTTGTGGTACACTGGAGAATGAATACCTCTTGGATTATTGGCTGCAGGTACCACCACGGTATTTAATGCAACGTTGGAGGATCAGAGTCATCGCACTGTGAAGCTCAGGCTGCTGCTGATGCAGTTGCTGTCAAAAGTTCCTGTCTGCAACTTTTAATGTGTGTATTGCATTATTTATCTTGTGATTTATCAAAAACACTCCATGTCAGCAATGCACGTGTGAGCTGCACCACCTGTGCAGCTGCAAATGTTACTGGAAGGCCACGCGGTTTCAGTCAAAGGCATGTGTTTACATTTTTTTTAAATTGTGAATACGATTCAAAGAGGGCATGGTTACAAAAGTGCACCATCACTGACCACACAGGACTGAGAACAGCCATTGACTCTGTAGGGTCCCACAGAGTTCAGAGATGGGACCAGTATGGGACCTCTCCCAATAGAAAGGCTCCTACATAGGTTCAACTTCAATTTCCTTTTTCGCTGATGATGCAAAGATCTATTTATTGATACAACCAAATGACACTGTGACTGCAATTGTCACGACAAACTGTTTACAAAGGGTAGGAAGTGGACAAACAGAACTGGGGACTGGCACTGGCCGGATTTTGGTGTTCACAGGCCCTAGGCATTCTCACTCCAAAAGGGGGAAAAAGAGGGCAAATGCCAATTAAATTACATCAATTGATAATTTACATTTTATTCTTTGGCTCTTCTGTACACTGCCAGTGAGACATTGACATGGACGTTGAGGACACTGAGACTGTGCCGAAAAGAGAAGCTGAAAAAAGAAACTTTCAAATGAAACGGCTAAAAATTCTGGAATTGGGGTTTATGAAATGTAATCTTAAAGTTTTGCTTACGTTAAATTTCAGCCTCATAAAATTTACATATTTATTTATATTTTATTTTAACTTTTTTTTTCTGTCAGGTCCTAAAAATTTTACTGGTGCTGGAACCTCAGCATCTGGGCTGCAAATAATGCAGTGGTTAACGCAAATCCCTGTGGACATAGAAATTCCAAGTTTGAATCCCCTTTTGTATTCTGGTATTCACCCTAAACTTTTTTAGTGAAAAACCGCCCAGCGGTATAAATGGGTAAATACAGGTGTCACTATCACGCTATCCAAATATTCAGGATAACAAATAGCAGTAATTTGTTATAAACAAATCTGACAATGGTCAGAAGGCAGAAAAGGTAAGAAGAGTGCACTTCAGTCGTACCTCAGCTGTTCTCCCCACAGGACCACATACTGTGCTCATGTGGTTTAAATGTTTTGTGGATCATCACACAAAGTGAAAATGTTTTGTCAGAGAAAGTGAAAAGGTTGTGAAGAAATCCTTGGTTGATTGTTATATACTGCAGGTTTTTAAGAGGGTTTTAGGGATATTTGTCAAAATTTGTTGGGGGCTGCGATCACATGATTATTTTTCCCATCAAAAGTAAGGAAAGGAATGCAGTTGTTAGCAGCTTAACATTGTAAACTGCTTTGAAGTAAACGGTCAGTTAAATTAATAAATGGTAAAAAAAAACCAAAGCCCATTAGGTTGAATATAACACAACAAACAGTACCTTGCTGGCAACACATTAACTTGACTTTATATTTGTAGTATCTTTAATTGTTCATTCTCATTTACAGGATGCTATCCTACAAGTTAAGAGTGCTGCAAAGATAGGATGATTCCTGTTTGCTCAAAATATATAAAGCAGTAGCATACTGTATGTCTGAGAAGATTCTTGCAAGGCCTTACTCTCTAGGAGTCCAAACAGCACTCCAGGCTTCTTACAAATTCAGAATGATGCTGCAACATTTATAACAAGACAACTGATAGCAGAATATACTATATAAAACATATAAACATACTATGCAAATTCATGCATTGTGAAACCTGTACATTTCAGGACAGATTTTAAAGTTTACTTGAAAACCCCGATGAGTTTTAGCCCCTACATATATATGCATATAACAATAACTCAATAATACAGTATGCAGAGACTGGACTGTGCTCTTCAGTTCAAAGATGCACGTTTTTAGAAATTCCTAGAATAAAAAAAGCTATTTAGATTATACAATAATCAGTCATAGGGCCCCTATACTGTGAAAGTGGCAACCTCAGCCCAGCATCCCAACTTGACTCAGTACACTGACTTGAGGCCCACGTGGTAAAGCTGCTGGTCTGTGCTGCTGTATAGCCGGCACAATGTGTATAATCGGTATCTGTCTGCTATTCCCGAATTCAGCAGTCACAGCACATCCACAGCCAGCTTCACTGCCTTAAAGCCTTCAAGCCATCTGCCTCATCAGCTGAAGCTCATCTGCAAACCAGACAAAGGGAGTCTGGACTGTCACGTGACGACCGTAGAAACTCCTTTCAACACGGCAATATTTCCCTTACCTGTCTAGTGTCAACATGCTGGGAGAGGTGGGCAGCCAGCAACCCCCCGAGGCTTCTCCTATACCAGCTTCTGAAACGTCACCTCCTTCTGGTTTTTCCACACACTTTTTTTTGTCACCGTTATTATTAATAACACTTGTTTCATGCCATTCTGCATTTTACTGCAATCCTATGCAAAGTGCTTTGAGCCAAAGTGTCGTGAAGGGAAATGCATCTAAATAATCTGAACTGAACTGATGTTAGGTCTTCCCACAGTTCTTCAGTGATTCAGTGAAAATGGACTGCTCGGTTTTAGAACGAGTGATGGAATAAGTGAGTGCCAGGCTACAATTCTTGAGCAATCAGCAGACTTTGATCACAAAAGGAGAGAAAAAGATCAGAAACAGCTGCAAGGAGCAACAATCTGTCGGTAAGAACTTGTGCGAACTGCTGTGCTACTAGTGCGGCGATGCTGATGCATTGGAAACGTAGACGTGACTAATGTGCCCCTGAGCACCTTGAAACCACGGCACTGTTTGATGGAAATGAAAACAGGTGAAATACAAATGCAGGAAAAAAAAACTTTGAGGTAGCAGAAAAACAGCTAATTTTGGAACTGAATGAAGGAAGAAAAATTACTTCTATTAAGAAAAATGCCAGTTTAATTCACCTGCAGAATTTTATAAGCTTACAGTGGAGGCATGCATGCATTAAAATGACTGAGATCATCACTATTTGGAAGGTGCACGCAGTAATGCATATATCAGTATAATTATTTTTCAAAATAGTGTAAGAACTCATTGGGCCACTTTCTGTTAACACAGGTATATGAGAAGCACTGAACTCGGCAACAAAACTCCATCAGCTCCGTCCACCTGGGACTGTCAAAAAGTGCCTCAAGGAGAATTAAAGTGGTAATGAATGCGAAGCAAGAGACACGGAGGGACTTTCATATAAACACAAGGATGTACATAAAATGCAACCCCGAATTTATTTGAAAAATTGACAAATTAAACTGCCCTTTGCGGCCACAGAATACATCTACTCACAAAAAGAGCAGCTTTAGGGCAGTGTCAGCCACAGTTACTCTTGGCATTAATTCACAAAAAGCCAATTAAAGTTAATATTAACTTTCTTATTACTGCTGTAATTATGCTATTGTAAACTTACTTGAATAGTACTTGACAAGTGCTGCACATTTTGGCCATACAGTGTATTTATTCTGTCTATAAAACACAGTTGTGAGAAGTGCTGTAAGGCAGTAGGGTAGAATAGGAGTTAATTACTGGAAGCAGCCATGAGGACCGCAGCTAATTCAGTCCACCGGCCGGGCGCAGTTAACAGCACAATAAGCTTTAGAACTTATCTGGGTCTTCGGCCGAGTCTCGCAAGTGTCTAAAATACAGTCCTTAGCCACTTTCACAACGTCAGTTAAGATTGGAGATTTTAACAGGGTCACACGGGTCAACTTTCACACCGAGAAAGACGAAATGCATCTGAAAATGCCACATTTCAAAATTGTCTCTTCTTTGTACAATGCAAGTAACCAGACACGCAATGTCGATGTAATATATTACACGAGAGACACTCACGTAAAACTTCGTCACCCTTTTTTCCCCCCAAGTGATTTCTGTAGCCTCTGTCCAAAGCAATTAAAAGCAAAACAAAATGCTTTATAACCACAAAAATATCTCAAATTAATATCGATATTATTCTCTCATGGAGAAGGCTGTTTCACAAAGTCACACATTTGAATGTTTAAATATTGTACGTTTTTAAAGTGGCTTTGATCAGTGCAATAATAGAATTCAGACTAACCTGGTTTTAAAAAAATGTTTTCAGCTTCCAAAATCTATTTGATTCAAACTGAACCTCTGCAGTCGGGAGAACTGCACATCAGGCTTAAAGACTGTTGCTACTCTGAGCATCACTAGTGACATTGAATAAAACAAACGAAAGGACAACCCCTTTTCTGAAAAACAGGGCTTGAAAAAGTACAAGGCAAATCAGAAGGTCATTTAATCTTAAAAGTAGATGTGCAGCAAAAGGAGCTGCACAATAAAAATAATACTGCAAACTTGCCAAATGTTTCCAAAAAAGGGAGCTGGGTCACTCATTTTTTTCTCTTTCTGCAAACTCTATGACCATTTAAACTATCCAGCAGGAAGATCAAGAGAATCACTTTTTTTACATTTGTGTCACAGCCCTTTCAAATAAGTAGATGATAAAATAATTTTGTGTACACAGCACACAGCAATGAGGCACGCACTACAAATGAGAGGGAGAACCTAATAATGGAAATCTTAATGAGAGAAATGTAAATAAACATGTTATATGAAAATGTCATAAATATTAAACAATGCGTGAAGTAGGAGACTGACGCTTTACAATTCGTAACGCGAAATAGCCCCATATGTTTTAAAACTAGAGGAAATGACACAATGTCCTCACTTTGGACAAACACAGGTGTGTGATAAAGCGAGAGATAAAGCTGCAGCCATCCGTCCCCAGCTCACGATGGAGGTTGTGTGCTCCAGTGTGCTGCCACCATCTGAACGTTCAGCAACATACAGCAGAGCACAGGTGATGTTGCACGGGCACAGCTTCCTTCATACTGAGCGCTGGATATGCAGCTGCAGAAATCAAGCTGACAAAAGGGCAAGCTTCCTTCAAAAGATCCAAAAAGGCCTTTTGGGGAAAAACATAACAGAAATCCCCTTGGTAACAGTCCTACCTCATGCATCCTTTATAATGAAAACACAAGAGAGTACTATTAGGCAAACCTTTAAGGTCTGGCTCCCCATAAATTTCCACAAACAAAATAATACTTTTGAGTCCACTCCCTGTGCAGTCTCCTTTTCTGTAGCATATATTATGCAGAAAGGTACCAGGAGTGAGTCTACCGGCATCATATAAATTTGTTCATGTAACTTGGCTACCACTTAGAGTAAAAATATACTGTACATTACAGGCATAGACAGCAAAAGTATGGTGAATGTTAAAAAATAAGGATGAATCTGCAAATATAAGAATGGCATCGGAGTCTCGGGCACTCAGAGCACACTATGGGCAAACTTATTGTCTTCAGTTAAAAGACTTTTAGAAAATGCTTATTATAATCACAGCATAAGGTGTTTATATTCGGCAACTAAGATTAGAAGCGTAAAACACAGGAATTTTTACACGATAAAAGGCACAGTGAAAAAAAGATTCAATCAGTGTTTGAATTTCATAAAGCATAACTTTTGCACAAATTGGTGTGCTATGGCAACCATCCCTTGCTATGTAGTGCTCACAGAGAAATGTACCGTTGGCTCGATGATATGAAATATTTATGTGCATTCTGAAGTTCAGTCTTCACAAGGAGCAGCAAGCCCCCCAATATGATAAGACAATCATTTCATTTAATGTCAGCCTTTGTTGAACTCAGCTGCTTTCTGGTGGCAAAAAACATTTACAGAGGTTATACTAGTAGCAGGGTAATATGATCCATACTTAATATAAATGTTCTGTGCAGTACAATGGACCGACAAGTCAACAATCTGCAGACAACGCTGCATTTATTTTGTCTAAAGCATTCCTCATACGAAATTAGTTCTGCGAACCCAAATAGCTTCTATTATAACACATTGGAAAACCCCCCCACTATTTATTTCAGACGGAATACATAATTCAATTACTATTAGCTGTTCATAATCAGTAAATTACCTTTAATTTGTGACATAGCTACATTAGAAAGCACAACCGGGAAAGCAGAATTACGGAAAGATTTGCAAGATATACAGCATATAAATATGCACTAGTCTTCTGTATTTTCATCTGCCATTCAACCATTCCTAAATAAACACATTTCGTGCTTTTTAGAATTTTTAAGTAAAGTAAAACACATTTCCGGCAAGAAATTTGCAATGGCAAACAGAAGATTAAAATGTGATGGATCCATATTTTCAGTAAAGCCAATAACATTTCCTGAATCCACCCACACCAAATGAATCATGCACAGCACAGCCAGCTGTCCAGGTATTACATTTCTTAAACAATTTTCAGGGATGCCCTCGATAGTCCGCAAACGGTGCATGTATTGACCTGGGAGGATAAGACCTGTTCACCTTGTTAAACACAAGCACACCCATCTGCTCCTTAATACACCTGGTCCCTAGAGAGGTACTCACATTGCTCTACATACAGAAGAAGCAATGCCTCCAACCAGCTCCTTCATGATTTAGTCCTGCTGCCACCCATGCAGAAGAGCCAAAGGGCCACCCACCTGTTCCTCTGTGAAGTGTTGCCACTTGAGGAGAATCTCTTGGAGCAGAACCCAGCGGTCCTCTGTCCACCTGCAGATCGTTGCCCACCTGTCCCCCAGTTGCTGCAGAAACAGCACATACACATCGGTGGTGCAACTGTACACATCTGAGGACATGGCTGGACCTCCCTCTGCTGCTGTGGATGCATGCAGGCATCTGTTTGCTGCAGTACCCAGCTATTCCAAAAAAACCTGCTGTGTGCCAGGCTGAGCAAAAGCAAAGGGGGTTAACTTGTGATGACATAAATACGGGCAAAATAAGCACATTTTCTTTAAGCATAAAAACATGGTTACAGCAAAGTCAAGCATCCACAGGGCCGTTGTTCACTCTGCAGAACCGTGGCCTGCACTCCACAAACTGCACCTTATCATTTTCTCAAACACATTGCATTTATTTAAATTATTTAAATCTTGCTTCACCTGGGACATTGTAATTGTATATTTTAAAACAACTGTACAGTCAGCACAATTAAGATAAGTACTCCTTTTGTACCAGGAGTGACACAATGTAAAAATGTCCATATCTCAGCAAACGCAAGAATTAAACCAAAGAACACAAAGGAAATATTTTTCACCAGGTTAACCGTCTATAGAACAGTTTGAATGTATTCGTGTGGTTTTCCGGGATGAGGAGCTCCGGATAGACCTACCGTCCACGCTCATCCTAGAGGGCCTTTTCTACAACATTAGCCTATTGCCTGGCTCTTCCTATGATAAACTATTATTATGACACTTTAATCACTGTCATAAAAAACATAAAGCAGGTTGGACAGTTATTTATGTCTAATATCTAAAATAACACCTTAGAATAGCTGATTAACAAGTAGTTATGAAAGGGATTGTTATGCAAAGGACCTTTAGTGCACTTGGTACTGCTCATTTAAGAAACGTATGGCACCTTTGTGTAAGTTACTGTATTACTCATCAGTGCACGATACTGTGCAAGTTTCTCACAAGTGCTACTTTCACACTTGTCTTCACACTGCCATCCAAATGTTAACATCCCATTAGTACCATATTGTGTAACAACTCATTACATTTTCCCTTTCTTTTACTTAAGACATCATATTAACAACCTTAATGCATAAATCATCATAAACCTTCAACACCAACGTAGAGGTGATTATATTTTTGCTGCACGGCTGCAGCAGATGTCATAGCCTCACTAAATCATGCAACATTAGTTATCGCATTACCACATTATTACAACAGTGTCACCATCTATTTTTCAACACAGATGTCTAGCTACTGTTCTCTAAATGCTCTGAATTTAAATGTAAATTGGCTGCTTTTCCTCTTTGTGCCGACATTCCTTCCAATAAGATGCACATTTTACATTTTAAAAAAGACTACTAAATGCTCAAAGATGTTTTCTGCAAACAAAAATCCAAAAATTAATTTAGAAAACAGTAACTAGGAAAATAAGTAAAAATATGATTAGCAATTGGTCTGACAATTTAAAACACTTTTCTTTAAATTAATTAAATTGTTCTGTAAAACAAACTGCATAGCCAAAAGTATATACCCCCTCCCCCCCCCGACGGCTGAGCTGAGCTGTTTCAGCCGCACCCACACGACATTAAAACACATTGTAGATGATTGTGTGCTTCCAGCTTTGTGACCACAGTTTGGGGAAGAAACTTCCTTCCTGCTCCAGCATGACTCTGCCTCCGGCCACAAAGTGAGCTCCATAAACGCATGGTTTGCCCACACTGGTGTGGAAGAACTTGAGTAGCTGCACAGAGCCCTAATCTCAATCCCACCTTGGGTGTCTGACCTCAGCAGTGCTTTCATGACCCAATGATCACAAATCTCCATGCTCAAAAATTTGGTGGAAGGCCTTCCCAGAAGAATGCAGGCTGTTACAGCAACAAAGGAGGAAAAACTTCATATTAATGCCCATGGGTTTGGAATGCCATGTTCAACAAGCACATAGAGTGGTGATGCTCAGGTGTCCCCATAGTTTTGGTCATACAGTGTACCTCATATTAGTAATGAACTCTATTTTTGAGATTGTTCCTCGATATTATTCTCACTGGATTCAGTTGCCCTGACATGCTCCTGTGCTGCCTTTCTAGACATCTCAGAGACAGACGTCAAGCAATTGGCGAGCTCAACCAGGGTGACAGCCTGCTTTACAGGCTCTACTGTGAGCCCAGCACACACTGTGGTGGACAGGAGGGGTCACCCATTTGGAGGAGCTTCTCCCTTTTATGCTTCAGCTGCATGCAAGTGCAACAAGCTACAGCCACCATTCAGGACTGTGAAATCCTCACTCTCTCCAGGAAAAGGCTAAAACCCACCACTTCAGATCACGCTGAAAGCTTCCCACTTATGCTCTGATGCTTAAACTTGAGCACTTTGTTTATGTTCTTGTATATTTTAAATCCCCTTAAGATATTTTATGCAGAATTAAATGACTGCTACGCTGCACTAAATTTACTGTACAAACCGAATGTATGTCTGCAGAGATGACCTTTATTTGTGCTCTATATACTGATTGTACTTTTATCTGATAAAAGTGGAGGTCACATTAGAATCAACCATTTGCTGAAAGCAAATGTGTAACTGTAACCACTGGTGTGCAGGGGATATTTGTGATGCAGTCAATCGGGCCACGACCGGCTCAAACCCTCTGCTTTGCGATGGAGGCTCAACTGCTTATGTCCAAGTCACAAACATCAAGTAATACAGGCAATAATGCTGTAGTGGAAGACTCACTCAGCAACAGGGCCTTGTGTTCATCTCTCCCTCAGGGAGCTCCTTACCATAATATCAGACAGTCAGCATGGCCAGCAAACTTGGTTCTTGCCCTTGATGGGCTGATCCAATTGTGGGCTGAGTCATTGTTTTGGCATTTCTGAAATGTCCCAGCCACACCAGTCAGAGAGCAGCAATTCTCCTTCCATATTTGTAAAGAAAAACAAATAAACTAATCTCAGCTCTTTTTGCAGACATCCAATATTCAGAACAAGCATTCAGAGCATAGAGGAGATAGGAGCCCTTGAATTGTGTTCCTTTGTTTCTTTTGTGGGAACATCTCATTAAGCCTACAGGGAAAAAAAAAACTCCTGTTGCTTATTGCATCGAATTCAGAAGAGAAATACGGTGTTCCCCATTAATGCATCGGAAAGACTCAGTCGCCCTTTTTCATTCGGCGCCTGTCATTGTGCGTTGTGTAAGCTTGTTGTGGCGACATCATCGTGTCTACTTCTGCCCGATTACACTATCAAATGCCATATAAAGTACAATTATTTTACAGCTATTGTTTAACTACAATAATTTTTGTCCCTTTCCATGTAGTTAATTGTGTAAAAAAATGTGCTTATGATCCAGCTTTTGTTGCTGCCACTCGGTTGACACTCCATTTATTGGCATTATTGTTATTATTATGTTTCTTAGCCCACTTTAATTTACAATTTGTCCCGTGTGTTCTGCTGCATTTTTTCACCTGGAGCCGTTCAGGGGAAACACTGAACACAAGGGAACTACAACAGAGCCCCTTAGGGACTTAATTCAGAAATCTTCAAGTAAGTCTTATTAATTGGCTCTTTTCTGCTTTTTGTGTGCAGTCCACCTCCATCCCCACAGCTGCCACTCACAAAAACGAAACTGAAGCATTCAGCCCGACGTGCAGGTAACTGAATAAAAATCGGCTGGCAACTCTTGGCAGCCTACCTTCAAATGAGAAGTATTCTGCGCAAGCACAAATTGTTCCCAAACATTCAGCAGGTTCCCACAATTTTGCTTCTGTATCATCGGAATAAATTATACGGAATTTGATGGAAAATTGTTTGTAGCACTTGGCAAGACATACTGGTTCACTCCTACCAAAATTCCCCTGTAAGAGATCTGTAAAAGACATCTTGACTGAAGAATTCTTACCCATTTGAAGATAACTCAAAGGGCATTTCCACAGCGCACCAATCTGCTGCAGCAACGAACCTGCCAAATACATTCAAGCTGCTGAAGAAAGAACCCAAATATGTTCTTCGCTGTCATTTTCTCAGCTGCTGCAGCCCAGCCTCATGTGTGCAATTTACTGCTGCCAATAAGCAGCAAATGTAAACTATTCATGCTCATTAATGAAGGACCACAGTGTTAAGTAGACAAGAAACCTAATGAAAGATAAATGTTCTTACTGTATACATGAATGTAAAACAGTTATATACGATAATGTGAAATTCTACATAAAAAATTAAAACACATGCATTGCACGTACGATTGTACGATCATGCCTTCGCAAGTCTATCAGAAGCTTTGTGCTTATGTAGGTATGATGACCAATCCTCCCTTGGCAGGAAGGTTGATGAAAGAATTCACAATACAGCTTCACTGCGCTTTGAAAACATCGCATTTAACAGTTCTATAAAACTCCTCTCGAAACACAATTTCCAAACGCAGCTTTACACCCCAGTTAAACATTGCTTAGCAGCATCATTTGCTGCTCACGTTATCGCCCCTAATCGGCTGTCAGCCGATTTACAGGCGCCTGGGCTGGTAGCTGGTGATCTCTAATATGAACTCGGTTATCTCCTGTCAGAGAGTTCGCTAAACTACGAGCTGAATGATTTTCTGTCAGTGTGTTTACTGCATCCAGTACAAAGTCAGCAGGCCACTTTCATGATGTTTTCGGCAATACTGTCTTATCATAACCGAATACCACCACTCCATTAAACCTCATGAGTATATAACACAAATCCATGCCATCGTTTGAATTCTACACCAACTTACAACTCCCATCAAATGTCCATCATACACGCCTGTACACTTTCCTGACCTGTAGTTTCTCCTCCAAGGCTGCGGTGGCGCTGTCCCCACTGTTTTCATCCACCACCACCACCATGTGGGTCAGGGAATTCACACGCACCTGCTCCATCTCCAGATCTTCTTGGAGCAGCTGCCGTGTCAGAAGAGAGACAATTTTACAGGGTGTGAATGTAGAATTAAACCTACATGCCATGAGGACAGGAGAACTGAGAGTCACGGGTGGGCAGCAGGTGATACCCTACTTTGTGCTCCTCCACTTGATGCTTTATATCCACCAGATCAGGGCCGAGTGGCTGTGCCCCCATCCGTCTGATCCTTTCCTCTGTGAGCTCCAGCCAGTCGGTGAGCTGCTTCAGCTGCTGGTTCTGCAAGTCCATTAGCACCTCGTGCAGCCTGTGACAAGTGGGGGGAGTGGGGTGTCAATGAGCAAACGGCTTTGAAATAGCCACCCAGAGGGACATCACAGCTTAGGAGGAAGAGATGCAATGAGTGCGCCACCAAGGCTGCCACGCTACAGCTGTGCTCAGCACAGTGATTCTGAAGTAAACTGTATATTCAACCATTTATGGACAGCACCTGTGCGCTTGCAGAGTTTGGTGGCTGCTAATACCTGCTCTGCTGCTCCATGCTGGCCACCCGCAGGTGCTCCCAGCGGGAGTTGAGTAGGTTCATCTGCTCCCGGATCTCGCGTTCCTCTTCCTCTGTGAGCCGGCCATCCAGCAGCAGAGCACTCCCTGCCTGCAGCACCCTTCCCACGTTGCCCTGGTGAGACGTCAGCTCAACCATGAAGCCCTGCACACAAGTCAGACCACATGTACAGTGATGCCAAACCTGTCTACAAACATGCAGTAAGAGGGAAAAGCGGTATTCACCTGGCCAACCTGGGCAGTACCTGTATGGGACAACCTGGACAGAAAAGTAAAAGTGAAGTCTCTCACAAATGTCCCACATCTCTGGAAACTGCTGTGCCAGAGCTGGGAAGAGACAGTGTCTCAATTCTTCATCAAAACTTGTTTACCAAAAGACTTGTGAACAAACACTAGACTTCAACAAGTGTATTGGCACTTCTACCTGTACACAAGGAATGCTTCCGTTGTACATTTGAATTCATAAACAAAGGGATGCTGAAAGTCACCAACTATAATAATAATTTTACCTGAAGTTCATCATTATTTGCAATCACATACCAGTTACATTAAATATAAATAAAGCCCAGTTCATTTAGTTATTTTTTTCAGCATATGTTTTACAGCATGAACAGGATAGTTATTTAGTTGTGCAGCATATTCTTACACATTAAAACCAGACTTCCATCTGCTGTCGGACATGCTGAGATGGACGTCAACCCCGAGTTATAACTTTTAGTTCATCAACAAATCTAGCCAGACATGCTTAAGTAATAAATGTATTTTGTAAATGTGTACAACTGCAGTAGCTGAATCATCTGTCACTTCACTATTCCAAATATGATGCATAAATTAGAACTAAAGAACCTCTAATTTAGTACAAGAACCGATTTAGTGAAGGCTTGTGGGCATTAACAAATTTATGTGGGATGGTACAACGCATGACATTTGGGAAAGAAAAAAAATTATGGCAACCATCTGTCATACTGTGGTAGTTTTGTGTTTCCTATAAAATATGGTCTGCTTTTCTCATCTTCGTCCCTCAGGACAAACAATGTCCATGTATATGGTGCCAAGTAAGGAGTGCCCTCTCCCCCAAAAATGCACAGATTACTTTCTTACTGCATGTCAGCAACTTTTTATGATGCCACATGAATTATCACACAGTGCTTGAACACGCCTATCAGCGAATATCTTCAGCTCCCATTTTTCACGGCAACTCTTTCCTGTTATTTCCTCATTCAAAAGACTGTTACTATTTATAAAAAGGTCAGTATTCATAGCATTTTATTACTTTACTACTATTTACCAAGTTAAATTACAATGTGCATATTTTAAGTCAATATAGCTAAATTTCTAAAGCAGCTAATATTTGGTTGGATAATATTCTATGCTCATAAATATATCGATGGGAACAACTATACTTAGCAAAGGTTTTGCGATCCATTTTTCCTTGCAAACAACTATATAAGCTATAATTTTATGCCATGATGTGACTATTTAGTAAGAGAAATGTACAACCAACAGTTACGTAAAGTATAACAAGCAGTACGTCTCTGTTCGCATAAATATAGTCTTGTCTTTTTCCAAAAATGTACAGCAGATGGCCATGTCATGCGCTCTGTGTGTATCAACATTAAGGATACATTGTGGAGAATAAAAATAAACAAGCTATGATATGAGTCATATCATGAAACATAAACATAAACATAAACAAAGCTCTGCGTGTTATGACTACTCATTTCCATTTGTCAGTAAATATCTTAATTTACCACCCAGCAAGGCTCATTGTATGAATTTATGCTGCTAAGATGATTATTAAACCTATAGGCAAATGTCCCAAGCCTGAGTAGTTTAAGCCAGAGTATAGATCACTAATACAAACATATAATCAATGATGGAGAACACGGGACTCCATCATTGAGAGAAAGACAAAGTAGTGCAATAATACTGCAATCCAGAAGACAAATGATACCAGCAATCTTCACAGATGAGTTAAGTTGTCTTTGTGGTACTGCTCATAACTTTTATAACAAAATTTTAAGTGAATCTAGTCCTTTCTTCCTGGGAAATTTACTTAGCTCCATATTAGATACATTTTTATTTCCAAAGATGGTTAACAGACAGTGCTGCTGCTGCTGCTGCTGAACGTGCATCAATAATGTGCAGCAAGTTATTGCTTAAAAGTTTATATTTATTTAAAAATCTAAATTAATTTTGGCTCGTTTCTATACATGAATGTTGCAAAATGTATGCTTTTCCATTCTTTGCAAATTTAGATTATTATGTGACTTGTAAGTGATGGTTGGTATAATGTAATTTCATGGTTTAATGTGTCCAAGACGAGGCTCAAGGGTAAAATGAAAGACAAAGAATGCTCTTCATTTCGTTCCTACACACACACACAGATGGTCCTCCGACTTACGATTTTTCGACTTTACGATGGTGCGATAGCAATGTGCATTCAGTAGAAACCATACTTCGAATTTTGATTATTTCCCAGGGAAGCAATATGTGGTACAAATACTCTCTCATAATGCTGTTCAGCGGCAGCAATGCGCATCTCTCAGCCTGCCATGCAGTTGCTAGTGTGTACAACCTATACTCTACAGTGTTCTGTGTTGCCAGCATTTTTTTTTGGCCGCCCACCCCGCGCCATATTTATGGTGTGTTTTGTGCACCCATCATGCCTACGAAATGACCATCTGTATCTATGTCTTCTGAAAGCAGAAAGCTCATAATACCTTTTAATGTAGGCTAGGTTAGGCCATGATGTTCAGCAGGTGTTATAGCATGGGTTGGTGGAATCGCAAGACACAGCAGTAATAAGTTTAAGTTCTTTTAAACTCTTTAGTGACTGTTGTTTCTAACAAAGAGTGTTGCTGTCAGCCGGGAGCTAACACTAAAGATTAGTGATTGGCAGTAAACAAAAACGGAGGATGCCACAGTTCAAAATAAACAAAATAGACAAAAAAGGTCTTAGCAAGACAGTGGTTGCAGGAGAGTTCACAAGGGGCAGCAAAAACTGAGAACTGACTTACTCACAAGGAAGTCTGGGAACAAACTAAATCCCGTCCATGATCAGTTGGTTCCAACGCCAATCAATGCTCAGTCTGAAGATGGGGGCGGAGGGACCGTCTTATGTTCTGTTGCTGAAGCAGCCACAGGCGTGACAGTAGGTTAGGTTTATTCAATGCTTTTTCAAATTACAATATTTTCGACTTTGTTTACGGTGGGCTTATCTGAACCTAACCCCATCGTTAGTTGGAGTCCATCTGTATATATACATTGTGCTGCACATCTCCAGTTCCCTGTAAATTCCGAAAAACAAAAGGGCCAAATAGGCCCAGGGCAGTCAAAAGGGATTTCAACAAATCCTTCTCGGCACGTGTCAGCACAGCAGCTGGCCAGCAGGCTTCTCCTGCTACACCTTCATGATGCAAATCAGTCCATTCCCTGGCACTAAGCCCATCAAAGCACTGCAAATCATAAATACCCCCATTTGTATTTATCACATGTGTTTTTGTGATCTTTCCCTGCACAGAAAGACTGCTGAATAAGATATATTCTTACAATTAAAGTTAAAATGCAACTGGGAAAAGCACTGCATAGGAAGGGTCAACTTCAAAGCACTGATTATAGTCACTGGCTGCACTGAGTCTGCTTTAATATTAGAAGTCATCCTCAAATGTAAAGATAAAAAATGTACTGTTGCCCAGTGACCTTAGGGGAAATGTTTTTCAATTTATTATTCGTCCCTATTAGTTAGTTTCCGGTACACGAGCGGAGGGTGGGCTGGGGGGGACGATTTCAAGAGACAAGAAAAACAGTCCTCAGTTATTCCACAGCTGTAGCTGTAGCTCAAGCTACTGCTTCATCTGTTTTAATCAATCAATCAACTGACCGATCACTCGATCAATCAGTCAATCAACTGGTTGCACAATCAATGAAATGACCAACCAATCGACTGACTCACCAATCAATCAACAGATCAACCAATCACATCTGTGCAACCTAGTTTATTTTGTTGTACAGCATGCAGCCATATCATAGTTTATACAAAGCACTTTTTAATGGCTTATCTGAAAATTATCTGAAAATAAAATATGTACTAATTAATTAGGTGATGTGATTAGTTTGACAGGCCATGAGAAGCATTTTGTGCAAAGTGTGACACGGCTGTATGCCATGCAGCAGAATAACATATGTTTAGTTACAGCCAGTGACGTTTAGCTTCATTCCTTTGGCTCCTCAGCTCATTGCTTTGAGGTTTGTGCCAGCAGTTCACCCCTGAGAGCACCACATATGGAGGAGAAGGCAGACTTTTGCCCCAGCGTTATCCTCATTTAAAACTCATACCATTTGGCATGAGCACAAGAACGATACATCTGGAGAAGAATCTTCTGTCTCTGACATTTGTGCCGCAGCCAGTAGTGGACCGTAAGGAGTCAAAGGAATGCAAACTTCCACTGCCAAGGAGTAAAACCAAGAGCGTTTGGATCAAACCGATCGTGCTGCTGAACAGCCTCTTTTCCCACTCCCAGCAGCGGCCCACTTCCTGCTTTTATACGCACGTTTATACATCTCATCATAGTTTTCTTGCCCGAAGTCACAACTGCCGACTATGAATAAGAACGCTGTCTTTGCTCTCCAACAGCCTATACATTGTGTTAGTTGAAATGTACATTAGCTGTTGAAGCAGGACACCCTAATGTCCTTGAGGACTGTAATCCACTTACAGCCCAAATATTAAGATATATGAGAACATTGTATTACAGCCGCAGGCTATTTTTGTATTATCAAGACTAAGACAAAAGAGGAATTCTGAGCTGTGCTTTATCACGCTTTATTGATACCCTGCCAGACACAACAAGCAAAACAAGTCAGCTTTCTGAGCAGCATAATAAATAGAGTGTGGTTTACTATACTGCGGTGTTTGAATAACAGGCTTTTGTTGTTTTAATTGCCATACTGCGCTCTGCACAAGTTATCATGTCAAGCTGCTGGAGGCCTTCATGGCTACTGACTCAGTACAGACACTGCCCTGAACATCTACTGCGTGTGCAGTATGAGGAGCACCAATGCAGACACACCTGCACACCTCTCAATGAAAAGAGACCACACTGAACAGAACCAGCGCTGGCCAGGTAAAGTGACACATATTCTCAATCAGGGTAAAAAAGCAAGTAACGGTATCCAGCGTGAAACTTTACGGTTTAACATTTTGAGGAGCAGAGCAATAAAAATGCTCCGATAACTCTTAAAGATAATTAAACAAAAAGTTCAAGAGGCTCCAGCAAAAGTGATTAATCAGACAAAATGCTGATGCAGGAAAAAACCAAACTGCAGCTCAGATCATTTATTTCAGTGCAAGAACTTATATTCAGATAATATCGACTTCAATGGCTGAAGTCTGTCAAATTCAAACTTGTATATCAACCACTGTATATGCATATGCACAATGTGCGTGTGTATGTGTGTGTGCGTATATATTTTATACATACTGTACATATGAGTGTGAGAGTCGATTTAAGGCCCACTAAAACTAGGAATTCCAAAAGTGATTTATAAATGTACACCCACCAATACACCATTTAAAAGCATAATGAAAAAAGTTTTACAAAATGACAGTGTTTGGCAGCATAAATTTATCAACACTATCATTCATTGAAGTCTATGAGCCAAAAAGTACACAAATGATGTGTTTTGATACATCTGTGCATACATAACTGTTCAGTTATATCAGCTCTGTGGGACAAATGGCAAAAAAAAAGGGTGCTCTGCAATGAATCTTCATTTCCTTGTTGTTCATTTCTGCCAATGAGGCAAAATTAAAGAATCAATTTGAATAGCAATGATTTGTATGATTTACAGGTTTAAAGCAGAAATGGACCTTTAGACAGCAGCAGTCATTTACTGCCCAAAACTGCAAATATGAAGATCAAGACTCCTTTAGAAAGATTCATTATATTTAAAATGCATATTTGTCAGGTGGCATGCATTACACACCCAAAAAGCTTTAATTTCAAAGGAATATTTTTGCTTTGAGACACTGAGATAAGGTTGTAATGGCAAAATGAAGGAAAACAGGGTTCTCCCCAAAACTATACCACATTTTAACATAGTATACTTTGTTTCTGTTGAGTGTTTATGTTATTCTCATGCTAGATGTTAGGTTCATAAATTTTGCCATGGGTTCAGTTACCCCTTTGTCAAATGTTAAGGGATATTAGTGCTATCTTCTTGCCAGATGTTAATGCTTTTCATTTTGCTATTTTCATTAATGCAGATATTCATAGCCACCCTATATTATTATTATTATTATTATTATTATTATTATTGTTGTTGTTGTTGTTGTTGTTGTTGTTGTTCATGTGCAACTTACAAACATTTGGGGATTTATTGTTTTTGCACAACCACTGCTGTTCACATGACATGTTTTCATAGCAGATTTCCAAGTACCTGGCATTTTCCATTTCCCTGGGATCTTCCACTAAGATTGAGGCACAAACTTTTTAGACAACCTCTCTGCTAACAAGTCAAACCAAACCATGCTGTTTTATGAAAGCATAAATGACCCATACATCTATTTGGTCTTGTGCATGCCCCATATCCATCTCTATTTCCTGTGCAGGGTGATGAACAAATATGACCAGGCAGTCAGCTGGAATCTCATCAGAAGACACCGGGCAACGCCAGGCAGCAGCGTAAAGCACCAAGCTCAAAATCTCAGGGGCCAACAAAAAAGCAGACATTATGAAAATTTTTAACTTTGGTTGATATATTGTGTGTGCAAGAGACCAAATGGAAGGGGAGTAAGGTTAGGTGCATCAGAGGGGGGTTTAAACTGTTTTACCATGGTGTGGATGGGAGGAGAAACGGGGTAGGGATTATCCTGAAGGAACAGTATGTCAAGAGTGTCTTGGAGGGGAAGAGAGTCTGACAGAGTGATGGTTATGAAACTGAAAATTGATGGTGTGATGATGAATGTTGTTAGTGCATATGCCCCGTAAGTTGGGTGTGAGATGGATGAGAAAGAAGAATTCTGGAGTGATATGGATGAAGTGGTGAAGAGTGTACCTGAGGGAGAGAGAGTGGTGATTGGAGCGGATTTCAATGGACATGTTGGGGAAGGAAACAGAGGAGATGAGGAGGTGATGGGTAGGTGTGGTGTCAAGGAGAGGAACGCAGAAGGTCAGATGGTTATGGATTTTGCGAAAAGGATGGACATGACTGTGGTAAACACGTATTTTAAGAAGAGGGAGGAACACAGGGTGACGTACAAGAGTGGAGGAAGATGCACACAGGTGGATTATATCTTATGCAGGAGGGCCAGACTGAAGGAGATTGTAGACTGCAAAGTGGTGGCAGGGGAAAGCATAGTTAGGCAGCATAGGATGGTGGTTTGTAGGATGACATTGGAGATCAAAAAGAGAAGGAGAGTGAGGGCAGAATCAAGGATCAAATGGTGGAAGTTGAAAAAGGAAAACTAAGGCGGAGTTCAAGGAGGAATTAAGACAAGCATTGGGTGGCAGTGAAAAGTTACCGGTGTGCTGGGCATCCACAGCAGAAGCGGTAAAGGGGACCGCTAGAAAGGTGCTTGGTGTGACATCTGGACAGAGGAAGGAGGACAAGGAAACCTGGTGGTGGAATGAGGAAGTACAGGAGAGTATACAGAGGAAGAGGCTGGTGAAGAAGTGGGATAGACAGAGAGATGAAGAATGTAGACAGGAGTACAAGGAGAGAGGTGGCAAAGGCTAAAGAAAAGGCGTATGGTGAATTGTATAAGAGGTTGGACACTAAGGAGGGAGAAAAGGACCTGTACCGATTAGCTAGGCAGAGGGACCGAGCTGGGAAAGATGTGCAGCAGGTTAGGGTGATAAAGGATAGCAATGGAAACGTACTCACAAGCGAGGAGAGTGTGTTGAGCAGATGGAAAGAGTACTTTGAGGGGTTGATGAATGAAGAGAACGAGAGAGAGAGAGAGAGAGAGAAGATTGGATAATGTAGGGATTATGAATAGGGGAGTGCAATGGATTAGCAAGGAGGAAGTTAGGACAGCTATGAAGAGGAGGAAGAATGGAAAGGCTGTTGGCCCAGATGACATACCTGTGGAAGCATGGAAGTGTTTAGGAGAGATGGCAGTGGAGTTTTTAACCAGATTGTTTAATGCAATCTTGGAAAGTGAGACGATGCCTGAGGAGTGGAGAAGAAGTGTACTGGTACCAATTTTTAAGAATAAGGGTGATGTGCAGAGCTGTAGTAACTACAGAGGGATAAAACTGATCAGCCATAGCATGAAGTTATGGGAAAGAGTAGTGGAAGCTAGGTTAAGAAGGGAGGTGATGATTAGTGAGCAGCAGTATGGCTTCATGCCGAGAAGTAGTACTACAGATGCGATGTTTGCTCTGAGGGTGTTGATGGAGAAGTACCGAGAAGGTAAGAAGGAGTTGCATTGTGTCTTCGTGGACTTAGAGAAAGCACATGACAGGGTACCTAGAGAGGAGCTGTGGTACTGTATTGTATGAGGAAGTCGGGTGTGCCAGAAAAGTATGTAAGAGTGGTACAGGATATGTACAAGGACAGTGTGACAGTGGTGAGGTCTGCGGTGGGAGTGACGGATGCTTTCAAGGTGGGGGTAGGATTACATCAAGGATCAGCTTTGAGTCCTTTCTTCTTTGCAATGGTAATGGACAGGTTGACAGATGAGATCAGACAGATGTCACCGTGGACTATGATGTTTGCAGATGACATTGTGATCTGTAGTGAGAGTAGGGAGCAGGTCGAGGAGACCCTGGAGAGGCGGAGATATGCTCTAGAGAGAAGAGGAATGAAGGTCAGTAGGACTAAGACAGAATACATGTGCATAAATGAGAGGGAGGACAGAGGAATGGTGAGGATGCAGGGAATAGAGTTGGCGAAGGTGGATGAATTTAAATACTTAGGATCAACAGTCCAGAGTAATGGACTGGACTCCTAACAGGAGCGGCCAAAAGAAGAAGAAGAAAAAGAAGAAGAAGATCTAAATTTTTACCAAAATCTGTTTATGAAACACACAAAAATATATTGTATTCAGTGGAAGTAAAATGTTCCGGTTTATTTTGCACACAAAAATGTTACAATTGCCATTTTGTATAACTTCCGCACAACATAAAGTAGACCAGGATTAGCGAAAAACTCTTCCAGAGAAAGCATGCCTCTTCATTTTCAGAATTGTTGTTATTTACTGGTGAACACAGTTGCACCTCTTGTGATTGTAACTCATTGTGGGACTGAAACATGGATCTGTTATTTTCACATTGCCAAAGCTTCACCTGAAAATGTCCACAGAGTGATAGAGAGTGGGAAAAAGAAGAGAAAGGATTCCAGAACTCACTCAAGGTTTTGTTTTCATCCACTAAAGGTGTCATTTTGTAGAAGCTGTTTCCATGTTATGAAGCATGCGTGTCTGAAGTTCAGTCCTCCTCCAGGCAGTACTGCATTCTCTTTCAAGGTCTATTCTGCCAACTGTGTCACATGAAATCCATACGCAAAATCTACCTTTTTATACCAAATGCAAGCAATTAACATTTATCTCATTTATATCTAATGCACAAAGTAACAAAGCTGTGGTATTAACATGCATGCTCATCATATCTGCATAAAGGTAAGGTATGTGCATTTTGGTACTGCAGGGATATACAGAGAAACAGTATTAGAATTGAAAAAATAATTGTATTTTCTCCAACAAACATAATCATCACATTTATTTGGAACTTCCAATTAACTAAAAATAAACTCCAGCAAGAGCAATCGGGTGCCCGGCTACCACAGTGCGGAAGCTTGTATGATTCGTGAAAGCTTGCATAGGTCTCCTACATTTTCTCTGGGTACACAAGGACGTCAAGGTAAAAGCAAACCATTAGGTGAATTCATAACCGTGGACAATGTTGGATTTTTATATTTCCTAAAATTAAAAAAGGAAACCATTTCCTCACAAAGCACCTGCTTTTACATAGATTGTAGGCATTTTAATTTTCAGGCCAGAAAATCAAAAATAGATTAAAAATTTAAATTAAAACTGTAAATTATTTACATATAACAAATCTGTATGTATTTAAAACATCACAGTGAGAAGCACTGATTGCATTTGCATAGAGCGTCTTCGTTTCATTGGTTTATCATAATAAGAAAATGCAGTGTAAAGTCATTCCGACGTAAAAGAAGTTTTACGCCTTTATGTTCTCGCATCATGTGCAAGAATTTTCCCTCGTCTCCCCATAAATAGACTTACCCTCCCTACATATTGTATAATGCATCTACATCCAGCGATTCCCTGGTCCACCTCAGATGGTTATCATGCAAAGGTTCTTGCTATTTCTGTGCACTGCATCCCTCATCCTCCATGGTTTTCAGTGAGGATTACATTGCTGCTGAAACATTCTGCCAGGACAAATCCTACTATATAACCATAAATTCTTACTCCCTTACTAAGTTCTCTTCCTTGCTCTTGTTCCACCCTAACGCATACTGCATAGCCCCCTGCAGACTGCTCCCTCCAACTGCCCCCATTTTCTCATACCTCATGAGTGTGGAACTGCTCCTTCACCACCTCCACGTGGGAAGAGATGGGGGGATGGGCCTGTAAGGTGTCCTCAGCAGAGAGGAGCCAGGTCAGCACCTCCTCCAGAGCAGCCTGGTACCTGTCTAGCTGGAGGTCTCCTCGTGGAATGGGGCTGCTGGCAAACTCCTCAGACTGGCTGTCAGGGGACTGGAGAAGATAAGGGCAGAAACTCATCAAACTGACTATTACACATGAGCGTCCAAGGACCTCACATTCTCTGCAATTTCATTATAACATCAAAACACAAGCTGCATGCCCTATAACATCAAACGCTTCACTATATAATGCCACACAGACTGTACTGCATGTTTCTGTTTCACATACACGGCCATGTCTTGCTGCAAGACACCAAAATCGCAGATAAACAACAAGCGCCGTATAAAAAGCAAAGTAATGCATTAATCATAAAAACAAATTAAAAAAGACAAAATAATTTGAAAAAAAAATACATCCGATAATAAAGGAAATAGAAAAAGAATAAAACAATGCAGTAAACAATTAGTATATTCATAAAGAACTTATTAATCTACACAAAAATAGATACACTTATAATGAAACTTCTTTTTTGTATCAGTACTTCACTTTGCCTTTTACTACTTTGATTTTTATATTTTGAATTGCTACTTCTGTTTTGCCACTGTGCTTTGCATATTAAATACTTTTTTATTCCTAATTTGTTTTCTGCATCACTTCACCAGTTTGCTTTGCATTTTCCTTTATGTTTCACCACTTGCTTGCGGGTGGAAGCGACCTTGGCCAGTATGACTCTGGAAAGCCGGATTACTCCTTTGATTTTTACGTGGCAGTCCTGCCCTTCCACACTCTAGGCTCCGGAGTGACACATTTTAACTCAAAACTTAAAGTTACAAAATTAAACAAACAAACAAACAAACAAACACACACACATATATATATATGTTTGTTTGTTTAATTTTGTAACTTTAAGTTTTGAGTTATTTATTTATTTATTTATTCATTCCCCCCCCCCTCCATTTAATAAACAGAAGAAAATTTTGCTCTGGTACTGTACATATGTGTTCAAGAACAGCACCGTATTTTTTTTTTTACCATATTGACAACAGCCAACTTACTAGACCCTCCTGGCACGCTATTGCATTTAATTTGCTGTGCTCCTATAAGGTACCTACAGGACTGTCAAGTTATTTAATTTAAATTTTAATTCAATTAAAATTAAGGAAAAACTACAAATACAGATGGAAATAGTGTAATGATTGGATAAGAGTTGTAATGTAAATATGAAATTTGTCTGATCATATTTAAAAGTTGTACAAACAGAAAAAGAAAAAAGATGAAGGGCTGACCAGGCCTGCATGCTTTTCAATTGTTTAATTCCAACATGGACAAAAAGCTACGAAATGCACACGAATGAGTCACTGTGTGCAAAATAACTCTGAACGATGTGTGCATACATTTGTTCTGCGAAATGCTGATGCATCAGCAAGCCTTGCAGTCTCACAAGCAGAGGATATCTTAAAAATTGAAAATTCTCCCTGTTCATTACCTGCGCCAGCTAAGTTACAAGTGTGAAAACATTTCATTGAAGTTTTCGTCCACAAAAAGCATGGAGGACTACCTGGTGCAACTGACAAGAAACCTAAAAATGAATCTGATTAAAGAAATATGTAGGTATCTGCCAAGATGGAAAAACTGTAGAGATGTTGAAACACTTTTTAAAAAAATATGAGTTCTATGAGTCCAGAACAGCAGTGTATGAAGCCTCAAATGTTCTGAAAGGCAGCCCTCTATATTCAGACTTAGTTTAAAATATATTGTTAACCTTATAATATGATTATCTACCTACAAGTCCTAAGTATATTTCTCCAGGGCCAAAAGTATACAGTTGGACTGGTATAGGCCACTGAGGACACTGCTACTGATGGCGCACTAACACGAAGGACTGAGGTTAGAAGCAGGAAGTGTACAGAGAGATCGTGAGACCAGAACCAGGAAGTAAGCAGAAAAACAGACCTGTGTAGTAAAGCATCTCCTCTTTTGGTCAGGTGACTTGACATAAGCTGCTTGGGTGTAGGCATAGCTTTTGTAGCGTGGTTTAGGAGTAGGGGACGGGCTGCGAACTCGACCCTGAGCCACACTCACTGTAATCTGAGAGATTAGGGAAAGAAAGAAAGAAAAAAGGAGGGAGAGAGAGTCGTGTGCAGAGTGAGGAAAGGTCTGAGGGAAATGAACTAGAGAGAACGGCACTATGAATCATAAAAAGCCTTAGTCCATGACTTTGTCTTAATGTACCAGGTACCACAAAGCAACATCTGGTCTAAGGTATACCAACCATGTACCATCCTCTACCCCAAGCTATGCAGTTTACCATCATCCAGTCTAAGCTATACCAACCATCTACAATCCAGTGTACCATCTCTCAGACTTGTGAAATCATCCATTCTTCAGTCCACCAACCATTTAGCACTGTGCAATCTACAGTACAAGCCAACTAACATTATCCAGAAGGTACAGAAGTACCATTGTGAAACCTTACAAAATTGTCCAATAAAACAAGCCAGTCAACAGACCAGCAGCCATGTAACATCAGCCAGTCCGCAGTTCACTGACGTTACACACTGAATCTATAGACAGACTTCCCTTTTCGCAGTGTTACAGTCAACTGACCAACCTACTCTACCACCTCTATTCCATAAGCCACATTACATCTTAACAGTTGTATAAGACAGTGTGCTACTGCCTACCAGCAATGCATTGGTATTATTGTACCATCACAGGTACAGTCATGTACAGTCATCCTTCTTCTAACTTAGCAGGACCTAGAGATTATGTGTGCAGCTGCTTTCAGACGCCTTTATACTTTTACACTTTACACTTTTCCCCAAGATATCACAGATGAATGCTGATGTGACTTAGTCTGTCAGAAATCAGTATCTGCAAATGGAGAAAATGGCCCGATCCACAGTTGCCTTTTAAAACCTACATCTGAGCCCATAGTCTACCAGTACAGTAACATCCATATGTGCAGCCCAACAGTAAAACCCAGTTATTAAAAAACAAGAGATAAAAACGAGAAGAGAATGAGCTTTGGAGATTAATTATTTTCTCCTATTGTCTTTTATCTTTATTGGGGTCTCTTTAATCAGGACTAAACATATGCATTATTAATGAACGGTTATGGGTTTCTTGCTAGAACTGCAGAACCACACTGTCCCAGAGCACAGGTTAAGCCCTATAGTTAAATCTTTAATTTCATTATGATTTATGTCATCAGCTAATTGTATGAAGCAGATTCACAGCGGTCTAACACAACGTAACCCATTTCGCCACAGGAGGGAGAGTTTAAACTGGCTGTCTTGCTGGATAAGGAAGTGCCTCCTTCAGACAAACTGGACGTCTATGGGACCGTAGTTAGGAATGTGCCTGTAGTGGGACACTGCGCTCGCTCTCCTGCACAGTGGAAAGGAACTAGAGGGCAGGCATCCCGAGAGCCCCGGCCAGTGATGACACTTTTCCTAAGGACGAGTTGAGCTGCACACCTCAGTCTGCGGTTCCCGTACGATCAACTGGGAACTCAGCAGCTGCGCAGCATAAGCAACCTCAGCCAACCAAGTGATCTCAGTTGATGGCTACATAAGGGCCCCTGAGGGACAAACTGGACTTGTGTAACATGCTGGTCTCCTGCTGTGAGAGGAGGCCTGCATGTACTTCACAATGTGACAAACAGCTGCTGGCTGACAGGCATGCTTCTCAGCCTGAGCGTGAACACACTCTGCCCTCGAGGGGATTGGAGGTGGCAAAGTGGACAGCCAAGGTTAAGCAATAATTGGCAATGAGTAAATTTGGGTGAAAACAGGGGAAAAAAAACTTCTGTAATGAGACAGAAGAGACAGTATCACCACAGCTGGGGGGCTCCCTGCAGTAATCTACTGTAGCAGAAGCCTGAAAGCAACAGGGCAAAGGAGGGTCACAGCATTGCCTGAAGTAAAAGGTGGACACATGCACTGTACAGCCACACCAAAACCGTAGTAAGCGTGCCACATTACCATGGTAAAAATTCCACAATGCCACAAGGTCCAGATTTAAGGTAGCCACAAGTTTCAGTCATGCTTATAGAGAAGTGATTGCAAATGACAATGAAGAGCCTAGTGTGACATCAGTGTGTCTGCAAGTTTACTTTTCCCTAAAACATCAAAGATGAGTGTTGATGTGAGAGTCTGTCAGAAATCAGTACCTGCATCAGGTGACTGACCTGCTGGGAGAAGCGTTGCTTGCTGTGCACATGCACTTGCTCCTCCAAAACCACCGGGCCTGAAGGCAACATCTCCACCTCTTGGATGGACTCCATAGTGACACCATGTGGCAGGACTTGGAACAGCGAGGTGACGTACATAAGGATGGACTTTTTGTCTGGGTGTACAGTGGCCACATCTAAGATAAAGACAAAGAGTTTCATTAGTTCTTTTTGCAATTAAGAGGGCTGGAAAGGTTCAAAGAGTAGCGATGACTTCACAACATTTTGTGATTAACCGTCTTTTTTATGATTTACAAAAGTATTGTACACACACGATGGAGAGTGCATGTGCGTGTGTGCCGAAAAGAGGGCAACAGAAAAAGAAAGGACGAGCGCAAGCAAGCCGATCGGTAGGATGGTCATGTTGCTGTGTGAGCTATTTTTAACTCCCTTTTATTGCTCCTTTCTGGCGCATCAAGAACCATAATAACCCACAGAGACAGGAAGCATTTTATTCATCATTAGTTCTGATGAGACTCCGTACACTTCTGCATCTCTTCTCCCTCCTCACACACAAACAGAATCACATGAAGGTTCACGCACACAGCTGAATGCGCTCGCTTAATTTCCAATGCTTCGTTTTTCTTTCATAACCCCCGCCCCCCACCACCGCGCTCCCTAGAAAAAATACAACCTGGACATACACGCAAAGGCATTCTCTCTTTCTTTTTTTACCACTCTCTCCCACACACACACACAGACACGCACACATGCACGCACACACACAAATGAGCACAATATTGTTGCTCCTCTCTTGTTAGAGGATGGATCTTGGTTTTGCTCAGGAATGCTGCAGCACACTGAGATTTGGTCTGCTTGCAAGAGGGAAAACCTGGAGCTGAGTTCTTCTGAAAGCTCCATGTAGCACACAGTTCTCTGCCCCATTAACAGCCCTGGTCCAACACATAGCTACTGTACTGCAACTACACCAGCTGCTGTTTTGAAATGCCAAATAAAAAAAAAAATTGTGATACATTGTAAACATAATATATTTTGGAAAATGTGCTTTGCTATTTCATTTTCATATTCAGCTAAGTTTTTCCACAGAAAGTGAGTTACAATGTTAAGTGACGTACAATGACTTATTTATTTATTTATTTATACAGCCAGATATTTTTTGTTGGAGCGATTTTTAAGCACCTTGCTGAAAGGTACTATGGCGGGAGGTATATTCAAACCTGAGTCCTCACGGGAGGAAGGAGGCAGCTCCAACCACTACGCCACCTGCTATGCCAGATACAGCCTATAGACTGGTCATAAAAATCCTGTTCCCTTTTCAAAACCATTTTATAATTTTCTTTATTTCAGGTGATTTTAAAAACACCAGGTGTTTACAGATAACATACGCAACTAAACTGCCACTTTTAAATGTGCGGTTCCCAGTGTTAGAATGACCTGTGCGTGAATGTTCATGTAAACCATCCACTTGCTTTGTGGCTAATCGAGCAAATAATTAGCTCTCTCCTCTGCTGCTGCCCAGCTCTCGCCTCACAACATCACAGCCACCGCATGTCATTGAGGCCTCTTCTAGGGCAGTCCCTGCTTCATCCCCAATGCCTCCAGCACACTGCCACGATGCAGCTGCTGGCCCCCCAAACCAGCAACTTTTCAGATTCCACCCCCCCACCCTTCTACACTTGTCATTTCCTTGGCTGAGTCTCAAGATGCAACTGTAGGCCACGACTGAAATGTGAGCTTCTGATCGAGCCGCATGGTTCAGATTGAAATGCCAAAGCTTTGATCCAAGTCAGCAGTGTCTAGAGAAGGTGCTGTGATTTTAAATTATCTTCCACAATTTAAAAGATTATAAATCATTATTTGGATAAATCAGCTGCTGTATGTGAGTTTGGCTCAGTAAACAATTTAATCAGTCCTGAAAAAGGTACGGTTCTTTCTATCTGTCAGCTTATCAAAAGAATGTTGGAAATGTACAAACAACCTAAAACGGACCTTGAAGCTCTCAAATGTCATGGCTGGGAATCACTGTTCTACGTATTCTGTGGAACTGAATTGCAATATTTTAATTACAGTGATGTACTGAGGGGTACAAAAGATACAACAATTTTCTCTGAATTGCCCAGATATTTCCCAGTCCATAGTACATACACATGGCCTTTTAATGCCCATTCACACATACTGTGCATGCACTACACCAGTCTAACAGTTTCCCCTTACAGCTTCATTTACACTGTCTCAAAGTACTTTTTTTTCCTCAACATCTCAAAAAATCTGACAGCTTTTTGCTCAGATTATTGTTGTGATGCATAAACCATCTTTTTCCGCTATTTCTCGTAGTAGAACCTTGTCTGCACTCTCTTTACAAGCCAGTTTTCCATGGCTCACATGTGCTACAGCTGTATCCCCACAGCCTCACTCCACAGCTTCTTTGCCACTATCTTTAATTCAGATCTCTACATAGTTCCACCGAACATTGCAATGAATGACAGAAAGGTAAATAGGGAGCAGAGTAATGGATAGCAGGAAGGTAAATGGAGGGCAGAGTAATGGACAGCAGGTGGGTAAATGGAGAGGGCTGCACTTGGCAGTATCTGACTTTAGTAACTGCCTCCCTTATATTCCAGTGCAAGTTGTGACACTTAGCTATGAAATAAATGGTACCCACTTCCCACAGCTATAGTTTGCAGCCATGTCTCCGCTGATTCAGCCTGTTCTGGAGAGTAACACCATTCATCATCCATTTCTTTTCAGCCAGACTGTGCTGTGGATCAGCGGTGGGTGCGACTATTATCAATACAACTGTGACGTGTCCCTGTGATCGGCATGGCTGCTATCTCTGCGCTGCTAGTGTTTCTCAGCACTGGACCAGACCGTGTCAACTGGAGTGAACCACAGGGTATGTTACACCTCAGTTATTTGCAGGTACAGAATTGCGGTGTTACCCATAGACCAGAGTTTGTTGATAATGCAGAGAAATATCAAAGTAGGTGCCGAAATTAATAGCCTTAGCCCGCAGCCTTAACCAAAAGTTGCTGCTTTATACCGAACATTTCAACAGGTGGAATGCTAGGTATGTCTCAAAGTCACATTGCCGTCTCGACCAAGTACGATCATGGTTTACAGTATGTTCAACCCCTTTGCACCACACCAGTAAAAGAAAAGGTTAAGAAACAGCAGCAAAAAAAGATTTTAATCTGGAATAAAAATTGAAATGTTGCCTGGTTCATAGACAAAAGGAGATTCTGAGGTAGATTATCCCATAATTAAGGGACTCTGTTACAATAGGCTTAACCAGAAGATTAACTTTAAACTATTCTCGTGTATAACAAAAGCTTAGCAATGGCAAACAAAGCAGCTCTAGAGGGCTACGGTATATAGGAAAAGGAGCTGCTTCAGACAGTACTGCTTTCTTCCCTATGAAACGGCTTCCATTACAACTTCCATTCTTTTCTCCTTTTCTCCCCAACAAACCAATAATGATGAAGATGAACAGAGAGGTCGACAATGGCTAACATGAAAAGCACATCTGACAACGTTGCAGCATCGATAGAATGGATGACAGCGACCTTAAAGCATGAGAAGAAACAACAAAGAAAGGCACTATGGCAAATCTTAAATAAATGGACCCATCTCCATTTTGGCCTTTAATGCTATAGCAGGAAAATGCATAAGCTGTACGTTAATACAACAGTCGTGACTCTGAGCAAAGGAGATTCCATGTCGTGTTGTGACCTTCACATTTAAAGAGAAGGGCTATCGGAACTCAGAACCAAGCGATCAGTCAGAAAGCCGAGCTACCTTAGCCATCCACCAAACAGAGAAAGAAAACGGACGACTGCTACACTTGCAGACAACTGCCAGCGTTGTACTTCACACATGAAGCCTAATCGCTGTATATCACACCATTTTACCCTTCTTAAAAGCTTAGCTTTTTCTGGGTGAAGCAGGTTGTATGTTTGCATCAAGAAAGCTTTTTAACTTCTGTTTGGCTTTTTTCTTGAAGCCCATGTTTAGCTGCAAACTGGCATGGCAAGTACAGCAAAGTGATCTTGCTCATGCAAGCACCTGCAGCTTTGGGCTAATTTGCTTGACTCCCTCCCAAGCGTGCCCAAATCCTCTCTTACCCTCAGGGTCCAGCAGTTTCTCTATGCCCAGGTGGTTCTTGGCGATGCTGAAGGCGTGGTCCAACCTCTCGGTGGCTGTTTGCTGCTGTTCCACACAGCTCCACTCAAACAGTTCAGGCCTGGGGGAGGCAAAATGTGCTTTAATCTCATCACACTTCCGTTTAAAGCAGGCAGGCTGTGTTTGCACCACACTGCCCATTAATAAATGTTTTCATATCACCTCAACAACTAACAAAACATACACCAGCACCATCCAAAACATCTCATTAAAGCATGAAGTAAAGTACACTAGGGAAACAAGGGGCAGGGGATTACTTTATGAATTAAAAGAAACCCGAAAAGCAGACTAGAGCATTAAACAGAAGAGAATGGTACTGAGCAACAGAAAGGTATACTGAGGTGGGCATGTAGAGGAATGCAGTGGCCCATTCAAACCTGGGCAAGGTGATAAACTGAGAAGCTGGCAAACAGTACAGCTATAGCAAAACAGTCCTTGGGGTGCTGAGGCTGCAAAAGTAGTAATAGAAAGTGTGCCAGGGTGCATGACCTGCACCAGTGGCCTGCAAATTCCCACCTGTGGCTATGGATGAGGGCATTGAAGGCCAGCCCATCAGACCAGCTACTGGAGAAATTGACCACATTGACCCGCTGGTAGTCCCGAGTGGACTGACGCACCCAGCTCAGCAGAATCTTTTCACTGTTGGTTTGCTGTAGGTCAGCCATCACATCTTTCATCACATCCTTTACCTGGGGAGTGACACATACACACACACACACACACACACACACACACACAAAATCGCATAAAGAACAAAAAACATTATAAAACTGAATTTCTAAGAATATCTTGCAAAAAGCGTTATTTGACTATTGTTCCTTTTTGCTGGAAAGTCAGGGCAACAGAGTTCACAGGATGTACATAAGACATGATGTAATAATATTTCTGTTAAAAACTATGTGTAAGTAGCACTGCAATAAAAAAAAAAAGCCTGGAAATGGAAATGGGATGTTTGATTGATAAAGATGTACTTTCCAGACCTGGTGGAACCATCATTATTACCCTGATACAAAGCTCAGCCTTCCCAGCTGAATGGCATCAAGGCCTATCATATAGCATTCACATGTACTTCTAAAAGGGGAAAGAGTTTAAGTGGGTATAGTTTTTCAATACTTTGGCAGACAAATACAAAGGCAAGATGGAAATCTAGACAGAACATTCCCATCTTATTACAACCAAAAACAAAAGACGTGTGACATGCACTGAACTTTGCTCTTCAGGTTTTCATTATTGAACAAATTCAACAGCTCCTAATTTTTCCCCCAACCCTCATACATTTCTTTTCAGCTCATACATAGCTAGCGGAGCCAAGAGGAACAGAGCACCTAGCTGACCCTGCATTCCACACAGATTTTTATCTCTTTTTCCTGATACGGTCCAAGCCTATTCCTTTCCTCTATTGCTCTGTGGCTCCTTTCCTTAAAAGTGTGTGGTATTAATTCCTTTCGTATCTTTCAGTGATTTTTTTCCTAATTTTATTTGCATTATTTTTGTAACTTTACCAAATCTCATTATACCTGCCTTGTGTTACTTACTGACAGCCATATCAGCAAGGAAGACACAGAATTAAACAAAGTTCAATTTGATTAAACTAATGATGGGGTCATTTGGTAAAACAACCCTCAAATCAGGAGTAGACCAAACCAGACCAACCAAATTGTCAACCATTACAGGCAAACTCAGTTAAATCAAATCAATTCCAGTCACACAATTTGAGGAGCTCAGAGAGCTTCTTAATAGTCAGCCAAGGAACTCTTTCAAAGATCAAGAGGTGCCTAGAGTATAAGACGGAAGAGCTGAACCTGAAGAACTAACCCAAAGTCCAAAGGGCCAGAGAACGATGATCTGAACACTTTTATTATTGCTATGTTGAACTATTTGAAGCTTTTATCGAGAACAGCTCTGCCAGTTAAAAGGGCTGAATATTTGAGTAGGGAAGGTGGGATTAAGAACCTTGCTCGGGAACACAAAAGCAGAGTCCCTTCTGGAATTTGGAATAACAGCCTGACAATCGATGCTCTTTACCACCTTTCAGCCTGCTGCTGCCAGGTACCAAGGTTCATGCGACCATATCAAGGAGCTTTGGTCACCGCAGTAGCCAATCCACTAGCCGTAAAAATGTCTTCAAGTGAAAAATCTTCCCCATAAACTGCAACCATTTCAGCAATGAAATATGGAAGATGTTCCACAAAGTCTAAAGCCGCATTATGAGGTCCCTATGTGAACCATGGAGACCTTTGCTATGTCACTTTTTTCAGATCTGTAAGTATAACTTCAAACCGATTGAAGGCATGTTTGTGCCTAACTTGTGTGCAATATTTGCTAAAAATAAACAACTTTAGCACATGGTGCATTTTTTTTTATATGGGTGGAATATTTCTTCTTTCAGCATAATATTCTTCTGGTATTCCTGGTAAAAATAATAAGAAAGAAACTTACCATTTAAAAATGATGCTGACCTATCAATTTTACCATAACAACTACTTCATTATACCAAAAACAGATAATATTTAGAAAATTATATTTTTTCACTATGCACTCTAACATACTTATGAAAAAAGGTTCTTATTGTGTTGTCGTTTTTTGAAACACTGTACTTGCCTATTAAAGAACTGCTAGTGTTCACATGGCTCTACATTTATGTGGTGCACCATGCAGAGTTTACTGGTCATTTTGCTAATCCTGAGATTATGAGAGAGGATTTAACCGCAAAGGACCCTGAACCTCCTTGGTGGCTCAGACTGTGAGGATACCCTTTCACAGCATTGGCTGGTCCCTATGGTTGCATGGTCCCTACAGCTGCTTAGTCCTTAAGGCTGCGTGGTCCCTACAGCTACTTGGTCTCTATGCCTGCTTGATCCCTACACCTGCTTGGTCCCTAGGGCTAGCTGGTCCCTATGACTAGTTGAATATCGGCCATGTCATCCAACAGCTGTGACCACAGTTCTGCAGAGGGAAGAGTGAAAAAGCATTAGTTTTTTAAAATGTTAGCTATACTGGCAATTGTTCTGTGAACCTACAGTCCTTGAAAAATAGGATGACTTATCGGAAAACAGCAAAACCGTACATTTTACTTCTTTACTTTAATGTGAAATAAATACAAGGACAAATGATGTGATGAGTCTCAGGTGTTTTGCTGTTAAATAATGACATTTGAGAATGCAAGAACTCTTTGTGAATTAGCGATACTGTACTGCCCAAGGCGTTTCTCTTAAGAGTACAGTACAGTATATGTTTACAGAATGGTTAATGACAGAAGACCTGACGTTTATGTTCAACCTGATGTTGAAACCAAAGCATCACATTACTGGTATAACTTATTCCAAACTACAATTTCTATCAAAATTAGCCCTCAGAGTATGATTAAGCAATATTGAATAGAACATTATATTTCTTACAACGATTAATTAATGATAATACGCCTAATACTATTACAACAGATACTGTAGCAAATACCAGAAGAAAAGGCTGGACTGCACATATATAATGCAATTTTAACGTAGAAAAAAGTGAATGCTGTCAATAGCTACCATCAGGAAAGTTAAAACACCCTGGTACTGGTAATGTGTTACCTGCCTCAACACATTAGTAGTTCACCTGTCACCTGCAAGTGATTATACACAACTCTGCCCACCGCTACGCTCTTCATTACACTAAGTCTGCTAAAATGTAGCTGTGCAGCAGATAGAACTCTGACATTGCAGGTCTCATCGTGTTCATTACAACCCTGAATTCTTCATTAACTCTGTAACAGCACTACCATAATAATCCATTATTTTGTTGTTTCTTTTGGGATTTGAGTGATAAGCCCACAAACAGTCCTTCATAGTAACCTATCAAGCTGTTTGCCGTTTTGTTCTCACCACTTTACTTTTTTATGTACTTTAAGCTTCCAGGATATTTATTTCCCAAAATGAAATCTCAGTAGATTTTTCTGTGCAGCACTTTTTAATTCAATATGCGTCATGGGGCAATAAGTTAAACTCTGTATGCAGAAAGTAAGTCTTAAAAAACCTGCAGCGACACATTCTGTTGACGCATCTAATATTATATTAACCTTAAATCCTAGAAATATGTCAGAATCTCAGAGAGGGCTGACAGAGTAATTTTATCGAATAGTAGAAGTCAAGAACTGGATAAGGTTTTATGTTCTCATTAAAAATAATTATTACATCTTATTTTTATAATTGGGAGGCAAACTACTGACTGGGCTGTTTGAACGTAGGTTCAAATCCGGTTCCGTCCGTGATTTGCTTGTTTTTGTGTGGGTTTCCTAAGGGGCCTCTGGTTTCGTTCCAAACTTCTAAGTTTCATCTGTGAAATGCCACTTTAAGTTCTTAAGTTTATGGTGTACTGCCAAGCCTATCTAACCTGTCTGGCTGGGGAAGCTGTGATTCTCCGTCATGTTCGCAATGTCCAAAGACGGGGACATTGTACATCCTCAGCAGCAGTACCACAGTGCCAAGTGAGAGCCACTGCCTTTGGCAGCATGACACCTGCGATGGTTGTGGCGGAGTGGATCATTGTGTGGAAAACACACAGGTAAGCATGCCCTGGAGTTTTTTGAGGAAGAGCAGAGATAGCACCCAGCACCAGTTTAGGCCTCCTGGTGACAGCACATGATGGGCAGTTGATGAGTGACGTGCAAAGGCAACTTAGATTTCCAGTCACCATCACTCTTCAATAAAACCAGACACTGTCCTGCTGTCTGAACCTGAGCTACAGAAAGCACTACCTGGGCACAGAGTGGGATCTTATCAATGCTGGTTAGGTGAGAATAAGCCAGAAATGTCCAGTGACCCCAGGATGACGTGCCTAGGTATATGGTAAGAGCTATGATACAAATACATTGGTTTTCAAATATTTATACATTTCAGTTGCTTCTTTTTTAGCAAACATGTTCTTAGCCAGGCTATTCATGAATAAACAAAACTTTTTATTTGATATTAAAGGTTTTTACAAGGCCAGCCATTCATATTCACAACAATGAACTGCATCTTAAACCATTACCCTGGGTAGTTATTTCAAAATCCATTCATTCATTATTAACAACTGCTTTTCTAGTGCAAGGTAGTGGTGGTCCAGAGTTTGGAAGCGCAGGATATGTAGGAAGGGGGTACATCGTGGATGGGACTCCACTCATTGCAAGAAAAGCACACACTCTTTTACTCACTCGTACAGATACTAAGGGCAAATTTAGGGTGAACCCGTGTACACATCTTCAAACCGTCAAACTCTTTAAATGAAAGCGCAGTGGAACCAACGCCACAATGCAGAATCTATGAAGCATTACTGCTTACAGCCTGAATAAAAAAAAGCCTGACAAAAACATACAAAGACAGTCTGGTGGCATAAGGAAACGGAATGGCACGTGTGCAGCTGCCAAAGTGCACATCATTCCACTGGGTAGCGTAGCTGTGCATGTAGCTCTCAGCAGAAGCAGCCCAGCTGTGGCACACACACATTAAAAATGTGCAGCCCGGGGTAAAAAGACGCTCTCACTATTATGCTGGCAAAACTAATTCCAGCAGCAGAATTCTACCAAGCAAGAAAAATTAAAACCTCCATTTGTGACAGTGAGGGATCCAGCTTTGTGACTACAAACCTTAATGCTGAGCAGAGAAATATTAGATAATGTTATAAGGGAATTTTTGACCTCCGATTTGCTTTGTAAATAAGTAGAGCGACCTTTCTCCATCTTCCCGTTCTTCCCGACTGCATTAGCTGTAATTGCTAACTATCTGGCAGTTAGCACTTCCAAACACCCTCCACGTTGTGCTGCTTCTTGTCGTGCTGAGAAACACCATCACCAGAGGCTGCTGCCACAGCGCAACCCTACAGCCATTTTACCAAACTTTGTGCGTCATTTCTCTGACTTGGTTTAACATTCCACATCCAGTGTTTACAGTTGATTCACGGCACTGCCTTGTTTCAGAGCACCCATCATCATCTCACACAGCCCAGGGATTTTCTGAACGCAGAATTTGTGGCAAAGGTATCCCACGCTTTGAAAAAAAAAAAAAAAAAACACTTGAGCGATATCTAGTGACAGAGCTACAAAATTCCCAAGCAATTCAATACAGAAAGACTTTTTTAACTGTTGAATAAGCACCCTTTCAATGTTCATTTAATAAAAAGCCTCTAGTAAAACACATTTTAGGTTGTAATAGACACAAGATTTTTGTTGTGTGCCTAGGATCTGTTGGCTGCCTGCAAAATTTGCACACTAGACTCCCCTTTCTGTCACAGATGCTTAGCTTGTCTTGTTACTTTTGGCTGCGGGCCATCACAGGTATGTGGTAGCTCTAAGATTGCTTTCATTTTTTGGGCCACGTTTTCCAGCACCAATCAGAACATCCTGCACCCAAGAAAGAAAGGTATTGAGTTGAGCACCTAATATCTGTGTCTGATGACAACTAGAATTCTATTATTCCCAAGAAAAGATCACCTCAACTCACCTCACTTTACCCCTGACAGTTCCTTAGCTGCTGTATGCAATGTGGCATCTCTTGGAACCACAGACACTGTGTATTGCACAGCTCAACTGTTTATCAGCTCTGTAGAGCTGTCCTTCAAGCCAAAGTACATGCACACGCACATACACACACATATACAAACATATATTCAGTTCTTAGGCTCAGGATAAATAAGACAAAGTACATCGTGGACGGAATAGCAAACCGCTGAAGGTTATTTACACGTTATTTACACATCCATTTATCTGAAAAACAAGCATTTGGAAGCCAGAACACCAGGACCGACTGAAGGAAAACACTGAACATTTATGTGTTTGCTCGACGCCTCTGACTAAAAGGTTTGGAAAAATTTGTATGATTCCTGTATGTGCCTAACTCACCTGCCAGTGGAGGATGATGCTCCAGATGAGGCCCAAGGTCAGTTTGTGATTGCCATCCACAATGTCTGCTCCACCTATATTCACCAGCTCCACCTACAGAAAAAGGTGACGTTTGAGAGGTGTTTATGGATCTATCCAGGAGAACAGGTTTGTGTGCGTGCCACGAGGGATGTGTGTGCCATCACAGAATAATCTGTATTGCAGGAGTGACTATTAGTTATCAGAGAGCAGAAAAAAGTGCATCACACTAATTGGAGTTAGAGCAAGCCTGCATTTACGGTAGAAACTCTGGGAATTCAGTACAATTATTATAAATGGATATGAATTAAAATCCCAGGTTGTTTCTCATTCCACACCGATCACGTTCCGAAGCAAACCAGTGTGAGGCGGTGTCGGCGACGGGAGCCTAACACTCACATTGTTTTTCTGCAGGATCTGCAGTGCCCTGTTGACATTGTTGAGTGAGTGGACACGAGTGAAGCCCTTTTCTTTCACCTGCAAATGGGAAATGTGTATTACAGGGCAGGAGTCCAATTTCAGTGCTTTCTAAGAAACAAGGGGGGAAAATGCTTCATTATGCAGAATTATAAAGAACTGTTGGATGCTACTGAAGCAGAAAGACAGTGGGCTGTGGCAGACTGCGGGACCACAGTGGCTACGAGAGAGTGGCAACTGCAGGGAACAGACTGGGTGCTGTGATCGCTGGATTCAGCACTCGGAATGCCAAGAAGGAGCCAGCGTTTTACAGTTTTACGTTAAAAGCACACCAGCATATATAAAACCTAAAGCACCCCACATAAAAGATACTATGGTACATCCAAGGGCATGAATTACCCTAAGATATACTTTTAAAGTCTCAATTACATTTTCCACTGATTTTCAACCAATTTTCACCCAGATTTAGTCGTTTTCAATTCCATATCGGACTTGGTTGATTACGCCCCCATAGCTCTCACAAAGCAGTTGACACATGTTCTTCTCTTCCATGCTCCTGCCAGCTTCCTTTCTTTTTTAAACTGCGAATCACAAGGCCTCGCGAAGTGGAGCTAAACGCTAACTGGAGGAGCACCACAGTCCCCACCATGGCAAACTCGCAGGTGCCGGACACACCAGTGAAGGACATTAGTGTCACAGTCAGCTAAGATGTCCTCACTGATTTAAACTCTCCTCAACTCAGCGGAACGATGCCAATTTGTTCCACCACTGCAAGATTGCGTCACGGCCGTCGGGCGATATGCAGGAGCTCATGTCCAAACTATAAAGTTGGGCGAAAGAGAGCGATCGCATTCACACCTTGGGTCCTTGGGCTTGGGCTCAAGGATGATAACCTTTATACCATAAAAGTTCCAAGCTTTCTGCATTACACCTATGGACCTTTAAAGGAGATACGCAATTCTTAACTAATTTGAAGAACATGAAAAGAAGAGATGCTCAAGGAACAAGAAAGAGTAATATGTATACAAGACACATTGAGGTCCTAGGAGGTTCCTTATGCTGAGGAAGCCATTAAATATCAGCACTGGGGAGGAGAGCGTTAATGGACCAAGCTGCTTGGGAGGCCCCTAAACGTAACCATTTTGAAAAGCTTCCAGAACAATTATAGTGCAGTCCCTGTCTGCCTGAAAACCTTGGAACTCAATAACAATTTAGTGTTAGTCAAAACAGTGGTAATAATTAAACTTTTATTACTGACTGCATACAGTGTAGCAGGTATGAAAACGTGCCACTCTGACTGCTAATTTTTCACCACTCCCAGGGATTCATAATAAAAACCAGGTCCTAAGAAGACCTGAAAACGTTTTTCCTTCCTTTAGCAGATAAATTTATTGTTCGCACTGCAGCCGCATCAAACAGACAGTTAAAACGTAAGCTGTCAATATTCTTTATTTCTGGATTCATGGGCAAATACTCAGCCAGCTGAGAAGGCGGCCTTGGCGCAAGTTGGCATGGCCGTATGTTTGAGTTGCATCATTGTTTCATCACTGTAACTCACTAGTTCATGTCCTGCCAGACCCTCCAGCAGCTCCAGAAGGCGTCGCCCATCGCACAGGTCAGTAAAGAGGTCCTCGATGGCAGGCTTCCCAGCCTGCAGAGAACCATTAAGAGAAAAGGTCATACAAATTCCCTACAGTGCAATCCACACTAACATCATAAATGCTGTACCATAATTATAAGTATACAGTCGCAGTTTGGCAAAAGGCAGCAATTTTTCTTACATGTGGTCAGATATGTCCCAGAACAACCAATAATTCCCCTTGCACAGAGCCAGGAGCTGCTTAAATGATGAAGCACTTTTAATGAGCGTAGTTCAGACATTACCGAGACATGTAGAAGGCCCACTCTGAAGAGGAGCTCCCAGCATTCAAGCATCAGTGAAAATGTTGCTCAGGCAAAGAAGCTTCATTATTCCCTCTGTTGCTCTGGCAGAAGAACTCTAATGAAGCTTTGATGTAAATGACTGTGCAATTCTGCTGTTTCTTTTATGCATATCTCATTGCAGTGGGCTTGGGAGCAAAATACAAGACTGAATAAACTCCCCGGTTAAAATGCTTTCATCTCCTGGAATGCACACCCCTTAGTATTTATGTGTTAGATGGCCTTCACTCACAATGCGGAAGGAACGCATTCTGTTTTTTAAACCTCGGAGATAATGGCAGAGTTTGCCGTTGCCTAGCAACTACAGGGCACTTCCTGACATGCGCTTCATGTCAGCAGGGTGCTTGCGGTCACATTTGCTTTGCGGTCCCATTTTAAAGCTGTCCTCCGAGCCACGCCGTCCCTTGGTGACAACAGAGCCGTCTGTCAGCGTGACTTTTGAAAAAACAAAACGATGTCACACTTTTAAACCATCCATCAAAGTCACTGTAACTTTTTTTAATAGGTTTCAAAAAAGCCAATGTAAGTTTCAGGATGATTGCTCTTCGGATGGTCATATGGGACCCATTACCAAACCAAGAACAATGCTGTTCAAACAGAAGGAGTCATATCGACCACTCGTAGTGCACGCCTCATACTGTAACGCACTGATAAGTTTAAATAGCCCCCAGCCATAAACAATGTTTAAAATCCACTAATTAAAACTCACCAGACCATTCACAATAAAAGCCCGGACATTTGGCATGTCAACCGCAGGTTTTCAGCAGAACAAATTTTGGATCAAAAGCTGTCGGTTTAGCTAAAATGAGTTCTAAGCTTAAATTTAGAGCTATGCTCTGCTGTCAGAATATCTGAGCTCTGCGCTGAATGAGAACTGTGATTTGGCATGTTAGAGTGTTTTATGTTCGCCGTGTTTCATTATGTACAAGAGCTTCTTATTTTAGCAGCACTATTGTTCTGTCAGCACATGAAGTTGAGTTAATGTGGAATGATTGATGCATTATATTGACTCTTTCTGTATGCCTTCTTAAAAATGTCTTCTCAACCATGGAAGGGGCTGAGCCAATGACTTTACAGATGCTTTGGCTGCAAAAGCTGTAGCAACACGAGTTTTCTTTATGCAAACATGCTCAATTTGCACATAAAAATTATCAGTGGTGTGAGGCACTTTAACTCTTTTCAGGTTATGCTTTTTAAAAGTCTTCCTTTTTCTTTTTGGACTTTTTTCTTTTTCCAGATGCTGACATCAAAAACTATACCTAAAGAGACTGAATCGCAGTCTAGATGTTTAAATGATTTTTAATGCATTCCATCCATCCAGCCATCCATCTACTGTTCTTAACCAATTTTTCCTGGCAAAGGTCACTGAGGCCCAGAGTCTATCCTTGAATCACGGGCTGCTAGGCAACGAGACTACACCTTGGATTCCTAAACATACATTTATAGAAACATACATACAAAAGTGTTTCTCATATTTGGGGCACACAAAACGAATTTGCTGCACGTGTCCATCAGTTCTTGAAATTTCATATGGCTGGCATACTTGGACTTTAACTTTAATGAATTCTGTGCAATTACAACTGAAGTGGCACAATGGTGTGGCGAGTAACACTGATGCCTCACATCTGGTTCAGTCTGTGTAGAGTCTGCACATTCTTATCTGTGTGGGTTTCCTCTCACAGTCCATAGACAAGTGTTTCAGCTTAATCGATTGCTCTAAATTGCAGGTAATGTGTGACTGTGTCTGGCCACCCTTGGATAGTTTGGCGTTCCCTTCTTGATGTGCTTTCACAGCATAACACCCAGTGATTCCAGGACTGATGGAACCCTGAACACCATAAAGCAGTGGACAATAATGGATGGACAGATTACAAATGATACCTGATATTGTGCTATTCAGAATTAAACTCAATAAACAAACTACGAAAAATGTCATTGGAGAATATACAATTTATTATTTCTCAAGATCCTAAACTCTAGATGATCTTTAACCCATGACATCTGATTACTTTTAAGCATTTAAAAATACTGCATGCTATACTATGTGCTAGTACCATTCAGCACATATCCTAAAGCCGTATTTTCCACAGTGTTTAACTCCATTATACTTCACAGTTTTATCTGTCTTCCTTACTTCAATATAGTCATATTAGAACATACTGTATCACTGTAGGATACAATAATATCTCAATTAGGACTCTAGATGTGATCTTGAGAAATTGAGCACTTACTATAGCATAAGAGTATATAAGAGTTAATCAATACAGCAAATTCCATAAATGGAGCAGCAACACTGTACATGTGCACAATAATACAAAATACATTTTTATGAAGAAATATACAAAAAAAGACATTTTTAAAATATGGCTTTATTAAACTATAACTTACTTCAATAAAGTACTCAAACGGTTAAAATAATAACGTGATATTGTGAAACAGCACAATAGGAGGCAGGGCTAGCCCAGGTATTACTGCCTCAAATTAAGCCAGACGAAATGCTGTCCGCATCCCAATGTTTAAAGAAATACCACCAAATTTGTACAACCTTACTGCGCTCACAGTGTGCTCTAAGTAAAAATGTTGCATCATGTCTCAGTAACAGGTGCTGTATAATTACATACCAATTACAAATATTATTGACAGATATGTCAGAAAATGCTTGCCCATAAGAAACATTTCCTGTTGCGTGCAAGCAGAAACAAAATTCTTTCCTTTTTGCTGCCCTTGCACACAAACACCCTTGACCTCCTTTCATTTTGCAATGTATGGTTCAAAATATTGTATTTAAAAGTCCTGAGCTGCGTCCTCAGAGACGGAATGAAAAACACCCCAGTCCTGAATCTGCTCCGGCCTATGCATTGAAAGGCGCCCGCCGGGAGCACATGGATATCGATTATGGTGGGTAAATGACTCGCTGACACGTTTGGAAATCTCAGTCCAAAACAAAGGGAGAAAATATGGACATAGCCCTTGACTGTAAATAAGAGAAGCAAATGTGTGAACCCCAAGAGGATGTGAGACGCAGAGCGGCCAGTGCCAACGTCTACCATGCTGTACGCTCACGCTGCAAGTGATATAATATATCTAATAATGTTAAACTTATGAGACAAGCAATCATTGCAAGGCTACAAAAATTCTTAGCCAGAAATGAGCACATCTCAAATGAAGTCGACTCAGAGGGCCTTCAGTTCCCCCACTGGCACTTAATTAGGTCCCAGGAGAACCTGGCCTGGCTGGAATGCACTGTTTTTTCTCATACATGAAGAAGAAGCACAGTACCCTTAGAAAGCGGAAGCTGAATACTCCTCTGTCATTCTGCCTATCCATGTGAGTCAGGGAGAAGCAAGGAGAGAGTGCCATCTAATTGCTGAGTATCAGAAATCTCAGCAGTGCACTCAGCAGCAAGACAACAAACACTTCCTACTCAGAAATAAAGCGCATTTTATCCCATGCATTGGTAATTGGGAAAGAAATATTCTGCTCTTCTGTGGAAGGCAGGAGCTTGGTAAAAAAAGGAACAGAGGACTCGTGGGAAGAATACATGGACAGAGGAGAGATCAGTGTGGGGTGAGAAGCAGGACAGAAAACTGAGGACCTAACAGCAGGAATGAAGAGAACATGCATCCAAATAGCATTGGATTGTCCACTCTCTCCATTTCTGGGCTCAGAGTCCATTCACACACATGTTGGATATATTTTTAAATATATTTTAACTGTTCTTTGTTCTTTTCCAAATGATGTAAATCTATTTTTTTTTTTACTTATTTCAGCATTGCATGTCCTATATGTATTTATATACAGACATAAATACAGCAAAACTTGAAAATGAAATTCAAATTTCAGGACAAATGTTACTGATGCTCATTTCAAAAACCTTAGAAACCTTAGATTTTTCAAAGAATAACTTCAGCATTAAAAACATCATACGCACTCTATGAAATGCGTAATTTTTGTTGCTAAATTGGCTCCTTACATCATGAACATTTCAGCTACACATTTCCAAACATGTAAACATTCCCCACTTTATTCATTTTAGCTACTTCTTCATTGCTCTGCTATCGGCATTTTTGTGCTCAGTTGTTAGTTGGCAGACAGAACAGAGTGTGGGATCACCTTCATTGAAACCACTTTGGAGTTACAAACACATCATGTACTGTTTGTATAATATGGACAGAGATTTATTATTATTATTATTGGTCTGGTATTGAGTGAGATATTGTGCATTCAGATCCATTTTTTTTAAACCAAAAGGGTTTTTATATTTCCTAGTGGCTCAAACAGAAAGTTTGGTGAGATTTGCATTATTCTGACACAAGTTCTCTGCACTGCTGAATTCTCTGTATTACCACATTTTATCAGAAAATGCCTCAAACGTCTCAAACGTCAGCTGATCACAGGGTTGTGAACGTCCACTTCTCCCCGGTCAGCCATGTCTGTCTGTGCCAACGGGTTTCAATTATCAGCCAGTGCTTATAAATCTCAAGCTTCTTACTGTTTTACCCTGCTTTCATTTATTTCATTCTTTTTTCTTTCTCTCTCTCTCTCATACACACAAATGGCCTCACACTTCAGGCTAGAGTGTCACGCTTAGGAACCCTCAAAAGTGGGGGGATATACAGAGTGCATCTTCAGCAGTGATCTTCAGTACTTTAGCAAAATGACTGGGCCTCTTCGATGCTCTGCAGCCCTGCATCCTCTTTATGAAGCACCACTTTTGCCACCATCATTGATAGAGGGATAAAGCCCTTTTACCTGCTTACCTTTCCACACAAATTTCAATAAACATATTTCACCTGTTGCCCCTTATATTAACCAGTTTAAAAATGTCTGTCAAGCCAGATGCTTGGGTTGTTTAAGCGTCATTATTTATCCCAGATTATCGGCCTCCAAGGCCACAGTAGCAACAGGTTTTTCAATCGCATTCCAATTAGTCATCAATTAGACCTGGAGCACCAGGTGAAGGTGGCTTCCATCCAAATAATGACTTCAATTAAGCAAAAAAAAAAATTTAAACAACACACAGCACGGTCCCTAAAGACAGGATTTCCCCAACCCTGCTATAGCACCAGTACAGCTATTGCTGCCTTTCACCACACTCTGCCACCTGCCATACACCGCCCTAGCTGTCGATTGGTGCCCACATCTCATGTCCCTGCCTTGCCACCCCCCATTCGGTTAAGCTGCCTCCGCTTAGTATATGTACCGTACATGTCCTCAACTGCACTAAAATGATATCCTTGTTCAGCATACTACTATTCAGTAGCTGCCTGGAAGAACCACTGTATCCTTTATGAAAACATTCAACACAATGCCTGTGGAAGACCAAACAAGTGAAGCCTGTATAATGTCCCTAATAAAGCCTGATTGCTCCATTCATGCAATATATTTTTGCTGTTGCCACTGTTCATCTTTACTATTGTCCTTGATCGGAGTGATATTTCTTCATGCACTCATGAAAGGCAAAAGAACGATTGTGGTGTCTTCTTTAACCTTTGTACATGAAATGTCACACGCTTAAATAAACCCGCGCTCACCCACTGCCACATTACTCGCACCCACAGAAGCGGCGTATATGCGCGTGCGTGCGTGATTCTCAGACTCAAGGAAAGCCAATCAGCAGCTCATCTCCCCTTTCCATAATTTCCCACATTCTTATTATAAAATTCTGGCACCTGGATTGGAAGATCTAGAGCTCCATCTGGCCTCTTTATTGAAAACAGAATGTCAGACAGGGTGAGAGAAAAAGAAAATACCTTGTCACTTTTTTTAAAGACCGGGGAGCCTGAAAATGACTTCTATACATCTGTCATATCAGCCTGAATCCATCAGTCTTTCATCTCATCCTTCCTCAGATCTGTATTTCTCTACACCATCGCGTTCTTCCTCCCGCCCACCGTCTCTAATTCTATATCTCTGTCTGCCTGTGGGAGAGCTCTCTCTAACTTGTATTAGAATTCGGGGTTTAATATGTTTCCGCACAGTTTCTCATGCCGGGTTGAAGGTACCAGTGGCAGGTTATTTCTCTCTCTATCACTTGTTCTCCAGGAGATGAGGGCAGTAATATTTGCGTTGCTCTAGGCACTACTTTGGAAGTCAGTGGGTATCTGTGTGAGTTGGGGGTGGGTCAACATAGGAACCTTTAGGGGTGTGTGTGTGTGTGTGTGTGTGTGTGTGTGTGTGTGTGTGTGTGTGTGTGTGTGTGTGTGTGTGTGTATATGTGCACGCATGCACACACAAGCATATCTGAGTCTAGGCCTGGGGTGAGAAGGTTTGTCAGGTACAGGATCAATGTATTGGTCTTTTGAGAGGTTTCAGAACTCTGGGCTAAAAAATACATAATTCCAGAATAGTAATGAGGAGGGCCAATATCACTCAATAAAATCTCTTTTTACAATTGATATTACCACTTGGATTTATCAAAAATAATTCTTTGAAACAATCTGTACCCAACTTGAACAACACTATTATACTGGAGGACATTGGCATGGGTTCATATTAAATATATTTTCATTCTTGTGACAGTAGGAGTCCTCCTAGGGATATGAACCAATGACCTCCACATACTCTAACATTACCTTACACAATGACTCTAACTTAAATAGTGATTAAATATTTTAAACAAAACACAGAGATGGTGTTCAGCTTCGTGTTTTCCTTTGTTCTATGAGGAACCTGGGTTTAAACAATAAACATAGTTGTGAATCAGATTTGTTGGCGTAATCTTGTAGAGAATAAGCCAGCAGGCCCATGAAGTGCAAGGAAGAGGCAGACGAACGTTTAACATTTTGAGAAGACCATATAGTGTAGCAGATTATTCATGTGGGTCAATAGCAGGCCCATTCAGAGCAGAAAGTCACCAGTCAAGAATATCTTATAGTATGCTGTTGTTTAGTAAAATTAAGTTAACCAGCGACATATAATATTAAACATTTTTTAGTTTGGCTTATAATAGATGTTCTCTATTTGAATAGAAAGCTATATTTTAAGAGTTACTGCTTTCCCCAGTAATATTGCGTTCACATTTTTTATATGTATCATTAGTTAAATATAATGACATTGGCCTGCTCCATCCAGCCTGATTTGCTTAGGTAGATAAGCAATAACTGAATAATTGGACACGTGGGAATAGTAACAGGTCGCACTTTGTAATCTGACATAACTGCAGTGTTGGAAAAATAATTTTCCAATAGGCAATGAGAAGAAAATGCCACAGAGAAGAAAAAGCTGGGAGCAAATAAAATCGTCTGCATATTTTCGAAACTAACAGCTGAACTTATAGTTCTGGAAATGTGTTTTAAACTGATCCAGCAGAGTGAAAACTACGCGTCTCCATCCGGTTGGGGTCAGTGTTAGTGTCAGGGGGCGTGTCAGCGTAAGGACCATCGGGTGGGGTTGCTCCTGAACCAGGTACCAATGTGGCTGTTAACAATGCAGCAGCTAGAAATATCAGAGCGCTCTCAGCATCACTGTTTACTCACAGCCTCCCTCCACTCAGGCATAAACACACAGTACATGCAGTATAACCACTGAGGTCTTTTATCCTCCAAATTCGACAGCTGAAGTTTCTAATGAGCAGGTTTTATTGAAAACCTGAGACTCCACAGTGCAACTGGTATTCCACACAGCTCTTAATAAATTTATACCTCCACACTTTCACTCTACTTCAGAGCTTTGCCATGAAAAAGGTTCATACAATAAAACTTAATCTATAATCAGTGTAGAGGTTCAAGCTTTTCCCAGTGCACTACGTTAACAATGGCGTAAGTTAGGAGAGGCATACTTTAGAGATGATGAGAAACAGGCCAAAAGAATCACAGATGTTTTACCATGTATTTAGAGATCCTATTGCGACAACATGAGCTGTTCCTAACAGGTCCCTGTATTTTCAACGAGAGACAAAAGAGGGCAAGGAAATTAAATGCAGAAACCATTACCCTAGTAAGTGAGGGTGCTGTTCAATCTGCCGCTTGTAATTGTCTGTATGGCCAAGCCAGCCACGGCTGTAATGGGCTTTCCCATTTCGTCCTTGAATGAGCCCATGTTAAAAATGCTGGGTTAAAAGAAGCCCATGCTGGGTCAATATGGCAGGGAACGCACGTATACAAAACAAGCCAGCATACTTGGTTGTAAGATGACCCAGCATTATGGCTTATATGTTATTCAACGCAGTGCATCAAAAAATAAAAAAGAAAACACAAATGTTTAGTATTACCCGGCTTTAAATGGTTTGGTAAAAAGAGCACAGAAATTTATCGTAACGTGACAGAGAGACACCTGTGACAAATGGTTAACAGTGGGTCCAAACAAGTAAGTGTCCTGTTTTGTGCAGTTTTGTGCAATTTATCATCATCAACACAGCTTTACAGTTTTACAGTATGGTTGAAGTATATGAAAAGTCACAAGGTGAGACTTCACTCAATAGCCTTGGATCGTCTTACTTGACTCCATCCTGGGTTACCAAATGGTCAAGTCCCATCTGTGAGAGCTGTGACCACTGTTATTTGTCAGACAGCTGATGGTGTGACCTGAGATGATTCTGGGTGCAAAACACATCCTTTTGAAAGTTGCAAGTGGCGTTGAACGTGCTATGCTGCCTCACCCCCTGGCCACATGTTTCTACCTTGTCCGGCTCCCCTTTTGTACTGTACTCTTTCATCTGTTTGTCTTTATCCATACATCAATGTGCAGAGGTAGCGGTATTTCACTGCTACATGTACACGGGGGTCCACGTAACCATCGAACTGGACTGATCTCACAACACATGCTCTGTATATAAAAGGGCAGAGCAGGCTGTACGTTAGTAGATGGCTACGGTCCTTTCACGGGTATTGCAATATCCTCCAGATGTTCTGCCAGCCTGCAGTTGCCAGTGTGATCTTTTATGCTGTTGTGTGCTTGGCAGGAAGCATTGCTTCTGGTGAGAGACGCAGGCTCAATAAAGATGTTGAGAAAGCAGGTTCTGTCATGGCTCAGACCCTTGAATTGATGACGGCTGTGGCAGAGGCCATGATGAGGAGGAACCTACAGTCCTTCATGGACAACGGTTCAGATCCCCTAAATGAAGTGCTCACCATGTTTTCTTTTAGCTACCAAGTTATTCAACATAGGTGCACTAAGAAGCCCTGCTGGGATCCTTCTTACCAACAGCCATCCAGCACTGTAATTACACAAAAGGACCTATCAAAAGTTATACTGTATGTATGACTCTTATTTAATGGTTTAAGTTTTTAATTTTATTATTTATTTATTGTTAAGGCTTTTAGGAGTGCATTATGCTATGTGTTTGAGTGCATTATGCTATGTGTCATGGTCAGCTGCGATACAACAAATTTCCCTGTGGGGATCAGAAAAAATCCAGTCCTGTCCTATCCTGTATTGTCCTGTCCTTTGCTATGCTGTCCTGTCCTGTCCTAATTCTTTTCACCAGCTAACATTCAGCTACTCTGCTCTGCTCCCAGGTCCATGGACTTTCATCCTCTCAGCTAGACAACAGTGGCACTACAAGCAAACCAGCCAAAGGCCAACCTCACCGCTACTCACACAACAAATAAATCCGAGAGGCTCCAACCAAGGTAGCCAAATTGTTCTCTCATTAATTACAAAACTAGCCAGTCATAAAAGATTCCAAATTGGGAGTCACAATGCTTCAAGGGCACCCGTATTGACACACTTATTGAATTTCCCTTCTGATTTCCCCTCTCTTGTCATGTCAGAATAGAACGGTGCCGTCTGCTGCTTTCATTAGTTTGCTTTTGTCTCGACCTGTTGGGTGATGAGACGGAGTCAGTAGAATCCTCAATACAACAACCCGATCCATGGTAACCATGACAACAGCACACCTTAAACCTCCAGTAATCCTTTGGAAGATTAAAGGGGGACAATTTTCTGTTCAGCTTGCAGCCGTATTCTTGTAAGTGTCTGTCTGCCTCATTTTCCCAGTGCACAAGACACATATCAAAGAATTACCATCAGCTGTATCAGCAGTCTGTGGATTTGTACATGCGGATGCATGGAATTTTGCACTTATAATCCCTACCGTCAACTATATCACCCGTCCATTATCATTAACCACTTCATCCTGGTCAGATCTTGGTGGTCCAGAGCTTGTGCCGTAACAATTGGGCGCGAGGCTTCAGCTACATGAGGAGTTTGTTAATTTGCACCTGTATAAACAGGGACATAACACCTATGATCACCAGCATCAACTGTATCAGCAGTCTCTGAATTTGTGAAGAATGGTCAACTAGTCAATAGCACCATTTTTGACAGCACACATTATACAAAAACAGATAATATAGTCATTGTTATGGAGCAAAAGGTGAGCAGGAGAGAAATGGACCTTAAGGAGATGTGTTTCGAGACCCTTTTTCAAAGCTGAGAGGGATTCAGCAGTTCCGAGGGGGAAAGGGAGCTCATTTCATAGCAATGGATACAGAGCTGAAAACCTTCAGGCTTGTGATTTCCAGCCTGTTGTGCAAAGGATGACCAAGTGGCCAGAGGTGAAGTGTGGCTGGGGTGTGGCAAGTGATCAGGTAGTGTACCTATCAGGGACCAGGTTCACTGATTCCCTTGTAGTTATAAGCACTGCAGGTGCTGAACTTGTCTCGCAATAACAGTGACTCAATGAAATGAAACAGAGGGCAGATACGCTACCTGGGATTGACTAGTGCACTACAATTTGTTAACCCACCTTTCTTCTTGGTTTGAAATATTTTACATTTAGAAGGCACAAGATTTCATCAGTGTTTCTGTTCTGTCAAGTGCTACAGCTGCAACCTTCCTCGAACTACAGTTAGTGGCTGTCCTCTACCACCACACTCTCGTTCCCGTGTGGGATTAAATAATTCTGCACATCATTTGGTCTGAATGCTCACATTGTTTTGCCAAGAGCCATCCATTCATCGTGGTGTTCTCATAACCAAGTGGGACAGATGTATATAACTCCACAATCAGGCTAAATGCAGCAACGCATCTTGCCAGGTGCTTGTGAGCTCAACAGTGAGCTACACAACATGGCACGACAGAAATATGAAATGAACGTGCAGTCAATAGCAAGGGCTGACTTGAATTTTCGTGATTTGAATTGATTTGTATCTAAATTGAGGCAGCAACTCGGAGGTCTCTCCCGACCTCCAGGCGTGAACAACGATCGGTCATGATTGGAGAAAATGGAGAGCTGACTCATACAAGTAGGCCGAGGCGAAAGAGCGTCTATTGTCCTTCCTGACAGAAGAGCATTCTGACGGCAAGAAATCAGCAAGGGGTTCTGACTCAAATTTAAGCGGGAGTGTTTCCTGTTATTGCAGCCAATTTGTTATTTCTTAACGCCAAACAGTCACTGGAACTGGCATGACGTCTGGAGGCTGACCTCAAGAGCAAGCAGCTCATTTCAAAGATCCGCTCAAAACACTGTTTGTCTAGTGACAACTTTATTCTACGCGCTAAAAAAAGAGGAAGAAAAAAAAGACATCTAACCCTGCTCCTCCTATGTAATCAAGCTTTTTTCCCCAAACACCTGATTTTTCCAAAAAAAATTTGCGGTGGAACTGCCACTTGCTTTTGAAGGTGCAAATTGCGAAGCAGACCTACAGCACAACAAGCTGAGACAACTCCAGCGCCGATATAAAGGTTGATCACTGAAACTGTAAACAAAGAAGAAAGGGCATTGCTGAAAGGACAGAGCACTGAAACGGCATCATTTACATTCTGAATAAATGCTTGTACGTGGAAGGACAACCTCACACCTGAAGAGCATTTATCTATTAACAGAGGTAATGAGAGTGAGCACTGCAGTTCTGCTGGATTGCTATGAAGCATGAGAAGCTGCAGAGCCCGTTCAAACTCAGCAGGACTCTGCTGGAAACCCTGTTTCTTGCTCCGCACTTCTACCGCACTCACAGCCTCATTTCTTCTGCTACTCCCTACTCAGTCTCAGTCCTCTTTTCCTGCTGCATAGTAAAAGTGGTTTTCCGCTACCTTCCCAGAATGGACAAAATATAGTTGAGTATTAGAGGAAAGTAGAGAAGCAGCAGCAATAGGGACTACCTACAGTACGGTGGAACGCAGCTTGGTGGCACAGTGGGTAAAACTCTTAAACTTTTGTGTCTGGGTTTGAACTTCACCATCTTAATAACATAGTGACATGTTATTAAGATGGTCGAGTTGAAGTATTTTGTCTTTCCTTAGTAGCCACATTACAGGTTCCCACCTTTTATTAGAGCTGATAGGTTAGCAGTCCCTCCCTTTATACTAGAACCACACTCACACCCTCACTTTGCCTAATACTACATTCTCATTGTTTCTCTTACAGGTGTGTTACTCAAGCACTCAACAGGTCCCACCATCACCATCAGGCCCGAGCATCCCTTTAACTAAGAGCTGGTATAATTCTCTCTGGCCTCACCGTGACGGGTGAGTTTTTTAAAGCATTGACCAAAGAGTGGATGGCAGACATTTCATACCATCGACAGAGTCACAGAGAACACGGCTTTGAGGAAAACCGCCCGACACGACGGCGCCGCTGATATATCTAAGACTTGGGGTGGCAACGCTGTCGTTTCCACTCACAGAACGGCGTGCGCATCAATGCCTTCCGAGCCCAAAACGGCCTTTTCACAAGTTGCCTCGCAAAACAGTCCGAAAGACTGTTAATGCGCACTGTCGTAGCACCGCACATACACGCCAATCCAGGATAAAGGGACCACGGGATGTTGAGCGTCACAAGGGCCACTGGCAGAGGAGCAGACACTAAACACAGCCCTCCAGAGCTGCAGGATTGGTGACTGCCAGTTGCTCTCCTGTCATACATCGCTGCGATTAGTAAAACGCCTGTCTGCTTTAAAGTTGTGCAGTGCTGGAGTGCTGAGCAATCTGATGAGGGAGTCCGAGTCCTCATTCATATTCACCAGGCGGCGTTAATGTTAAAAAACCTTCTTCTGCAATAACCGTCCACGCTAATCAATTCCGCAGCCATACTGGCAGCCCTTTCCTGCATTTCAGCAACGCGGCCCTCCTTTCTCCTCATTAAAGCCTTAATTGAGTTAAACAAGCTTGGCAGTGGAAATGTACTCAGAACTCATCCCTGCCATCTCCTGCCACCGGCGCCCCAGTCCAGCCACCCCCGCTGGTCACCGTTCCCGCCACGGCGCTCTCATCACGCTGCGGCTGCGACGTGGCCTGTGTCGGCTCACCGTGACAGCAACACGTCGTCGCGGACTCACCGTGACAACAATGTGGCCAAGTGTCCGTCACAGTGCTTTAAGAATCCAAAACGCAAGCGAGCTTCCATCTCCAGCTCAATATTTCCACGGCCACTCGGATGTCCCAGCTGGTAAAAGCAGCCCCCCGTCAAGGACGTCAAGACAGACCCTTGATCAAATTAATGCACCTTTCACGCCTTACCTTAGCAAACTGAGAGTTTATCCATTTTGTGAACGTTTTCTTTTGAACATCTTCTCTTTCATCTGCGGGCAGAAACAAAACAGAAAAGTTTATTTAAGTCTGACAAGTTGTAAAATGGATGTGCAGCGATTTGTAAGAGCTAGGTGTTCGGAAGCTGCACTCACAGACATTGCATTTTAAGGTTACTCCAGTCGCGGTCCTGGAGAATGAAGTCCAGGAGTTTTTTTGTTCCAGCCGAGCAGAGAGCAGTCGGATTCAACTTACAGTCCTGACTGAACCCATTTTGCTTCCATCCTGAGTTCTGCGCGGTTAAAGGAGGGCTGGAAAACCTGTCAAGTGCAGCTTTTGAATGACGTGAATTGGACTGCTATGTTATCTGGGTCTGTTTTTGAAAAGACACACAAACTGGCAACTTTCCTCTTCAGTGTTTTGCGTGGAGAACTGGCTTGTTTTTCTGTTGTCGCCGACGCCCTCAAGAGTGAGTTTTTGTGCGGTGAAATCACAACGCGGTAATAATAGAGAAATTTGCCCAGCCTTCAGCATGCTTCTCGCGTGCGGAATCAAGATAATGCAGATTAGTCACAGTGCGGGGACGCGCCAGCGTCGGCGCTGCTGCATTGTGGGTGCACCAGTGACCCAGTCAGGAGACTGGTGTGCAGCAGAAAGGGCGCATAAAAGTAGCATAAATATCAGACAGCGAGATATGGGAATGCAGCCTACCAGCTCACTGCTCACATCACGGGCATAGCCGAATCGATTCCGACTTAAAATACATTTAAAGGTATAATGGATGGCATACCAATCAATAACGTCTATTATACCTTTCAGCAACCTCTAATGCATAAATGTGGAGCAGCACAAAGCTCCGATGTGCAAGATGGAAGAAAGGTGTTTGCCAGTCTGAGCCGCTACTCTCGTTGCTGCTCCTCTGCTCCCTCCAGCATATTTCCACTTGTTTTCATGCATGCATGTACCAAGTACAGCATACTGCTAAATGCTAGTAATGTTCGCATAAATTAACAGTTTTCTTCCTTTTTCACACTGTTCAAAGGAGTATGCTGCTCAGAATTGAACAGTTGTATTAAATAAACCTTTAATTAATGAAAACATTGGGTTTTAAACATGTCATTCGAATTTCCATATATTAAAAAACATCCAGCATATATTACATATTTAAGTGGATAGTGGAGACTAAGCTCTTGACCACTGTGACCCTTTCTTGGACCATTTAAATGAATGAATGTTATTTATTACAAACGTTTCATGAGAGTTTTTCCAAACACATATTGGCTGCAACTGCAGCTTAGCTTCCATTAGCAGTGAGGCACTTTCTTTTCACAGTGAATCGGTGCCATTAAATTATGGCAGATCTGTTTCCAATTGATGTTTGGTAAGGCTCAGTGGTATAAAAAAATAAAACAATTAATAACAAGCGGGAGTCTAATACAGATTTCCAAAAGTGTGTTCTTATTATTACGCTTATTTTTGAAAATAGCAGCCGAAAAGATTTCCTAACAGAACAAGGTTTTATCTGTATTCCACCAGCATCAAGGTTTCAAGACACTTCACCTTCTTCTCCTCTCTCTCCAGTGCTTCTCTCCTCTCCAAAGTCTCTCTTTCCTCAAGTATCTCTCACCTCTCCCTCAGGTCTCCTTCCTCTCCAAACATCTTACTTTCCTCTCCCTCTAGTCTTTGTCCTCGCCTCTTGTCCTCTGTTCCTCTTCTTCAAAGAATATTTCTCCCCTCCACAGATCTCACTTTCTTTTCCTCAGTTCTCTGTTTTCCAAAGTCTCCCTTTCTTTTTCCTTCATCTTCTCTCTTTCTCCTTTCCCTCCCACCTCTCCTGACATGGGTACATCCAGCAATCTGCTGCCAAAAAACAACCAACAAGATGAAACCAGGAGGGAGTAATGAGACATCAGGTCATACTAGGGGGACAAGCACTGCCGCACAAACAGGGGTGCCACGACCTGATGCAGTACAGCTGCTGGACACCACAGTCTTCCCCTCAGGGGAATAAAATCTCCCTCTGGATCCTCTCTGACCCGTGTTCTCAACAGCTCAGTATTACAGTAGACCCCTCTATCTGTGACCCTCTGCTTGCCCGGACAGATTCAATGGAGTCTACAGGAAAGACATTTGTTTATAAATAATGGACGAATACGGACCTTTTTTTATATGTCTTCAAATGAATTTTACAAGGATTGCCATGGAAGGCATTTAAAAGGATTGCTAAATGCAAAATGTACCTTACTTCATTTTCATGGGCATTTCATCAAACATTAAAGCAATACATAACTTCTACCCTATAATAAAGCAATTTGCATGACACTGAAAAAGTAATTTTCCATTTTGAAAAAAATGCATCCAAAACAAATTTCTTTCCATTGTGAAATGTTGTGCTGGAAAATTATTTATTGCTTTAGAATGATTTTCTAAATTTTCAACAAAGCGGACGACTGCTAAGAACAGTGTAGAAAGGTGTATGGTCGAAAGGAGTAAAATACAATAGAAATGGGACACAACTATAGTTGCCTGCCTTCAAGGTTTAGGCCTGGAGAGGCCTGTTAAGGACTGAGTGATCTGTGAAACGTCCTTAACTGGTCTCACATGTTTTGATGAAACCGAAATATGTATTTTGTTGAACCAAAGAAGCTTGCGCTGCTTCTTCTGTTTTTCTTTCACCACAGGAGCTGGACGCAGAGATTTCCTGCTCTGAAAATTGGTGTGAACATGACAGGCTTGGAGAGTTACACCTCTGCCTCACATTCCTTGACACTCTTTAAGCAATTTTGCACGTGACCCCACGTGAACTCAGAAGACTGCTTGCCTCGCGGTTCTTTTCGGCCTGTGGCCCTGCGAGACCCTCTTCAGCAAACCATGTTGGGTTTGTGTTTACTCTAACGGTCACCCTGAAGCAAGGACAAACAGACAAATATTTAAATTCCATTGAAGGTTACCCTGTTTATCCTTTGATAAAGAACTGAAGGTGACTCCTTCTTCTGCATTTTCAATAAGATGGCACCAAAGAAAACAGCAGGTTCACCGAATTAAAAAATACAGAGCATGTGCTAGGCCCAGTTTTACTTTTTTTTTTTTAACTGTCCACTACCTGTGGCTAACTAAGAAGGCAGTGTTTACCACTCTGACCACTTGTATTTCCGCCAACTCAGGCTCCAGAGCGAGCTTGTCGATCACAAAAGCAGGCCAGTCTGTTAAAAACCTCAGATAGCGCCAAAGCACTCAATGACAGCAGCTCCGCATCACGGTGATTAAGAAGTGCCTTCATCATATATCCAGCAACTGTGATGCTTCCCAAGCTCCCGCACACCTCAGACGCCAGCCTTCTGTGCTGCCGCGAGCTTCCTTCAACTGAATGAAGAAAGATTTCGGTGCCGTATTATCAGACCTTACACTGAATGCCCTACTGGAAGCCATCCTGACTGGCCACGAGGAACATTTATTAAAGCTGTCTAATGACAACTAAAGCCCATGTTTTTCACAAGCCAAATTAAATGAAACAGGCTTCTCTGTAATCTTACTGACTAAAAAACGTGCTTCTGATAGCAGGGGTTTTGGCAACAGTTGCAGTTTATTTAAGGAGATGTTTGGCCTACCTATGAGGCATACGAGATAGATAGGGGCTCGTCTTGTTGTTAGACAACACACTTTCCAGTGACAATGGCACGTGTGCAGAGACCGATTCGCCGTTCGCATAAAAATATTACGAGCTGTATGTGATCCACATATAAACAAAGAGACTGTTGCTGCCATCCACATCTAAACAGAAGGATCACCACTTCATCCATATCTAAACACGGAGACTGCTTCACCTCTTCCGTTTCTTATTGTCTCAAAGGGAAGCCCGGCATAGCTGCTGTACCATGAGCTGCTGTGAAAACTGAGCCCCACGATAGGGGTGAGATTTGCAGTTTTGATGGGGATGCAGCACAAACCAGGGCGGGGAATAAAGAAATCAATACTCTATTTAAAAGGCCGTTTCACCACAATCTGTTGAAGCCAGGCAGGTTCCCGATGTAAAAAAGATGTTGTGTTTAGGGTCATTAAATCTCCTCCAACACTAATCTTACTTAACCGAATGTGAAGTTGAAACATGGGAAAAGAACATTAAACAGCACGAGTGCCGTGTTTTGTCCCATTTCCCTGTCCCGAAATACCATGTTTTATGGCATCATCCATTTAGGCAATCTGCACTTACTCTGAAATTCAAAGTTCCATTTACTTTGCGACAGTTTTGTTTTTTAAATTGAAGGCCTCTACTCACCCTGTGGACATTTGGCAGAGGAGGCCCCTTGCGTGCCATTTCGGCTGCGAGTCCAGAATCTCATCTTTGTACAATTTCAGGTTTTTCCCCCCTTTGATTATTCATAGCATCCCATACAGCACACGCACCTCTATCGCACCCAGACGCATACCCACGAAAGCACTCGAACGAAACAGAGCCACACTCTCGCAACCCCCCCAAAATCATCCACCGGTGTACAACTCACATGTGCACAAAACAAATGTAGGCATAATTTGGCAGAAACACACACAGCAGTCATAGATGCCCACCCAGGATAGCACACACACTGAGCACACAAAGCACAGCCTTCAAAAGTGCTTAGTCGGGCAATTTTACACCCTCTTACTTTTCTTGTCAGGAGCAAGAGAACTATTTTCAAGGTACTTTTGCTGTCAAAAGGGGCCAAAACCCCCAGCTGTGAAGGTGAGGATAAAGCAGCCTCTAAAGGCAGTGTTTATGAGAGACATTTTACGACCTCACCTTGTGTGTGTGTGTGCGCGCGCGTGTGTGCGCGTGCACCTCACCTCCAGCTTCTCTCATAATAACCATTGCTGCGACTCACTGAGCATAAAAACTGTTGAATTTGCCATGTAACATAAACAATCCCTTGCTCCTATGTCTTGCTAAAGCATCTATGACTGACATTTGTAAATTTCATTTATGAATTAAGGCATGGCAACTGGCTCCCGCAGGTTGCTAAGCAATGGCTATGCGGTACAGGCGGAATGATCAATGATAAATCTGAATGATGAATGATAAATCTATTTAATTAACACATTTATTTTCCATGTGCCGCTCCTTTAGTGGATATTACAGGGAAGATCCGGATACCCGCATACACCGCTATATTCTTGAATGGGTACATGCGCCCACTGTACCGAATACTATAATATGGCGATTTTACACTTTTACTAAAAGATTACAGTTTTGTTGTGCAATTAGACTACTATGGGGAGGCGGGGATCAGCTTTCTGTTGGTCAGTATGATTTTGGTCCCCTGGTGGAGTGTCTTTAAGTTATCATACAGGATCCCCACAGTGCCCCCAATAACATGTCCCCAGCACTAGCCGTGTGCTGTTCTTTCCCCACTTGCCAGAAGCCCCAACACTGACCGTTGCAATGCCCTAAAATATTCATCAGCCTGTGTACGGTTTTCAGCAGGTGGGGAGGGGTGTGCTCACTTATTAAAATACTGAAGGGACACTCCAGCTCCAGAGAGCTCTTCCTCAACCAAGGGTTCTCCATTAATCCCTGTCTGGAAGTGTGCTGAAAATAACCATCTCCACGGTCTGTCTCACTCGCTCGCTATGCCACGGAGATGCACCGGGCTGTTCCTTCCTCCTTCTGTCTGTGTCTAGGCACCTCACCGGGCTGTCACACTGGCTGTAAGTGTACAGGAATACTTCTTTATAAAGATGAAACAAAAAAAAACTATTTTGGGGTGAATCCTGTTCACTTCAATAGGATATCTTACTGTTCCAAATTTTTCAGACACAGACGTCCATCTATCCCGTGACAAGGAGTGCGTTTGGTCAAAAGAAATGGTGGAGCTGTTCTTCAGTGAAAAACACATGTCCAGTTGAAGACACTCTGGGTTTTGTGTCACACCACAAATATACAAACAAGACTGAGGGTGCCGGTACAAAGTTTATAGCCAAGGAGCATCAAGCTTCAACATACATAATGCAAACAGACATACAAATAGATATATTCATGTTATACAAATGTGTAGTAAACAAACATAGCACACCTATAGGGGACTTCAGATGTAAACAAACACATAAGTGCATGTTGGTAAGATATAAAGTTTGATCGACAGTCAGGTTACATTAAATTGGTCTCCAGAGTGGAAGCTCTGCTCTCCGAGTCCTTGAAGCGAGACAAACCCAACTAAAGTGCCATTGATTCCCTTCTGCATAAAAAAGTGTGACCATATTTACATACAAAAATCAATTTGTAATGCTATAGCAATTACACTGTACAAATCACTGTTATATATAGACAACTATTAACAAGAACAGATTGCAGGAACCTGCATTGACTCCAGAGCTTATTGGATGATTCAATAACAGTAATAACAGGACATGGGCCCAAAGGTGAGTATTGACAGGGCAGGACCCAACACCTTAGGGAACGAGGAAGTCCAGTAACAAAGTTGGCCGAGGATTCTTGCCATAACTTTATGATTTCATAATACATTTTCAGCACATAAAAGGCCTTTTATACGCTTTTCTTTACTGTTAAACTTTTGGATGAAATACTGTGGTGAACAGAGCAGCACTGCATGCCATAACGTGTGGGACTATATAATGCGGCAAAGTCCTTTTGTTTTTGCCACTTATGAGGTCTGTAAACATTGTCTCATTCTGAAACAATGAAAATGAGATTTAAAATATAGCATGATTCTATAAATTATAATACAGAGCAATAAATCCAAATTATAATCGTAATACAACAAATTATGAATCTGAATAATTCCAACACAGAGCTGGTAGTATTTGGATTTATTAGCATGGTTGTGAAAGCTGGCTCTGAGTTATAGAGATTGGACTTTAAAAAGATGACATGATCCATTTGGTACGATGAACAGTCATAATAAAGGATGCTGAGAATGCACCTTAGGAGGAACCTGGAGGAAGGCTTCTGCCAGGGTCCTATTTTATAATTGGAAGGAAAGGAAAGGAAATGTCCTGCATGCTGCATGGGTCCATATACAAAGAAATAACAGCACAAAGTTTTGATGACAATGGCTTTGTGCTGAGTCTGGGATCTACCTGTGTCTACCGTAACAACCTAAGTCTCCACCTTCAGACTAAGATGTACAACGAGGAAAGACCAATAGCTGCATATTTAATACAGTGCTACAATATCAATACCGTTTCAAAAAACCAATAAAAAAGCTTCTGGATTCCTAACAAAAAACAGGACCATTCTTGCTACCTCACAGTGTGGTGTCAAATCTAATAAATGAGTTCTGTAACAGCATAAACTGGACTAGAAACACCACTGGAAACAATTAATCTGTTTAGTAAAGTAAAAGCAATTAATCACTTCTAAAATGTGTTATCAGAAAACACAAACATATTTAAAAAAACAACATTAATCCATTTATTGTCATAAACCGCCAACAATACACAGGGCAGCGGTATTCCCCAGCCAGTGGTGAGGAGAGACCAGTGAGACTATAAGTCACAAAAGGCACTTCAGAGTCACCAGTTCACCAAAACCACATGCTTTTGAAGTGTGAAGGGAAATTCACACAAACACCTTATTATACAGCCAAGACCACATTCTAACCACAACCACAGAGCTGCCACCATACAAACCCTGACAAGCGCACAAATCCAAACATTTCTTAAATTTCTTGAGCCTGTACCACATGTAAACTTTACATCTGCAGGACAGCAGGAAACACTTGAATGCAGCCATAGAAAGCTTGAGAAGATGAAGTTGAAAAAATTCCAGAACTGTTACTGTGTGGGTGTGTGTTTGTGATGTGGGGTCACATGGTTGCAACAAAACTGCTGATATCAAATTTAAGCGCAGTTTTTATTTTTAAAAAAAGCACATCTCCACACTGTGTCTTTTGCACCCTAGCCTGGCATTGATTTACAATAATGTCATTGCATGCTCCAACCATTTCTCTGGTGGGAATGGGGTTTCACGCTCTTTACGTGCCAAGCTCCCACTTTCCATTTCTACGCAATGAAAAACTCCTGAGCAGGGTTAGAGAATAAGGAATAAGGGTGGGAACGTAAGAATTACTGATTTGTGGAAAATCATTCCCTTGTCACCATTCTGCCACAGATATTCACACCGTTTCATATCATGAATTTCGGCGTTGTGGTATTTCATTGTATGAGGTGATGGAGCATCACATTCAGGTAACTCATCTGATCTGCTGAACGGCCACATATTGTGGGTTTTATGCCCTAATGTCTTCATATGAAAAAGCATCCACTGATGAGTCCACCGATGCCTTCCTTAACTCCAACTTCTTCTCTACCGTGATCAGTTTCAACTGCAGCACGCAAGAGTGCTGGAGACTTTGTGCTACCACACTCATCTTCATATCCACAGTCCTGACCACATCCATAAAACATTCACAGTCTGCTGTGCCTGGCCAGAACCCGCTGGTGTTTCTTAGCAGCCTTTTGTGTGGTTGTGCAGAAATGATTCAACTGTGCTGCATTTCCACATGAAGCAGGATATTTACACTAATGAGCACTAACCATCAGCAAATGGGAATACAGCATTTTGTGAGACTAGATGTTAAAAAACGTTTGGTACAAGTGGATGTTAGCACTTGAAATGTCACGGTCAAGTAATACAAATTAAACACCTAATTACCTTAATCTGGACACAGTAAGCTCAGGGTAAATTTCTGTGAGCTTGGGGAGATCATTCAAACCCAACAGACTCAACTCTGAGGCCAGATTGGATGAACCTGCATCCACAGAATTCTGGCGAAACAGGGGTGCAGCAGGGCCACTGCGCCTGCTGAGTTCCACTTTACCACTGCAAGTATGTTTCGGGTACCAAGCATTTGCTATTTTCTGTGCAAAAAAACTGGATCGTGTTTAAATGGAAGATGTTGCCAATTTACACCGGATAATGGAACACCAGATCCTGTAGTGAACAGACTGACTGAAGCTTTGTGGTGAACAAAATATCTTAATATTTTTTATCCTTACAAGTTTTTGGTATGTATAACTGCTTTTGCAGAGCTACTTGCCCATGTGGAATGCAAGAAGAGTGGTCCGTTTCAGGTGGTTCTTTGAATCCGACACATGCTTCTGGCAAATATCCATCGTTGCACAAATGTACATGCAATGATAGATATTTGTATGTGCAAAACACCCCAGAGAGCACAGCTTTATGCCCAGGGACATGGGGATGGACAACTGATTAGATGTTCACTGAAGATGCAGTGATCAACTCCGAACACAGTATGGTAACTGGAAGAGATCAGGACAGAAAAAGACAATGAGCAGGTGAGTCACGATCAGGAACAGTGAATTTGAGAGAGGAGTCCTGGATAGCGATGTCATGCTGGTGGACAGGCAGGGGGTGGGGGTAGGGGTGAGCTGGGACACCTTCCTAATGTATCATATCAGAGGATTATGGAAGGCTGTGAGGGGCCCTGGTGTGTCTGGAGATTAGCATGCGTCTACAAAGAGCACGCAGAAAGTGTTATCTGCTCCATACCTGGAGGAACTCGTGAAGAGAGTTCTGGATTTCTTTTAGCCACGAAATATAAAACCTTTGCCAGAAATAACTTGGAACGTTCTCAATTTCAGACCTGTTCCAGGCTCTTTTCCCCGCAGTTCACGCAAATATGTGCCGTTCAGTACAGTATGCAACGCAGTTGCCTACTACAGTAGACATCGCTGCAGCTAATGCGCTAACTCTGGAGTGAATACAGTAGATAACCTCTAATACAGCAGATAACATTTTGTCCACTGGTTTTTAGTGAAATTACTTTCCTCTTTTCTCAACTTTCTCGGATTATTTTTTTCATATCCCCTTATGAGCTTGAACTGAACGCATCGCAGTGTGAAGCAGAGCCCTTTGCACGGCACACAACGAGGCAGCAGAAAGGCCTGCTGAGGAGCACACCGAGGAAGCTGTGATTTCCCTCAAACGTGTTGAAAAGAGGGAGGGGGGTGCAGAGGGAGCACGGCACCAATAAACTCCGTTTACAGGCACCGGGAGCTCTGCACTCCCTTTCAACTATCGGTTCAGGGAGGGAAAAAAAGCAGGAGCACCAGCAGGGGAGCGCTCCCTGCTTCACATCTTCTGTAAATTAGCCGTGAAGCCCCCGCCACGCCCGCCCTGCTGGCCGCCGCTTTGAGGGTTACTGATCAGAGCCACACGTTCCATCGGCGGAGGGGAGTGTGTTCCTCTTCCAGGAACCATGTACGGAATGCTCCGTACCCCAGCTCCGATAAACAGAGTCTCAGTGTCTGGGCGCCCAGTCGTCAAGGCCGGTAAACAGAGTGCCGTTGTCATGACGTTCCTTTCGCAGGGAGCAGCAGCACTAATTATACTCGCCGGGTCAACTGCAACAAATGTCAAATGCAGCAAATGAGTTTTAACACAGTTCTGTCACCAAACAAGACTACCGGGGAAGTCGCGGGTACCAGATTAACACAAAGCCGGATTTAGAGGCAGCATAATTGAACTTCCAGTTCAGAAATATGCAGATCAGAGATGGAGTTAGTCTTGGACTAATTCCCAGTGAGTCCTACATTCATGTCTGATATTTAATTTATATTTCTGCTACACAGAAAAACGTAAAAGATAATCCAGAAAACTGGCTTGACAGAGAATTATAAAACGGAACATAGTTTAAAAAATAAAATTTTATTATACTGATTTACTTAAAAAAACATAACCCAAATCAGTTACTCTTGTAAAAAAAAAAAAAAAACTGCAATAACAATTTTGTAACAGACACATATACAAATCCCTCTTTTTATGGAGACACTTAATATGCTTACATACACTGTATGGCCAAAAGTATGTGGACACCTCAGCATCTCACCCATATGTCCCTGTTGAACATTCTATTCCAAACCCATGGGCATTAATATGGAGTTGTTCCCCCCTTTGCTACTATAAAAGCCCCCACTCTTCAGGGAAGGCTTTCCACCAGATTTTGGGAATTTGTGCCCATTTAGCCACAAGAGCATCAGTGAGATTGGATCACAGTAGGGGTTCCAGTTTATCCCAAAGATGTTCAGTAGGGTGGAGGTTGGGCAAAGTGCAGCCACTCAAGTTCTTCCACACCAACCTGGGCAAACCCTGGGTTTATGGAGCTCACTTTGTGCCCGGGGGCAGAATCATTCTGGAGCGGGAAAGGAGTTTCTTCCCCAAACTGTGGCCACAAAGCTGGAAGCACACAACTGTCTAGATTGCGTTTGTATGCTGTGTGGGTGCAGCTGAAACAGCTCAGCTCAATCATTGCGGGGGACGGAGTGTCCACATACTTTTGGCCATGTACCGTAACTATAAAACTTACATGCCCTGCCAAAAAAAATGATGTGTTGCTACATTATAGCACTTGATGTGCAGTGCTTAGTTGTCAATTCCCAACTGAGCTGGAAAAGCAGAAAGAAGCTGAGAGAAATAAGGCCTTTTGAGGCCTTAGTGGAGCACTTTGTTTGGCAATCCATTAAAGACGTGAACACAAGCAAAACTTGGAAGAGTGAAAGCTTTCTATTCCTAAGTGGTGTAATTTGAGATCATCAACTCATGATCCTCTGAGCAACGTGCAGATAAGTTCCATCAGTCCCTTCTAGCTGCTGGTTAAGGAAGGCACTGCTTCCCTACACTCAGTTCTTCTCCATGGAGAAACCCCTGACCCCCCTGCATGAGCTATATAATAAAGTGCAGTTTGTCTTTAATGAATGGCCAGGTATCCCACCGTTCACACGAAGCGATCACAACAGGACATTAAAACACTGTCAGCACTTATCATCGCACACATATTGCATCCAGTCAGCATCTTGAAAAAACCTCTGAGGCAGGTGTGCATCTGTGCGTATGTCTATCTGTTGGTGTGTATGTGTGTGCTCATTCGGTCTGTGTGTGCTACATTTGCTGTCATCCAATGAGAGCATCACAATCATGATGTCAGCAGTAAGATCTGCAAAGGACCAGCTCTGCAGACCACATTGTGTTATTCTCAGATCTTAATAGCCATACCAGTCTGGCTGTCACTTTCTGAGGGCCTGCTATCCAGACATTTTATTACACCCCAAGCCATGCGTTCATTTCATGCATATTAAAACCTTGATCGAGGACTTAAAAGCAGTTTTCATAGCTGGGTACCAGGCCACTAACTGGCAAAATTGTAAAAGGTATACAATACCCCTCCCATTGTCACCAAAAGAGGAATAAATATTTTATCAAGGTTGCAAAAACTGAAAAAACTAGATCCAAACCAGGCATATTAAGCTGCCTGAGAATATCGCCAGGTTTTCTTGAGCACAAGGTGCTGGTGGACAGTGCCATGGTGAGTTCTGAGCAGGAAAGCAGAGTGCCTGATCCTCACCCACATAATAAAGTGTTTCTGTTTCACAGGAAGTGCCCTCGGTGGCAGGGAACTGAACAGCAACAGTATGTTCTATGAGAAAGGGGAGATAATATCATGCTGAACAGCAGGAATTGCTAAACTGCATGGCTGCTCTCCAGAGATGAGACGCCGTAATCAAGCAACGCTTGGAGGAGATCCAGCCTTTCCTTCGACACCTGTGCAAATGACCAAAAAATACTATGTATTCCACATATTTTACATGCAAAAGTCAACACTGGGTTACCTAGTTTTACCTTAGTGTCCTCCATTCTGTTTTCCAGAGGGAGCAAACACAATGGGCAGAAAAAGTACCATGATACAATTCAACAAAATGCATGAGCATACAATATATTCCATTAGCAAACCATAAAAATAAGGTTTGAGACAGCCTGCAGGGAATATACAGGGCATAAGGCAACAGTGAGATGTTAGTAAGTCAGTCCAAGGTGGAGCACTCACACGTGAACATATTCACACACCGAGAGCAATCGAAGAATCGCAGATTCATATGAGCTGCATGTCTGAGGGATGTGTGAGGAAAGCAAACTACTCCAAGCAAAACCACGTGAACATGGGAAGAACATTAAAAACTCACAGACGGCGCTGCGGCAATTTGAGCCAGTAAAATCTGGAGGTTTGCAGCATTAAAGAAATCTGTAAGAGAATATCAGAACCATGTTAAAGAGGAAAAAAACTACAGCGTTGTCTCATTATTATTCAAAAGTACTACCCTCATGTTATTTAAATAAACTAACAACAGAAGTCACAGGTTGATGGTGTGCTGATGAAGATAAATTGACCCTTAGTGCAGAAGACTGAAACAAAACCTCAGTTGCTGCATTAAACAGATTTATTCACTCAGGGCACCCTACCTGTAAAGAAATAACTGACTGTGCAAATAAGAAATCCACAATACCTTTTGGAGGAGACTGAACAGGTATGATAATTTGTTCCTCCTAGAACCCAACCACACTGAGGAGTGCAGTGATGTGAGGCTGAAATTTGCCATTTTAAGAGTCCCAGGAATGCACTTATTTTATTTGGATTTTCTATTTGGCAGAAGAAATACACAGCTTAACCTTAAACCACACAAGAAGGTGGACACAATAGTAAATAATTTCACAACACACAAAGTATATTAAATCGCCAACAAAACCTAAGAAAGTAACAGTCCAAAGAGGCAAACAAATATAATGTGAGACCAATATACCGTCATTGGTTTTACACAAGCCCACTCTGGATAGACTCAAAGACTTTATGGCTTCAACTGGTTGTGTGGGCAGATTCCTAACTGTCTCCTCCTGTAGAACTTCACCATGAGGCCTCTGTTAAATCACCGCTCATTCTACTGCTGGGTCCTGGCCTGAAAACTCTACATTGCAATGGCAGAAAGTTGCAACCAGCCAAAAATGTAACATTTTGGCACAAGAATACATGCCAACACATCAACACAATACAGCAGCTAGCAGTTCAGAAGCCCTAAAATCACAAAGGAGAATATGTGGCCATTGAAAAATATGCAATACAAATCTGAGGAGTTATTTCAAAACCAAGCACTGGATGTGCAAGTATTTAAACAGAAGGACACATTCAAGACAGATAGTTACAGGCATCAAACCGAAACACGAACCTTAGTGAGGGATAATGATGAGTGGAGGTGAAGATACTGTGCTTACAGAAAAGGTTCAAACCTCAGGTTGCAGCATAAGAGAGGCCTAAATTTGCACCTTTCTGTAATGTGCTTAAAGTTCCCAGGCGAGCCAATGAAAGTACAAAGTGAAAAAGACAGGGGTAGGTGTATATCTGTCAAATGTTCGACTGAGAACAAACATGGAAAGACAACAATACAAACAAATCAACTACATAAACACAAGCATTGAAGAGAAATAGGAGGTTTCATTAATTCACAATTTTTCAAAGAATATAAATGTGTGAACTGAAATACCTGTAAAGATGCTCAAACATATAATGGAGAAGTTTGTATCTTTGCTCAGCTCCTTTAAGTGTTTCAGCTGTGCATTCCGAGTGTCTGCATAAATGAATTGGACAGTGCGTAGAAACAACCTAAGGTCCTCAAGAAACACTCCTGCCGTGGGAAGAGCAGCACAAGCAAAACTCACAATGCATACAAATAATACATATTTGTGATAAATCCATCAGAGTGCTTAAAACTACAAAATTACTACCAGAGTATTAACATGCCGGGGGATTAACAATACATATGTAAAAGAATAATAAATAAATTAAGCAACCAATCTTGGTGTTTTGTGCAGTAAATGAAATATTGCAGTTCCCAATCAAGATGTGGTTTGAAACATTAACGTGTACATTTTGGTCTTTTCAAGATCTTGCAGGTGGGATGTGAGTAAGTGGATTCTACTGGATGTTGCGTATCTTTAGCTAAAGAGGTTTCCACGGAAGAAGAGTTGTGCATTTTCTTTTCTGTGGTGCAAGCAAAAACACTGAATGTTGCAGGCTGAAACAAGCAAATAGCCATGAATAATGAAAATATGGATGCGTGTTTTAAAAAAGCACTTCCTTCGCCGTCCATCACGAAGCCCCGAAATCCCAGGAGATGAGCCCGAAAAAGAACTCCGTAAACCTGCCTGTTTGGAGGCCCACCGGATTAACCCCTGTCTCACAGGCAGACACCTCAAGACGGTAGCACTCAGACACTAAAAAGCAGAGTGAACCCGATTATCACACGGCACAAATCGAATTACAGCACCTAGTGGGACACGCATAAAATCACAAAGCAATATTAAGTGCTGTGGGGCCTCTAAAACACATTACAGCCTGGACAGTCTGTCAAGGTAAAAAATTGTGAATAAATATAATGAAAATATACGATATGTACACATAAATGTAGCATGCTGTCAAACTAACAGTGTTTGGGGACCTCATTACATTCACAGTACCATTTTCTTTAATCATACCTTTGTGTTATTTTGCATTTATTTTATTATTTGTCTTTAAGTTGGATTAGCAGGAAGCAGGTTGGCTTAGTGTTGGCTTAGCGCTCCTTTAAGAGCTTCCCTTTGTTTTGCATTTTGTTTCCCTCATTTACACAACAAAGACTGTTTGTTTTGTGCCTCCTCTCACCTTCGTCTTGCCCGTCTCCTGAGAGCTACCTGGGTAATGCCCCTGAGAGCGGGCCTACAGAAAAACAGTCATGTGTAACAACATTTGCGTTTAGTGGTGGTCATTAAACATGGGAGTCTGACGCCTTAATATGGGAATAGCATCAGTTGGTGTTGGAAAACATCTTGAAAAATCCGTCAAATAAATTTATTTTGGGCAATGTTTTTCAGCACATTCTATAGACTAGAGAACTGACAAAAAACCTCTATTAAAAACCTCTATTAACCTCTATTGAAAACTCATTAAAAGAAATGTTTTTTTGTTTTTTTTTTTTTTTTTTTTTTAATCGAGCGATTCCTCACACCATTTGCAACGGACCTGCCACATGCTCTTAACAACACAGGAAGAGCCAACACATTTGATGCAGGCTTATCCTCATAAGACCTACAGCACTCTGAATAAATCTACTGAAAGGAGGAACTGTTTGATTCCAGGGAACATTGACAGAAGATCAATGACTGCTGATCTAGACGATGACAAAAGGAGACAGATAAGAGCATTACTAGATACATAAAGCGATTCTGATGTCAAGCAAATAGCATTTCTCTGTCCCTGTGTTTCTCAGCATTGCTGAATAAATGAAACATTATCTGCTAATATTGATGCTCTTTGTTGCACTACAGTTGCGATTGCATTTCTGTACCCAGCACTGCACTGTTTGGTTAATATGAACATTTGTGGGAAAATGTGGTGTTCGTCGTGAAGTAAATGCAACAGCAAATTATGATTGGCTGGAGAGAGCGTATCCTCCAAATGCATTTCTGTGTGTGCTAAAGCATCCAGGAGCCCCACAGTCTTGCACAGCTCTGCAGTCTCTATCAATAATACACTCTCTGTCAGCCCTATACAGCTTATAGCGGCTGCACGCAGCGTACATCAGCATCGCTGTCCCACAGAATCTCAATCAGATCAATCAAAGAGGCACTAGTCCTGCACACCCGGCACAAGAGATGCTGGCAGCGCTTCCCAGCGAAAATAGCCACAGAAAGGCTAACTCTTCAGGCTCGCCCATCAATTTAAAACTCATCTTTCCAGCCAACCCTGGAAGGAAGACGTAGACATGTCTTTGCAGGCTCCATTTTGGCAAAACAACGACCTGGTCTGGACAGATTTACTCCAGGAGCACATCTCCAGCACTACAGTGCAGTGACACTGACTAATGGATATGTAATAGGAAAAACCTGTGTGCTCTTGGCCTTGATAACCTCAGTGCCCCATCGACAGACCTCTGGACCTCAAAAGTGATCCATGCGCTGTTGTGACTTAATCATTCATTGGTGCCTTCCTAGAAACTATGACAAGTCCACTTTTTCAAAGTGAAGAAAGACAATAAAACAAATGGGAGCTCCAATTGCATTAATCTGATCGATGCCTTTGACTCCCATAGATGCTCAGTCCTATAATCCACCCTCCACCCAGCAGGTCCCATCCTTCATTGCATTCCCATGTGCCCACAGATACAGCTGGGACAGCACTGGTGACAAGGCGCTGCGCAGAGCACGGCTCTTAAAACTGTTGATTTCAGCACTTAACCAGAGCTGTTTCCGTAAATAATAAATATTATTGCAGTTGCTCGATATAAAGCATGGAGAGCATATAAAAGTGCCACCCCAGGACAGTTAATGATCCTGTCTAAATGCCCGGGCAGCAGTTATCGCATTCAGAGCCACTTCAGCGAATGTGTTTTGAGGGCCCTCTCTATAAGCATCTGCCTGCCCCCACCTATATTAAAGGAAAGCATACTGAAAAATTTTCGGAAAAAAAAAATGTGCCCAGTGTGCCGAAGCAGGTAGCATTACAGCTGTAGGACCATGAAAGTGATAGTAAACCGCAGCTACAATCACGGTTGCTCAAACCTCGGGTGGATGACAAGTCCAAAACCAAACATACAGTGGCTTCAAGCTATGAACCTGGCAGCAGAGCTGTGGAGCCCTTGAGGAGCTCAGGTGTCTTCAGGGACACCTCAGACAATGGGAAGCACACTGCTACAGCTATGCAACTACACTTATGTACTGCAATGATGTTTCTGCAATGCTAACCTTACCCCAAGTCTTTAAGACCAGCTAGAAAAGCACAGCTCACCCCTTTCCCGCACCCCTTACCAATGCAGAACAAAGGCAGAGTCCCTGGAGGAATGAGCTCCACAGCAACAGGTGGTCTGGTTCACAGTCTTGTGGCCACCGGCGACTACCTGTTTCCCATTCATTTGTGTCAGGCACTAGAAGAGGAGGAGGAAGAGCAGGAGTGCTCAACTACTGTCTGCCAGGCAGATGCCTCAGTGCAGGGAGACAATCTAGGGAGTGCAATGACTTGGCATGTCGAAGGGGAGGCTAAGGAGGAGGGTCTTAGATTCCATCATGCATGCGAAGAAAGGGTCCCGGCTCCCTTTGTGTGAAGTTAAACACGAGAGTCCAGACACCATCTAGGATTACAGCTTCTCAAATCTTAAACACAAGAACATTCCGCAAGCCTCCAATGCTCAGCTGACACACATCTCACACGGATAGCACGTTATGCTGCCTGGCTCCAGAAAACAAACCATCGTAGATCTTTGCCAAAAACCATAAACAAAGATTTCAGTTTAATGGACCTGAACAACAGGCACAGCCTTCGCCTTAGCCAAATGTCAGTGGGAGGAATGTGCTGCCTTCAGCCCATCCAATCACTGTACATGCAAGCTTCACTTCATGCTGCAGCTGTCATCGGCGAATCGCTCAACCTCGAACCCCGGGTGCAGTCACTGCACCTCTCTGCACTTCACACTGCTGCTATAATTACTGCTCCCTCCGTCACTTCATACTGCCACTATAATCACTGCAGCCTTTGCACCTCCACACTGTTGCCATAACCACTGCTTTATTATACACTTCACACTGCTACTTCATTAGAATCACTGCACAATGTTGCACAAAATGGAAATTCTCTTCATCAAACTGCTGCTACAGGACAGTACTGTGCTAAAGGCCGCAGTCGCCATGTGGAAGAGACGCGCACGTGTGGCGAAAGCTGGGCTTGCGAGGTTTTTCGAGCACAGACAGCAGCCACCGCTAGTCCAGGAACTGTGAAGGAGTGAAGACAGCCGCCGACATTACTGCTGTTATTCCTTATTTGGTCACTTAGCTGATGCTTTTATCTAAAAACAACTTGGGTTGTAATCAATTATAGCTCCATCTTCAACTGAAAAAAAAACTGTCCTCAAAGCTGCAACTACTGTCCTTTAGAAATGTGCTACCTGTTGCTTTGTATGACTCCACTCAACAATATTTTTATGCTGTGCCATTAAATCCAGCCCTTCAAATTATTAACAATTATGTCCAGAAGTATAATCATGCACAAGTGACAGCTGGTAGACTTCAGCTTTTTTCCATGGCTTTGGGTTTACTGTGTATTCAGTATTGGATTAATTTGGATAAATTTCACTATAAGAGGCTGACTCATGGTTCATTTTTGTCTGGTTTTTTCAGCTATTTGGTGCCACCATTCAGTTTTTCTAGGCAGGTTCTTAATCAAGCCTCTATTGTAACTCACTCTGGACAAAGGTGTCAGATGAATGCAAACAAGAAAGCAAAAGTAATAAGATGCCACAGCACTGCTCTTGGAGGCCAGGCAGACAGGTGGGACAAACAGTCAAACAAACATTCATTTCACAGGTGTCCCACTCTGCCTCGCTCACTAGGGTTTGCAGACCATTTGCTTGTCTTTGTGATCAACTGTATCACTGAGGCCGTGATCAATCCAAACTCCAAAGTTGAGCCACACCTCATTAATTCTCCCAGAGTCATAATACCAGCATACAGACAGTCCCCGACTTACGATAGGGTTACATTCCGATAAATCCATCCTAAATTGAAAATATCGTGAGTTTAAAGTGCATTTAATACACCTAACCAACTGTCATGCCTATGGCCACTTCAGCAACGGAACATAGGCAGTCTCTCCACCCTGTCTTCAGACTGAGTATTGATTGGCGTCAGAACCAACCGATTGTGGATGAGATTTAGTTTGTTCCCAGACTTCCTTGTGAGTAAGTCAGTGCTCAGTTTCCGCTGCCCCTTGTGAACTCTCCTGCAACAGCTGTCTTGCTAATACCTTGTATTTTGTTTATTTTGAATTATGGCATCTTTAGTTTTTGTTTACTGCCAATTGCGAATGTTTAGCACTTGCGGCAACACTCTTTGTCGGAAACAACGCTCAGTAAAGAGTTTGATGGAACTTAAACTTATTACCATGGTGTCTTGCAACTGCTTCCACCAACCCACACCATCACACCAAACATCACAGCCTAGCCTAGCCTACCTTAAAACTCATTAAAGGCTTCCTGCTGTCATGCCCCTTCGAAAGACACAGACACAGATGGATGCACAAAACACAATGTAGATACTGTGGGGGTAGCCAAAAAAAAACCCTGAAACACAGATCACTGTAGAGTATCGGTTGTATACACTAGCGACCAGATCGCAGACTGGGAGATGCGGATCGCTGCCATTGCTCAGCATCATGAGAGAGCATCATACCGCATATCGCTTGCCCAGGAAAAAAAAAAAAAAAATTCAAAGTACGGTTTCTACTGAATACGATGGTACAATAGCGATGCACAAATTGGAAAAATCGTAAATCCTACCATCGTAACTCAGGGACCATCTGTAATACCAATAACTTGAGGTCTAACTCAGTGGTATCCAGAACACTCAGTGCATCTACCCCCCAAGCTGCAAGATGCAGAGAGCTGCAAGGAGAGCAATGGAAATTCACAGCTGCTCCCAAAGAGGCCGGCAGAGCAATGGAGAGCAACGAGGAAATAAGAGACCCGGAGAGATCCCACAGCGAGACCAAGACATCTGCTTGTGATTCTAAGTAGACTGTCACCTCCCTGCCATTCTGGCTTATTCTTCTCCTATTGCACATCCGCTGGCAGCTCTGCCCCGGAAGCCACATGGAAAGGAGAGCCGAGCCTTTGAACTCCATGACTTTCAGGATGCTGGGAAAAATGAGCTAGGCTGGAACTGTAAGGACAACTAGGTCAAGAGACATGTGATGGTAACAAAAAAATAGTAACAGGAAGCTCTCTGGTGACACAGCGCTGAAGAAAAATTGTGAGAGACAGCTGCAGACCTGGTGGAGCTGAAGGAGAGAGGTTTTTCTTAAATGGTAATGCCAGTGCAGCTAAGACAAGCACTCAATTCCACAGCAATACCAGGGCAACTAATACAAGCTCACGCTCTATTATATCCAGTGTAGTTCATTTAAACTCTGCAGTCAACGATAATACAACTGCATGAATTATAAGCCCTCATTCAAGGGGAATGCCACCTGAACTAATATGAATTTTGAACGTTTAACCAGAGGTCTCTGTTTTGTACCCTACCACATGTCTCCTGTACAAAATGCCAGTATGTGCTTACAAGGAGACCAGGCATCACTAGCTGCCCTGTTTAGTTTGATGGATATGCACACGTTTGAGGATATCTTCAAATAGGGACGGTGTTTAACTATGACATACACAGGGGACTCACTGTGTAAGATAGTAAATTGGTGATTTGGAACATATATGGTAAATGTTAAACAATAAAATAAACATTCACAATTACAAGAAAATGTGTCACAACAAACTAAATTACAGTCAGGTCCATAAGTATTTGGACAATGACACAGTTTTCAGTATTTTGCCTCTGTACAGCCCCACAGTGGATCTGAAACAAAGCGATCAAGATGTGACCGAAGTGTAGACTTGCAGCTTTAATTTAAGGGGTTTAACAAAAGCATCGCATTAACCATTTAGGAATTACAGCCATTCATATACATTGTCCCCCATTTTCAGAGACTCAAAAGTAATTGGACAATTGGCTGACAAGCAGTTTTATAGCCAGAAGTGGCCTCTTCCCTCATTATTTCATGACAAATTAAGCAAATAAAAGGTCTGGAGTTGACTCCAGGTGTTGAATTTGAATTTGCTAGCTGTCCATGGGAACTATGTGGCTCAAAGAAGTATTGATACAAGTGAAGGAGGCCACCACTAGGCTTAAAAAACAAAACAAACTTATCAGAGACATAGCAAAAACTAGGAGTAGCCAAATCAACAATTTGGTACATTCTTAAAAAGAAGGAGTGCACCAGCGAACTTAGCAACCAAAAGACCTGGAAGACCACGAAAGACAACTAAAGTGAATGATCAAAGAATTCTTTCCTTGGTAACGAAAAACCCCTTCCCAACATCTAGCCAAGCCAAGAACACTCTTGAGGAGGTTGGTGCATCATTGTCAAGGTCTACTTTCAAGAGGTGCCTTCATGAATGTAAATACAGAGGGTATACCGGAAGGTGCAAACCACTGGTAACACTCAAAAACAGAAAGGCTGGATTAAGCTTTGCTAGAAAACATCTAAAAAACATCTAAAAACTGCTCAGTTCTAGAACCATGGAAAGAGAAGAGTATGGAAAAGGAAAGAAAGGACTCCCAAAGCATACCACCTCACCTGTCAAACATGGTGGAGACAGTGTTATGGCATGGGCATGTGTGGCTGCCAAAGGAACTGGGTCACTGGTGTCTCTTGATGATGTGACTGCTGATAGTCAAGAGTCAAAAGTCAAAAGAATTTATTTGTCACGTACATGGTTGTATACCATGTAGTGAAATGTGCTTTTTTTTTTTTTTTTTTAAAGAAGTAGCAGGATTAATTCTGAAGCATATAGAGCTACGATTCGGCCAAATGCTGCGAAGCTGATAGGAAGGCGCTTCACACTACAGATGGATAATGACCCAAAACATACAGTGAACGCAATTCAAGAGCTTCTCAAGGCTAAGAAATGCAATATTCTTCAATGACCAAGTCAGTCACCTGACCTCAACTGAACTGAACGTGTTTTTCACTTATTGAAGACAAAACTGAAAGCAGAAAGACCCACAATCAACCAGCAACTAAAGACCGCTGCAGCATAGGCCTTGCAAAGCATCTGAAGGGAGGAAACTCAGTATTTGGTGATGTCCATGGGTTCCAGACTTCAGACAGTCATTGAATGCAAAGGATATGCATCCAAGTATGAAAAATAATCCTTATATTTATTATTATTTTAGTTTGTCCAATTACTCTTGAGCTGCTGAAAATGGGAGACAATGTAGATGAATGGCTGTAATTCCTATATGGTTAATGCAATACTTTTGTTAAACTCCTTAAATTAAAGCTGCAAGTCTACACTTTGGTCACATCTTGATTGCTTTGTTTCAAATCCACTGTGGTGGTGTATAAAGGCAAAATACTGAAAATGTGTCATTGTCCAAATACTTATGGACCTGACTGTAAGTGCGGAACCATAGAAACTGCACTGATACAACATGAGGACACCTCCATTGAGACACTGGCATTATTATTGTAACGAGCGCCGGTCTGGACTCGGATGGAGGGAATGAGGACACCAGGCCGGTCTCCATAACACACAACCTTTTATTGAACACTGGCGTCTCAAGGGAAGGTAACAACCAGGCAGGATGAAGGAAAAGCTGTCCCTCTGCACCCACACTGCAGCTGACCAACAACCCCAGCCTCCTTCTCTCTCACACCCTAACTCTCAATTCCCACGCTCAACAGTTTCCCGCCACGGTGCACCCTCTGCCCCATTTCCCAGAGTGCACTTCGGCAGCAACACGCATACAACAAACAGATGAATGGTGCTTAGCTGTAGCGCACGACGCTACATTATCATTACAACAGTTCTGAAGTATTTGTGACAAATTATCCTTCTGTATACAAGACCTTCCTTTATGTGGCAGTCATCATCTCATGTACGAACAGATCGCTGGAGCATGAACAAAGGCCAGTGTCACAGGAAGGACCTCATCTGGTGGCAAGATGACATCAATTCTGGAACATCCATGAAGACAGCCCTTATGGGACTCTGAATTTTGTGTATGTATGAAGAGCCAATGAAGCTGTTCTCATCGTGCTGTCATTTCAAGAAGGGACACAGCAGTCAGTCCACAGAGTACTCTGAAAAAATGGGGGATATTACATCTTCTGGAAGTGAATCTTCCTCCTTTTCTATGCTGATGAGCGAAGGCAAGAACTCCAGATTGTGGGGACCCACATGAGCGAGATGTGTGCAGTGCGCAGATAAGATTCACCCAAAAATGACTGAAAACTGAATTGCTGGGTACAAACAGTAGCGCAGGATAGAAAATGCAGCACAATCTGGCCAGTAGAGTCCAGGCTTGACAAAACCAAAAAGTCCCTTTAACAAACAGATATCCTGACTGTGAGCTTACAACGCACGCCAGCAGGTTTATGGGAACGCAGTTGAAAAGAAGAGAAGGACAAATAGCTGTGAGCTCCTGCACCGTCAGCTGCGCACTCCCATTTATGAAAGGGAGCACAAGAAATCCGAAGGCTAAATGCGGAAGGACACAAGTGGCAAAGCAATGCACAATGTCGGTATCAGAGTCCCAGATAAGGAAGCAGAAGGGTTGCATGGATAATTGCAAGGCAGTATTTCAAGGTAAGGGCTAAAGATTGCCTTTTCACTTTTAAGTGGTAAAGTTTCCATGCACGCACACATATGCATGCTACATACACAGTTCTAGCTACTGACTTCTACCCACTTTCATTAACTACAACCCATAGCTGTTAGAGGGAGTTTTATCTTTTGTCATTTTAATCACTTTTTTTTTTTTTACTGCTTTTACTTCAATGTAAAAAAAAAAAAATTAGCAAGATAAATTTGCGATTTATCTTCTCCATATCTATTATCATGACTCAAAGCGGGAAAATTTGTGTCCCATGGCATGTGAGCTGTGTCTCTGTGCTAATCTATAATATTCCAGTATATAATAAAGTCCATAATATTCAGTAATAAGTGCATAGCTATAACCCACAGTTATAACTACGTAGTTATTGCTGAATATTATTGAGTTCAATAACCATATTACAGCTAGAAAGTTTATACACATTAATCAAACAAGCAGGATCACAAAGGCAAAGTCTTTCTACAAGGTCTCTAGTCATAGCTCACCAATTCAACAATGCCGCTGAGGCAAAGACATTTTGTGCTTTTGTGAAATGAAAATGCTTGATTTCTTTGGTAACCACCTCTGCATAAGCGCGCACACACACACAGCTAACTGGATGTCTTCCATTCACCTACCACACAACCACCTCCCAGGGAAACGAAACCGCGATCTATTGACAAACAGGCACAAAAATGCCAAGCCAGGCCCCACTGCTCCAGCAGCAGACCACCACAGAAAAGGCGCCCACTGCGCATGAAGAACAAGCCGGCTGTGTCAGACCTTTAATCCCTTTTTAATCAACACTGGTCTCCCCACCGAGAGCAGCTGAGTCATAAAGATCAGCCGTGACCACAACACAAATACACAGTGTGAAAAAACACATCGAATCAACATTGTTTTCACATCACCCATCAATCGCAATAAACTTTGTTATTTTTTGTATCTCCAAAAAGTAATTAACTCCACATGAAGATGTGGACCTTAAGACAAAATTACTAACATTCATTAGTGCAACTGTTTTATTAACTTGGCGAAATGACTGGATTATCTTTGAATGGCATGATGTTCAGATTACAAGATTTTCCATTGTTAGATGTTTGTAATTATATTGATCCGGCTACATTACAAGTTTGAATCAATGTCGTTTCCTTAAAGTCTACAAAGGGAGACCATTAAAAAGCTCTATGAAACACCCAAACACTTCTTTTCACTGTCAATTACGGATATTCCCATTCAAGATTTCCCATGCCCAATCTTGCCTGTTTATACATTCGTTCCATTGTCAGGTGGCAGACAAGGTGGTAGCAAACAACCGGCTGTTGAAAGTTATAGCCAACCATATGAAAAGCGTTCTGTTTATTTTATCTACTGCAGTGAACCTGTAGTCTCTATGTAAAGCACACATATGGAATAGGCCTATTAATGCCTGATTGTTGATGGTTGACAGGGGTGATTATGATTTTGTGCCACTAGTCAGTTTTAATAAAAGCTAACCAATTGCAAAATTACTCATGTTTCCAAACAATTTATCATCCCCGCATAAAAATGAGAAACGCATTTTTCTATCCTTCAAAAAAAGAGCTACAATTCACTCCCTTGTTCAGTATTAGTATTTTACCCAATTCCAGTTGTGTTCCAAGTAAAGCCCAGCCTGGCAGATTACACATCCACACACTCAACTGCTAATCTTCCCAAATCCTGGGAGATCATAATAGTGTGTAATAGTTATAAGAGTTTCCATAATCATACTGATGAAAATCTTTTTTAACAGTTAGACACCAGTACTTTCTTCAAGAGATGAAACTGCTGAAAGCAAAACAACACAACAAAAAGAAATGTTTTTCCAAGCTATTTCCTACAACAGACTGCTCTGTTGACTTGTCTTGTTTCTTACCTGTGACCTCATAGATATGTTTTGTCAAACATACAGTTGGTATCTCAAATCTGTATAGTAAATATAGCAATTGGAATCCAAATTAAAAGTACTCCTATCAAAGTTATAAAAATCAAAGTATATGTTCAGGTATAAGAATAACAACAATTGTAATGCCATTTGTTTTCCAGACACCTGCTGTCACCAGGTCCCCCATGTTAAATTTTTACATTTTTCAAGCACTGCATTGTATGAATTCAATGAGCCTTTCAGCAGTCCCTGTCATAGGCTGGTAACTGTGCAGTGACACAATATACATAAAGTGCAAATTATACAAAAATACACAAAACACTGTGAATATCAAATAACTTATAATGCATAGGGCCACCTTTTTCCTTTAAAATAGCTTCACTCCTCAGCTGTCATATAAATTTGAAGAGTAAGCAATGCAATATCAGACCATCCGTTAAGAGGGAAAACCTGCATCCTTTGAGGGGTGGAAGGGGTGGAAATCTACTCTGTGCTCTGTGCTGCAGAATTTCCCATAAATGTTCAAAGATATTTGGTTCTGGTGATTGAGGAGGCTGTGAAAATGGTTTGATTTTATCCTGGTGTTTATGAAACAACTCCTGAACCCATTTAGCAGTATAAATGGAGGCATTATCATCTTGGAATATGGGAACATCATAATGAAATAGTGTTTGCACCACAAGGTGCAGCTGGTCAACCAAAATAGCTGTATTTTCCAAGGTTGTTATATGACCACACCAAGTAATAATCAGACTCCCTGACTCTCACAAGATGGCTGTCCATACATCACAGACCCACCACACTTTTAAACATCCAGAAATGCAGAATATGAATTGATACAATTTGCTGGCCTTCTCCAAAAGTAAAGATCTATAGGTACAGGAACAAGAGTAAAGGTGTGGGTTTTGTGCTCTTTACTGCAGGCTATGTTAACTGTCTCTCAACCCTAAGCAATAACACTCAACGTTCAACCACAGTTCCTTTTTACTGTATGCAGTACAGCGACACAATTTTAATACAACTCCCCTTGAGCTCCTTTAAACAATTCACGAGTTTTTTATGAACAACGGTCTGGCATTTTTGCATATTGACTATTTGGCCTCTTCTAGTCTCTGGTAGCTGTTCCATTTTGTTCCATTAGATGTGCCAAAATGCTGAATGTCACATCTTTCACATACTGGGTAACCAACTGAAGATGTGCTCCCTTTGTGACTGGAATTTTCTTACTTCAAGTCCTGGAAAAGTTGTGCCATGTTGATCGATTATTTGGACACACCGAGCTTATACTGTACTGATTCTACATTTTCTCCTGAGGGTTTGTTTGAAGAAACTGCTTTTTTACTTATTGAAAAGGTTGTAAGATATTGTGAAAAGTATTAATAATAGCTATTCATCTGTTACAGAGAACATCAAAGGTTTTACGACAGTTAAAATATGTATAAAACTGTTGTTTTTCGCTTGATTCTTGAAATGAACAAAACTGCAATGAAGACCAGGGCCAGATGCAATGTCTATATCTAAAAATAGACCACACTGAGCAAAATAGAAGCACAAGCAGTCAAACTAGCTTTCTGCTTTTCAACTTCCGATTCCATTCCATGCCAAATGTAAGTCAAAGACAATGCCTATCTGCACTCCACCTGGTACACATGCCATGATACTTAACTTCAAGCCTATCTATAAACAGAATAAGAGCTAAATGTAGAAAAAAATTACAAAGGGCCACATGTTGGCAAAGCAGGGAGTGCTGGTGCCTCACAGCTCTGGGCCTTCGGTTTTGACCTGAGTTTCAATCTGACATACTCTGTATAGAGTTTGCATGTTCTTCTCACATTCCTTTGAGTTTCCTCCACTGTGAGCTTACTGAAAATGGAAGAATGACTGAGTAAACACTACAACAGCTGATAATTTGGTCTAAGTGCTTCTCTTCCAGGTTTAGGTCACCAAGTCAGTCTAATATCGCTGCATCCCTCCAGATGCCTGTGCTGTGTTGCAAACAGATGGTAGGTAGGATAAATTGCTTAATATGAGGTTCAAAGGTTAGCCATTCACCAAAAACTGTTCAGTGAAGGTGAAGCCACAACATAAAAACCACCTGCCTAATATTCTGTAGGTCCCCCTTGTTCTGCCAGAACAGCTCTGACCCATCAAGGCATGGATTCCACAAGACATCTGAAGGTGTCCTATGGTATCTGGCACCAAGACATTAGCAGCAGGTCCTTTAAGTCCTGCAAGTTGCGATGTGGGGCCTCCATGGATCTGACTTGTTTTTTCAGCAAATCCCACAGATGCTCAATTGGATTTGTCAGGTTCCTCAAAGCATTCCTGAACAATTTTTGCGGTCTGGCAGGGCCAGAGAATTTTATCTGAATTGATGGAGTGTTCTTTCCCACTTGACATGGTCAACATACTGTTGCCATGAAGGGGTGAACATGGTCTGCAGCAATGTTTAGGTAGGTGGTACTTACTGCCTGTTGGTATTATGTCATTATTGTTTCAAAGGAACATCCACATGAATGCCAGGACCCAAGGTTTCCCAGCAGAATATTGCCCAGAGCATCACACTGCCGTCTTCCCATAATGCATCCTGCTGCCATCTCTTCCCCAGGTAAACAATGCACACGCAAGTGGCTGTCCACATAATCTAAAAGAAAACGTGATTTGTCAGACCAGGCCACCTTCTTCCATTGTTCCATAATCCAGTTCTGATGCTCACATGCCCATTGTAGGCTCTTTCGGTGGGGAACGGGGTCAGCATGGGCACTCTGACCGGTCTGTGGCAGCGCAGCCCCACACGTAGCAGCTGTGATGCACTATGGTATCTGGTCTTCCCTCACCATGCGCATCAGTGAGTCTTGGCCGCCCACTGGTTATCCTTCCTTGGGCCGCTTTTGGCAGGTACTGACCACTGCATAGCAGGAATACCCCACAAGAGCTGCCGTTTCGGAGAGCCTCTGACCCAGTCGTCTAGCCATCACAATTTGGCCCTTGTCAAAGCCACTCAGATCCTTACGCTTGCCCATTTTTCCCGCTTCCAACACATCAACTTGATGTCTGTCTGCCTAATACACTCCCCCCCACCCCTTGACAGGTGCCATTGTAACAAGATTATCAGTGTTATTCACTTCACCTGTCAGTGGTTTTAATGCTGTGGGTGATTGGGTGTACGTGACTAATTTGTATAAACTGAAGAATAGCAAAACACCTGAACTACCAAAAGAAATCCTTTGCAGTAAAACAAAAAACATAACCTAAAAAAGCTAAAACCAATCTCAAGCTTCCATGGAAAGAAAATCCATACTGATTCGATTTGAGGTCACTGGCACTAACTATAGCCTCTGCTACATGTCATCCCTTTCCCAGTTTTTTATTGCATTTTACTGCACGGACCATTTCTCCACACCGGGACATTTATCTTCTCACTTATGAGCAATTCATCAACAAACATGTTTGCAATTCTTACACTCATGCCTCAGCATCCCACTCATTTCAGTAAGATTTGGTATTTCCTTCTTCAGTTGTGCCAAAAGTACAAAAAAAATATATACACATATATACATGTTAATATATAATATATACACTTTTTTTCTTTGCTAAATTTATTTCTTTGCTTGTTTTTTCCACATTGGCATAAAGTAACATTTTAACAGCATCTAACAATCAATAAATAACACAGAACCCAAATGAATGATGGATTCCATCGAAATGAATTGGACACGGAATCGTGAGTGAAGGCAGACATCATACAGTTGGTACGCAGTGAAGTGACACCTTCCAAGTGTGTAACACTGTTGGAATTACCTAAGGCAAAAGTAATCACCATGTCAATAATGAACATATGTAATGTTTACTACACTTATTTATTTCAAAACCATTATAATATTTATTCCAAATCATAAAAGGGAACACATACAGTACATATGAGTGCATTCTGCGACAATATGATGCAGTCTAATCCCAAACCTACTACTAAGAATAATTTATTACACTGCGATTGATATTGGACTGCAAGCTTCAGAGGTCAGAAGTGCATTGCTCTGATTCTAAATTGATGCAAAGAATCGACCCAGTATGAGCTGTAACATGCTCAAAAAACACACGAGTAAGCTCAGTTACTGAAAATAACAACCAGCTACATTTCTAAACCAAATGCTCCAAAAACAACCAGAGTAGCTAGGCACAAAAAAAATGAATCAAGCACAAGTCCAGTCTGCCCCTGCATGCAAACAACTACATGTGTACATAGCAAACAGTAAATGTGCTGTATAGCTCACAGCAACTACGCAAGCTAGATCAAACAGCAAATATGAACAGCTGTTTCAAATAACCAAATCACAAAGGCAATCACAAAAAGCAAATGCACACATCAAATACTGAAATGGTCCATAAGTGCAGCAATTTCACACCCCAATTTGCAATAAATGACTGTAGCTAACCTTAACACAGAAGCTTTCCCCTCTAGAGGGCATCACAGAGCAAATAATGGGGGGGGGGGGGCAGAGAGAATTTTATCTGAATTGATGGAGCGTTCTTTCCCACTTGACATGGTCTTGAGTGACTATCCTACTGGCTAATGAGTGGTATCTGAAGGCTGCTTTTGGCACACATTCAACTCTTTTTTTCCATTCTCACCCCATTTTCCCCTGTGGGTGGTAACTTTTCTGAGACATGGGCTTCCTACCAGAGGCCTGGGACTCTGAGGGCGTAGCACAGTACTCGTCTGGACTGAGACCCATGCGGTCATTTCTGGGCTCTGATGAAGCCGCTCTTCCTACTTAGGGGTTACGGGCCCAAATATTCCTTTCTCCAATGGGACTACCTTGGTTTTCTTTTTTTCCAGCTTCTCAGATACCTTCTTTCTGATATTAGTGCCGATATTAAATATGGACTTGTTTGAATGTCCCGTCAACAAACATGTACTGTATATATATTATATACAAACATACACTAGTATATACAATGTTTAGTATGTGCAATCTGTATTGCTTGTATGTGTTTGCAATATCTTATTATATTATTAGAATATGTGCTTATAATGACAATTATTCGTGTTATCATTTGTATTAGTGCAGTATGAATCTCGTATTCTGTGTGTCTCCTAAAACTTCAAAGGTTTGGAACAAATGGGTGCCATCCTTGCTTCTTTTAGGAAGCCTTCACACAGGACGAGAAATGTTTCTGTAGGAATACAAACGCCCCCTTTGCATTCCATAAAGGCGGGCGCGATAAAGCGCGATTTATGGACGCTAAAAGTGACGCGCAATAAGCGCGCTGTCAATACAATCAGCGCGTACCGGGCGCACAGCTTCGTCTAGACTCGATTCATGGCTCAATTTGTCTCACGGACAAGACAGGGCAGATAAAAAGCGAGGCTCGCCATCCCTCCAGCTGGAGCCCCCGCACACCGTCACCGCAGATCCATCAGACTCCGCGCCACGCAACGCCTGCAAACTGCAAAAGACGGCTGCGGGGATTAGGCCGCCTTATGGCACTGCGTTACGTACGGGCTGTGATTATTGTTCCCGGGCTATGGAAGCGCCCCAACAGCCCGGCCAAGACGGCAAGCAACCGCAGGGTCTGCTCGCCTAAATAGCCAGTGTAAAATATCCGAAGAGCCCTCGTCTTCCTCAAACTTTGCGTTAGGAGCGGTTATGCCGTCAACAGCCTACCATTAACGAGCATGAACGGTTTCTTTCTCTTCGGCGACACTTACATGGCAAACTCTTCAGCCCGGCCCTCGGCGTGTTTGTGTTGCAGTTTCTCTCTTTCCTTTCCCAGCAGGGTTTATTCTCCACAAGGAAGTGATGAGGACGAAAGCGCACCGGAATGAAGCCAAACTAACGGCCAGGGCGGGAGATCCTCGACAAAAATGCCTCTGGAGTTTGAGAGTGGGAAAGGAACAAGGGGTGGGGCGAGTAGATGGCAGGTGACAGGCGACAGGTGGCAGGTGGCAGCTTCAACCGTGGGATTACGCTCGCCCTGCTCCAAAGCCGATAAGGAGGTGAAGGGGCACAGGCGGCGGAAGACAGCGCCGGAGTCCCTAGGAAAGGCCGCGTTTCCTCTCCCATGTCGCGCAACAGCCTGTTTTGAGGGGAAAACCCCTTTTTCTCTTTACTTAAGGCCTCGCAACACCGAAAGAGCCGACACTAAACTAGCCTGGCGCCTGCCACCGACCTGGCACTTAACGCAGGGGCTCAGCCGCTGTGTTTGCAACAGACCGGTCTCACACACGGGGAAAAATGTGCCCATTTGGTGTCCCTTCGCTTCGTATTGAATTAGAGATAAGAACGTCGTGCGTTTCATTCTCTTTTATTTATTTGCCGACACCTCAGTAATGATTGCTGCGCACCGAAGCTAAAGCTCGGAGCCTTTAATCCGCGCAGCCGGGACTCGGGCTAAACCGGCACGGATGTCTCTCACACGATTAGAGTATCGGCCGTTAAAAGGGGAACTTGTCGTCCGCACCGCAGATTCAGCGCCTTCACTCGCAGAGCCAGAGGTGCAACAGCTGCGCAGCGCTGCGCAGCGCAGCGCTCGTCGAGCTGATGCGGGCGGTCGAGCCGTCTGCGCCGTCTGATCGTGTCTTTTACACGCGCCCCGTCTCTCCCTTTACAATCCGTTACCGGCAGTCGCGCCTCGCGATTGATTGCATGAATTACTGCTCGGCTCAGAACGCCGACACCGAGATATTATTTTTCCGCGGGGCAGCCGAAGACGAACGAGGGCTCCGCTCGCGAAGTGGAGAGCCGCGGAGCAAACGCGTTCAGAGGAGCAGCCGGAAAAATCGTACCGGCTCTGTCCCCGCGCTCGCTCCCGTCTCTGGAACCCCGTGCAGCCCGCGGCGCGATCCCGGCAGACACGGCTGACAGATGCGGCGGGGTGCGCGCCCGGAAGCCCTGCCATTTGTTCGCTGTGCAAATAATTAAAGCGCGAGCGACAAAGAGCCGATTAAACTGTTCGAGTGCGCTGCTCCTCTGCGCTCTACGGTGAAATTAATACGTTTGCGTTTTATCAACATCCCCTTCTAGCGGTTTCCATCCTATCGACACGTTTCTGCGTTATCCTTTTGTCAAAAATAGTGTTTTGGCTTCACAAAACTACAGGCGCCCGTGAATGTTTGCAAGCACACTTTCGCCAAGATGACAAGCTGCTCCTTTGCAGTCTTTCTTAAAGATGCGCGGTAAGAAAAAACACAACGCTTCTGCGGTTTAGTGCACGGATATATATATATATATATTTTTTTTTTTTTTTTTTTCCCAATGGCAAGTCGCTGAGCCCAGCGCGTACCCCCGTGAGCAGAGTAAAACCCTCAGCCGTTCGACGCCCGCAATGTGGGCAGCCGCTCATTTCAGCGCCTGTGTGAAGTTGCGCCGCTCACACGGAGCCTCACCTTCCATGCCAGGTGTTTTCTCGCTCACTCCATCACGACCAGGATCCGCGCATCCTGACACGACACAGACACGGGCTCTTCTGGACCAGCTGTCATCTCCAGGGCGGCATCATCCTTCTCCGAGTACCGAGGGCTCCACGGAATCGACTTCGGTCCACGCAGCTTGCTCGCCACTTCTTTCGTGCGCGTGTGCTGGTCCGAGACTGAGCTGTGAGCCCGCCGCGAGCCGCACCACCACCCTCCCGACTGTCTGTCTCACGAGCGCGCTGGCCGCGAGGTCGCGAGCCGCCTCGAGTCTACAGCTCGCGACAGCGACGGTGACAACACCAGCAGCCTCGCAGGGAGGAACTGGCATTTATCTGCACGCCATCAGCGCTGTCTGCGCGTTCAACTTTTCACTCTCCCACATTCACACACTTCTAACTTTTCTCCTTATGCAGTCACAGTCGTTCTTATTCGCCGCCACGTACGGAAGAAATTTGATTTCATCTGCAATTTTTACGAAATAATTATCTTCAATTAATTTATATCTCTTTATTTGTCAAACGTATTGAAGCGCTGCCCAAGTTCTTACTTAAAGCGTTATAATGCTGTATGCTTACTATGTCTTACTATCAGAGCCTTATTTCATTAGATATAAAGTTAGTACCCTGTCATGGAAATTGCTATGTCAATTTATTCGTAGGGTCCTTAGCTACAAAAATACTGCAATAGACTCTACGTTTCAGGTCAAACTAAAACAGTTACTGGGTTAAATGAGGACAGTGATTGCTCAAGTTAACCTTCAAAGCTTTCACGAATCTGGGCTCCACAAGTAAGCATAACCTTGATAGAAAATAGCTGTTTCAGTGATCTTGTATAAGTATTTATCACAAACGCGATTTTTTAAAAATTTTTTTATGTTGATGCATGTTTTCCAAATTGGTCTTGGTAAGTGTGATAGACACAACAATTTGAGGCAGAGCAGGTAGCACTGGCGCCTCACACCCACCATCATGCGAGTCTTCTCTTACAGTTTGACACGTTTCGGTTGAATTTATGGTTCTGGCTTTCAGAAAGCCAGAGTGTTTGCAATAGCAATAATAATAATGGTGGTGTGTATTCCTGCTCTGCCATGGACTGGCTTGTACCTACACGGCTCCCTGTGTATAGGCTCCACGCCACCACGACCTTAAACTGGACAAGCAGTTCGTAGTGATAAAAGGTGAGTAAACAAAAAGCATTCAAATTTCCTTGAATTTGTGATTATGGTCTACAAGAGTAAAATGAATTTGCAGGATAAAGGAAACTCATTTTCCCAGACTAAGCGTTCATAAACTGCCAGAGAATATTTTAATAAACAGAAGTTCCCATTTCTGCTCACTATTCCACAGAGACCAGCAGTTAAAACTATTCATAGTTATGTCAGCAACTCATATGGAGTTATCATCCCACATAAATAAGAAGAGGTTCCAGCGAAAGATTAAAGGAGTAGTAAGGGTTCCTGAAATTGAAGTGGAGAATCCGGTCTTAGGGGTTCTATAATCATTTAGGAGCCTGTTTATCACTCAAAAATCCTAGAAGGAAAGAACTCAGGAGCTCTCTTAACTTGTTTTGTCATTTCTTTCATTTCCTTGATAAAACTGGTTATGAAATCAAGCAAAATTGTTTTTTTAAATAATCATTTCTTGCAATATCGGTGCTTTATTGGAGCAAAGCACAACCCATTTGCACAGAACTTACTGGCAGTTATAAATGGCAAATATATTTGTAGCTGCTATATGCTCATAACTTGTGATTGCCCCCCCCCCCCCAACTTCAGTTTTATAGGAATTGAAAAATTTGCTCCACTCCATTTCATTCTTCTCAACTGTGATATCGGCTTCAGCAATGGTTTAAATCCAAAAAGTACCCCATGAGCATACATAAAAGATGCTATACTAAATGTTTATAACACTGCAAATTAATTAGCTATGTCCTGGTTGATTTCTACTGATAAAAGTAGCTAAACTACTATTGTTGGCACTAACTTGCTGTTATGTGTGAGTTATAGTGTCTGCTTTGAGACAATCCTTATCAAAATTTGATCCCTCAGTGCCTTCATTTAAGTGTATCATTGTGCTTTTAAACTCACTTATCATTATTTGAAAACCCTATTGTCCTTGTTTAAGCCTCCATTATCAGGCTACTTCTTCATCTGTCATCCTCAGATGTCCAAAAAAAGCTGCCTTCCTTAGGCATTAAAACATCCTTTGGTATAACAATGAGCATGAACACCCTAGTTTGTATCGACCTGTTTGTGATTAGCTAAGATGAACACAGAGCCTGACTCAAAACAAGTGGAGTATGTGAATAACAAAGAACACTGAGCAACAACCATTCATACTGTTGTGTTAATTTGGTACCACTTTTCCTACAGAATAAACATCTTGAAAGTAACACATAGAACCATGAGATTGCACGTACAAGGTTACCTTGAGCATTCCATTACGGGAGAAAATGCATTCCTTATTACCAGTTCAATCCACAGCTGCTTGAGCCCAATGTCTAAAAGTCTAGCGACCAAATGGTGGTGCTTGGGGCCGTACAAGGCTTTGCGTTGGGGTAAAAGTACCAGGAAGATCTGATTTAATCAGAGCTATTCAATGTATCTATATGCAGTGTGTAATAATCAGTTATTGCTCTGCCACTACCAGAAGAATGCATTAGCAGCAGGCTGCTTTAACGGCAATATAATATATTAGTAACAGAGAGACACATATCCTCCTTTAATGAGTTTTTTCTGATTATTATAGATTTTTATTGCATGTTTCAGCTTTATAGATTTATTTAAATTACAGCAAAACAGGCAGTAAATTCCTGCCACATCTTGACAAAGCGTTCAAGGCCAGTTGCTGCTTACCCAAACGTTCTGTTTTGCACATTGTGTGGTGTTCCAGTCACCCCCAAACAGAGCAGCCTGTCTAATTCTATAGACAGCAGCACATTCTTCTCCATTTATGGCCAGGCTGGTCATATGGTCATGCTGGCGAAAACTGTGGCCACAAATTTGGAGGCACACAATTGTCTAGAATGTGTTTGTATACTGTATCGGTCCAGCTGAAACAGCTCAGCTCAAGCGTTAGCAGGGGGGGTCCACATACTTCTGGCCATATGACTGTATCTACCCAACTCTACTTCTTCAGACAGGTCAGCAGCACATCTCCATGTTATGTATACCCACTTGCACAGGAGGACCACAGAAGTTCAGCTTTTCATAATATTTGTTTTATTAGTCCAATAGATCTCCAAACAGCTTCCTATCTCCCCATGCTCCAGGGATTATATCCCATTCCACAGTATGTAAATCAGTACTAGGTGTTGCTTTTGGCCTTTAGCTGCATGCTGTCTTTGACTTATAAAATTACGGTTCTTACTAACGTGCTGTGGGCTTACAGAACACTTACAGATCTGCAACATGGATCTTATAGACATTCTACTTCATCTACTAGTAAACAACTGACTACCTGGATGGATATTGAGGTCATTCATTTGTAGACCAGAAGAAGAAGAACCTCTGAAACCATAATCTAAGAAGACTGGGGGAGTAAAGGTTTTCCATATTAACCCCAGAAAGTGCTTTTCTGAATGTGACAGGGTGTCTCCAAATATCGCACTAATTTTACATAACTCATTCTTTAACTAACCCAGGAGATTATTCCAAGCTGAACCTGGATGCCCTATTACCAATACAAGCATCTCAATGATGGCACTGTATATTGAGCTGGGTATATATTACCTTCTGGCTTACACACATAGTGTAGAGTTCAAACCCAAAAATATGGATGATGCCAATTCTACATGAGATTTTTACAGAAAAACAGCTGGGAGAGAGTTGCACATGTGACATTCTTCAGCCAGAAGTCCCATCACCATCGTCATCACAGGTGCTTTTTGAGAAATGCTGTGCCATCACATTATTCCTGGCTTTGCAGATTTTTCACTATGAGGGAGGGCATCAATTCAGCATCGTGTAAGGGAAACCAAACATATACAGGTATACGTATACAGGTGTACAGGTAGCTAACACTCTAAGCCCAGTGCCACGAAGCTCAGTGACGCTCAGCAGATGATACCCCTTACTTTTTGCAACAAAAGATAATAATGTATGGCATTCAAACTAAAAGTCCTTTTGAGTTAAAGACTCATGGAATGATGTAGCCTGAAGAACGTATATCTTGCAGGAGTCATCTGAATTCTTGACACCACTTGTTCCAACTGCCAAAAAAATTTGACTCAAAATCCTAATTCCACTTTCCAGTACATATGTAAGCAGCGACAGGATGACCATTATAAGCACAACACAAGCCAGCAAATCTTTGGTAAAAGGAGACCTGAACGATAAAATTCCTCAAACTGTTCATGAAAACATAGCTCTGACCTCAACAAATTAAATTAATTGATAATTGTACCTCTTAATAAGAATGTTTAAAATTAACATTTGCCGTATTTCTCTTTGGTAGTGAGCCAGCCAGTTGGAATGACTCACTTCTGCTTCATGTTAACCATGTGGCTTATGTGTTCATTTGCGCCTGTGCAGGGTTGGGTCCAGACGGTCTGTGACTCAGTTCACCTTACAGTGTTGGCTGAACCTCTTCAACTCACTTTTTTGTTTCATGGTCACATAAGAGGATCTGGAAAACCTGCAAGTCTCAATCCATGGGAACCAAAGATGAGAAGTCCTATCATTGAGTCCAGTATACAGTCAACTCCATAATTAATGACACCCGTCATGAAAATCAGTTCAAATTAATATATAAAAAGAACCACGCGTGCAATGAGTGATATTTTGGGCTTAAACAAGTGGATAAGCCTTATGCTTTTATTGTCAAACAGATTTTTGTAACAAAATAAAAGTTTTCCTTTAGTAACACAAATTGTGATAAAAATGCAGATTCCAAAAACATTGGCACGCCAAATTTCAGTATTTGGTGGAGCCTCCCCTGGTAAGAATGACAGTACTCAACTAGTTTCGGTAGTGTTTAACAAGGTTGGAGAATACTTGTGGAGGGATCTTGGACCACGCTTCCTTGCAGAACATTTCCAATTCATTGAGATTCTTGGGTTTTCTCTTGTGAACTGCCTTCTTCAATTGAAATCACAGATTTTCAAGTCTGGAGACTGAGAGGGCCATTGCAAAACCTTGATTTTGTGTTGCTGCAACCATTTCTTTGTCAATTTAGATGTGTGCTTTGGGTCATTGTCTTGCTGGAAGACCCACCACGGCCCAGTTTCAGCCTTCTGGCAGAGGCAACCAGATTTTTGGCTAAAATGCTCTGGTGTTGAATGGAACTCATTACGCCACTGACCTTAACAAGAGCCCCTGGATAACTGGCAGCAAAACAGCCCCAAAGCATCAAAGAGTCACCACCATATTTTCCTGTGGGTATGGGGTGCCGTTCTTTGTATGCAGTCCCCTTTTTTGCCAAACATGACAATGGTGTGCATGGCCAAAAAGCTCAATTTTTGTCTCATCTGACCACAACCCATGATTCCAGTTGTAACTCCAATGTTGCTTGGCAAAGTTCAGATGCTAGGATTTGTGTCTTGGTCTCAGAAATGGCTTCTTTTGTGGAACCCATTCAGAAAGCTTCTGGTCATAGAGGTGGTGTCTCACTGTTGATTTTGAAACGCTGAAACCCCAAAATTCAACTACTCTTTACAATTGTGAAAATGTGATCTTAGGGCTCCTTTTTGGCTCTCTTAGCATCCTCCTCACTGTGCGTGGGGGCAATATGCGGATGCATCCCCTTCCTGGTAAATGTTCAACAATTCCATGCTTTTCAAACTTCTTTACTATGGCCCTGATTATACTTACTGGTAATTTCAACTGAATGCTTATTTTTTCAGAGGCATTCCCCAATCTATGCAGCTCAACAGATTTTTTTCTCATTTGAGTTGAGAGCTCTTGAGAGTTGAGAGTTCCTTTGGTTTTATTTATAGTATTCTTTAAGGGTACCAATAATTTTGCCACAATTTTTTTTTTTGACAGATTAAATTTTTAAGAAGATAAAACAGTACTTTTGCAGGAATTATTTTTATTAAATGAATAGTTAGCAATTTCTAGTATAGTTAACATTTGAGGAAAATTAGAATCATTATATGTATTATATTAATGTTTTTGCTCACTTTATTGAGGAGTGCCAATATTTCTGGAGTTGCCTATATTTCTCCTGTCATCCCCAGTGTGGGTAGCCTGTTTGGTTCTAAAGGAAGCATTTTACATACTAAGGTTCAGCACCATGGAGATTTCCCTCCATGTACACTGTCTCACCAGCAGATGCACTGAGACACAGAATGATGCTCCTGAAGAACATTAACCTCCTTCACGTCCATGGTTTCCGTAGTGCACAATCCTTGTGAGGTGTAAGTAAAAAAGAATCAAGGAAATCACTGTTGCTCGTGAAATGTACAGATTATGGTTTGAGGTATGGAAAGGTGACACATGAGTTACAGACTCCAGAGCATATAATCTCCAGTATACCACTCTACATTTGTCTTCTGTATACATACCATATATTAATACCTTTTCAGCCTGTATGTACTTTATGTCTTGAACAAAGGCATAAAAATGAGGACTTAAGCGAAACATAAATATAAGAGACACATACACATGGAAATGTACTCTGCACATCAGAATTCTGAAGATAATTCAGGTAATTGACTAAATTGCAAGGCTTGAGAGAATCGTTGTCGTGTAACAGGCTACCCCTTTTGCGGTGACTTATGGGCCCATCACTCAGCTTTCAAAGCTGTGAACTGACAACACAGTGACCAATGTGCCTTTCAGGTGAAGATTGATGACTCGAGCTGGATGCCAGTGTTTTGCAGTCTGCCTTTTTGAAAGGATGTGACAAAGTTTTAACTTAATGTAGAATCAATCTGACTGCCAATCTGAATCTGATTCAGTCTGATGCGTCTGCAGGCCATTGAGTTGTCTTGCAGGCAAATGATATAGGAATCACCCTGGCCTGCTTTCTGTACCAAACACCCCAAACTTCCAAAATTTGCCCTTTACAAGGTCATGGTCATCACTGCAAGCAATTTGATGGGAGAACTACTGTGACTGAGAAACAGGAAACAAGACATCCCAGTAGATTCTCAAAAACTGCGTCACAACACACAATCCCAGGTGTCCCATTAAAACCTGGCGAGTTTGTAGCTTTTAATTATTATTTTATAACAACATTAATTATGCGATATTCTGCAATAGCCTAACATTCAGGAAAATGTAAATGTGCTAATTAAAGAGCACATTTTTATTTTCGGGGTGACATTAATTTTCTGACATTAGTGTAGGGGAATATGGGGGTTATTAATATGCGTGAGGAAATTTTGTGAATTGCTGCTACAGGGAGTGTAGGGTGGAACTGTGACTTACGGCATCACAGTGGAGAATGTAGGTTACCTGCTCGGTTCACCATAAGGAATGTAGGGTATCTCTCCAGCACTCTCCAGGGAGAACAAACTGGGTCGCTCCCATGTAAATAGATCTACAGTTTAAGTCAGCCTCTTGCGGTGCAGAGTTTTTCCAAAAAGCTGCGCAGCAGGACTGACACTGTGCATTTGTCTATACACGCTGTACAACATGTGTGTGTGTGACTGTGGTCTGAATGTGCTGCACGTATGCCAGCATGTGAGCACAGCCACTGTAGCAGATGTGGTCACTGCCTTGCAAGTAACACAGGCTCAACTCCATGCTGTGGGAAGCTAAACAGCATGGACAGCTGTGGGAGAAATTAGCCAGATGTACTTATGGGTAAATAAATAAATGTACGATATGACTTAAGTATAATAATTAAGTGGAGAATATTATGTGAGCATAACATTATAAGACACACTGAACAAAGGTATCATCTTAATAGTTGCTGTGAATGATGAGAGGTATGTTTCTATGAATTGTGTTAGCATGGTGTGTGTTGGTTCAAAAGATGCTGGTATTATTTCAGTTTGTTAACTGTCTGTCTGTCACCTTTGCCAAATTAGTTCTTGTGTTTGTTTGTGCATGTTGTCAGGGAGAGACTCAGACGTCTGAGTTCCAAGTTATTTGGTGTCTACAACTGTGGACCCTGCTTTGTGGGTTATTTGTATGCAACTCACAGCATCTCATCCAATGAGGAGACAATTATTAATGGCTGCTTAATGAGATGTGAGCCTCATTGAGCATGCAGCCCAGAGACTCCGGGTGTACAGTAATGATGACCTTTTAACCCTGTTAACAATTAAAATTAAAACTGTCTTCTCACAATAACCCACAGAAGGCAGTGACAGATGAAAAGCTTACAAGACCAAAGTTTCCTTGACAATTGTTTTTTTCTGGACACAATCCCATAAATCGCTGCATCCCTTCCCGTGTTACAGCCACATGCCATGCCCTCCCCACACGACTACACACCAGCATATACAGTCTACAGTGGATTATGATGAAATGCGAGGTGCATTTCAATCGAGTGTTTGTTTTAAAATCACCCTGAGATACAGGTGTTTCAGTGTGCTGTTTGTTATTTTTCTGCTTATTCTCCATCAAGCTTCTACAGGGAATTAACCAAACTTTAGGTAAGCTTTCATCCCACATGATCAGAGCTGCAGCAAATTCATTCTCCAGAGCAGAGCCATTAATTCCAATCAAACACTTCACCTCCTAATACTCTGCTTGCATCATTACAAGAAACTCCCAAGCCATTACTTTGTCATATGCATTGCTCCTGTTTTGTGCTTTGTATACACTGCACATTACATCCCCTGAAATGAGTTAATTCTGTAGAAATTCATTTTCACATTACATGTTTTATTTAACATCATCAGAGAAATTAAAAATGCGGATGCTTGCTATGAAAGACAGATATGCATAATGAAAGACAACACAAAAAACCCCAAAAAACATCTTAGAAAAGAGCGAAGGCAACAGACCTGTCCACATCTGGCCTATTTTTTTGCTTTGCTTTGATTATGACAGCAACTTTTCAGAGTAAATACACTCTGTGTCTTGAATACTGTAAAACAGACCGAAAGTTGAACACTTTGCCAATCCAACACTCATACATGAGTAAAATGAAACAAATTACACTTACACTGCACATCAGCATGATTGAATCAATACACATAACTGACAAAATAACAACGTTTAAAGGCAAGTTACTTCAAGTGTAACCTGCAGAAGAGTACGGCCTTTTTAGCCAGTAAATCCAATCACAAGATCACATTTGGGTTTGTAGATTTGCATTGTGATCACAGAATACCTGTTAAAGGTGTAAAAGCTGAAGAGATTCCCCAGCTAGATAACACCGTTTATTCTGCAAGAGTCTGCAAGTGCTGCGCAACTGCCTGCTCTCGTCTGCTGTAGTCAAGGCATCAGCCAGCTTGTCAAGAAGGGAAGAATTTTCTCTGTTTTGTGACAGCGCTTGTGGAACTGTGTTCGGTTGGCCATATGGAGGACGAGCTATATGTCAGGCTTGTGACTGCTCACTTCCAATGAGTAATATGTCTATTGCTGCACCTCCCTGCCAGTCCGGACATGGAGATGTGTGGGATGGTGCAATTACCAACACATATTTCCTGGCTGTCTGGAAGTGTCGAGATGCTGAACAGCTATACATCACTTTCAATAATTAGCGCAAAGACGGCTGTATCTGCAAGGCTGTTTGAATTAGGATGTATGTGACAATGTCTGAATATATGTACACTATTGTCCAAAATTAGTGCAACTATTACCATAGCAGCCTGCCAGTCTGAATGGGAAGCTATGTGCCAAGATACTGCAATTACCAGCTCCACTATTTAGGGCCCCAGACAGACAGAGAACTACAGCTGTGAACACTTGCAGTTCCACCTGGATGAGATGCTCTCATAATTGGAAAATAAGTCTTTTCCAGCAATGAAAAACAGATGCCAAAGCTGCAGTGAGGCTGCAGGGCTGACTGTTTTAGATATTATTTATTATTATTAGTATAATTGATGACTAGCACAATACTGCCACAGGCAGTGCTGAACCTCACAGGTCTTGGACTGTTTGGTCACATATGATTTAGAAACTGGTTTAGTATGTGTGGAGTCTGTATGTTCTTCCCATTTTTCAGTGAGTGTCCTCCCAGTACTTTGTTTTCTTTCCTCCCATAGTCCAAAGCTGTGTGTTGTAGGTTGACTAATAACTGTTAATGACATGTAGTGTGTGTGTGGGTGCTGCTCAGAGTGCACCTTACCACACCCCATAATCTTGTGGAATAAACCTCAGAGCACAAAAACCCTGTGTTGGACCAAGAATGAATGAACGAGCATTTTTCACTCAAAAAAATGAATTATTCTAATCACAAAGTACTGTAGCGTCGGGCGCTTCAGCTAAGCACCATTTATCTGTTCGCTGTATGCCCGTTGCTGCAGAAGTGCACCCTGGGAATTGGGGCGGAGGGTGCGCCGTGGCGGGAAACTCTGGAGTGCGGGAATTGAGAGTTGGGGTGAGAGAGAGGAGGAGGCTGGGATTGTTGGTCAGCTGCAGTGTGGGTGCAGAGGGACAGCCTTTCCTTCGTCTTGCTTGGTTGTTACCTTCCCTTGAGACGCCAGTGTTCAATAAAAGGTTGTGTGTTATGGAGACCGACGTGATGTCCTCATTCCCTCCATCCGAGCCCAGACTGGCGCTCGTTACAGTACAAACACTATCAAACTTGGGCTTTACAGTGTTATATCACTTCAGCCACTTTTTCAAAAGGTAGTTCTCATTTAGTCAGCTCACAGATGTCTGGATAAGGATCTCAGACCTATAGCTGCTTGTGCAGGTGCTGTACAAAGTGATTCTGGGTGCTGGGTGACACTAGCAACAAAGCTACCGTGCTGCTGAGTCTGCCGTTGAGTGACAGGCAGGTGTGGCGCTCTGCTCCGTCAAGATGCCCTTACACATTCTACATTCGGGAAGGGGGGGAATAATCTTATCCACTATGTGGGTTCTGGAGTAGGAGTGCCTCAGGGGCATTCCAGAGCTCAGCTACAGTATCTGCTCACCGCATATATTTCCGTGTACTTGAGCATGGTGACACCTAGTGGACGGCTTGAGCACAGTTTTTATCGTGCTGCTCATCACTGCCAGGAAGCCATGCTTGTCCGCGGCATAAGCATCAGTAAAAAAAAAAAAAAAGCCCTAGGGAAGCGAGTGAGCATTTGAATTTGAATAGGAAGATGGAGGACCTCCTAGCCAGGTTAAAATCGCCTGCCGGCATGGAAAGAAAATGAAAATGAGCTGTCTGTGAATGACGTGCAGATTCAGGAGAAGGTGTTTAGCCAAAAATAACCCATTGTAACTGTGAGGCAGACAGTGAGGGAGACAGCCATGAGGGCAGTGATAGCTGAGCTCAAGATGGACCAAGCAGGCTTCATTGGTAGGGCCTGCAGACTGCCAGGGATGAGGCACAGATGAGCAGTGCCAACATGGAGACACACAGGCAAAAGAAGTGACATGATGCACCTTGGATGAATGCTGAGGCAGGTGGGCAGAGGAAAGGACCAACTGGGATGGGTGGGGTAAAACCATGGGCAGGAGGTGCAGGTCACAGATAACATCTGCCAGAACTACAGCTGTAAGAGGTGGGCACAGTGGGGTTGGAAGAAGTACAGCGCTAATATGACAGCCACCTTGTCGTGGCTTGGCCTTGCGGAACCTGCTGACAACACTCATGAGATCCATGTGCAAATACTGGGGAACATGAACAAAAAGACTTGCTGCACTCTTCAACATCCAGTAGGTGGTACATTGACTAATAATATGCTTAAAATCTTCTGCAATATACTTGAGCAATGTATCATAGGAAGTCCTGCAATAAAGTATCTGACTGTATAAAGAGATAATAATTTTTGTCACTTTGTCTGGAATTTGTTGAAAGATTCTTCCACTGCAGTAGGAGCAACTTGCTGAACAGCACAAGTTTTCAACACTCAGGCTTCCTAAAGGAACAAATGAAACTAAATTGCATTAATTAATAATGAAACTAATTAAAATCCATGTATAGTAGTCAGCATTGCTTATATTTTCACATGAAGTTAAATACCTGGAGGAAACACAGAGACTGGGCCCTGGGGTGCCATTGCAGTGACACTAATAGCACAGGACAATAGCAATAGGACAGTGTGGGTGTAGATGCATATATCTAGGCCCCTGTGGGAGTGAGAGCCAGTCAGTACAGTGGCAAAACACAGCAGTTTCCACCACAAGAGAGGAGGTACAATGACTATGTTCACATCCATGGAAAACAGTGCATAAGAGATTGTCGTCCGAGCTACTCTACGGAGCAACATGCTGACAACAGATAATTGTGTGAGCCAGTCAGATTATAACAATCAGCTGACATGCAAGAAGGTAAATATACAAGCTTTTGTGCTAATGTAACACATTTTAGTTTTATACACTGTAAAAGACTGTCTTTGTGAGTCTTCAGACTTAGGTAGGCAGCCACAAGAAATATAAAAGTATAATAATGTTATAGTGGGGAAATTAACATATTGAAACTCAGATACCCATAACTGCTTTTGAAAATGTATTTGTGCATATTAACATTAATTAATAAAATACATGCTTTTTCTTATATCTCATCCTACTCACATACACTGGTCCCTTACAACAGCGTACCAGTATTAATTCCAGAACACTGATGCATCACACTGTATACTTAACAGAATATTTTAAAGCAAAGCCAAGATTCCCAGTGGAAACAGTTTATGCTAATGCAGTTCTAAAGTTTAGGACTAAGTTTTGATCATTTTTAGCTGAGGTAATTACCCGCCGCAGTGCAGTCATGTATGAAAGCAGGCCCAGAAGGTTCAGGGATCAGGGGAGAGTGTGGAGGAGGTATCACTCTGCTGCAAAGTGTGGTGCTTCAGCACCATGTGCAACATGCAAAGCAGATGAGGGAGTTCACTACTACCCATGTCTCTGCACACAGCACACCCAAGCAGCACGAGCATCACTTTCACCGGATTCAACTGGGACTTCTAGTTCAGCTCAAGCAGAAGATGGCTTATGAATCCACAACATGGTGAGCTGATCCTAGCAACGCAGTATAGACTGCTGTATATATGAATAACATACATGTCTATGAAATTAACATTACGTACCAAGCAGCATTAAGTGGAGCACTAACCAAAACAGTGGCTGATGGGGTCATTTTAACATTACAGCTTGGCACAGCTTAGGTTAAAACAGTGTAGTGGTGGAAAAATAAAGGGTAATAAATTATTTAATCAACAAACTGTTTTAAAGTGGTTAAATTCAGTAAATGACAATATTAGTGCTGTCAGTCAGGGAAACACCAGATTGAGGCATGTGCCAGTCATAGTCAAGCAGAAAGGAAAGAAAACAAAACATACATTGCCAAATGTTATTACCCTCACATCCCTAATGTGTACAGCTCTGTGTTTGTGTCAGGTATAATTTCATATTAATTTTTATATTTTCATTTCCTTACATATAGCAACTACTAGCTCCTGTGGTTGAGGACACTGTGTGCCATTAGCATCAGCAACATGCTCGCACGCCTTAGTGATGTTGAGACAGTAATAACAAATTATACATCACCAAACATTATTACCTTTAATTTTGTTGAATTTAGTACATTTCTGTGTGTGTGTTTGTGTGTGTGTGTGTGTGTGTGTGTGTGTGTGTGTGCAGTAAGAAATCTGTCAATGTGCTCTTCATGTGATGTCACTAGTCCTGCTTCTCTAAGCCTTGCTAGAGATCAAATGTTAAATTTTCAAAATAGTAAATTTGGAGTTTAATAAATGAGTCCATAGAAAAAGCTCTCTTTGAGTGAAAAGCACCCCTGTGCCCATGTCCAAAAGGAAAATGTGTGAGAGTTCCATAAGTTGTGTACAGCAAATCTTGGAGTTGTGGGCAAGAGATGGTGCATAAAAAAAGCACAGAGAATGCTCCACTGTCAAAAAGGAGGAGAGGCCAGAGGATGAGGCACGAGAACTGGAGAGATGTGAGAACAAGGATTATTGCAACATTATTAACAAAACCGGAGACACGCAATGCCCCACACGCTATGTGCATAGCATTACATCATGAACACTATAACAAACCAGTGCTAAACAGGGAAGTGTTAAGCAGGGTATTACTGCAATTTTAAACATCCATCCATTTTACAGGGCTCTAAAGAGCTGTAAACAGTTTTTAATCACAAAGTGTAGCAAATCTGGTGAGTGAAATAAACAAGGGCTTGTAAACAGTTTTTCTAATGATCATATGCTGCCCAGGGTGGCATGAAGGCTCCACATGTTTGTGTGGGTTTCCTCCTGATACTCCAGTTTTCTCCCACAATCCTTTACTAGATATGTGCAATTGCCTTCCTGCTCTCAGAAAAAAAGGTTTTTCAGCCTCATTGTTCATAAAACTTGTACAATATTACACTAATAATTCTAACATGGATATCTGCCCAATGAAGCAGTTGTTTGTAATTATTCATAATCAATAAAATTTATATAATCCAATGAGCAGTCAGCCAGCTATGCTATTCCCATATGTACAGTATGTGTGATATTGCCTATTTTAGCACAGTGATTTGCTTCACAGAAGGCTTGGCCATGTCTGCCTGTCTGTGTGAGATCTGCCTTTCATTTGGGGCTCAGTATACGTTTCATGTTTCAAATACATCTGCCGATTACAGCTGTTTAACTGTGCATGTTTTATGGTGTGCATATGTGTTTCGAAGTATGCCAGCATGTTAGATGTATGTGCCTGTGTGTGTTTAATGTTTTGCGTGTGTTCACATTTACCACTGTGCTCAGGGGAATATCCCCTCTGTGTGCCCAAGTCAGCTACCGCCCACTCATTTTCATTCACCACACTCTAATCTCATTAATGTAAAATTTGCCTCACACAAAATCTCTTAGTAATCCAATCACTCTGGTTATGCTGTATTTCTAATTCCAGCTGCATTTATGTGTAAGAAGTTTCCATTTCAGACAAGGAATGATTCACATTGTGCTTGTGGGGGGAAAAAAAAAACTTGTTTTGAATTATTCTTTCTTCTTGTTTTATTATTAACGAAGCGCTTTTATATCTCAAGTTTCTACTCAGCCTTCATCCTCACTGTCATCATTCAGACCCCAGCAGCCCTTTCCACAAAGAAGATATATTATCACCACCAGTATCACCAATATCAAGCACAAAAACGTGTATGCTCACCAACAAATGTACACATACATATAAACATTCCTACATCCACATCAACGCTTGATCTAAAAAACTCTAGTCAGAATCCCAGAGAGCAAATATGACACCATGTCATGTGATGACTTCATATTCATACATAATCATAAAAAATTACAGACTTTTTTCCCCAGAATATTTCACCCATGGAAGTGCCATAGTTAAGAAACCCTTTTGCACTCTCCACCAAGGTGCTCAACCTTTGACACATCCATTGCGAACTACTATTGATAGTAAAGGCCAACTGCTGATGATTAAGATGGCCGTCAAGGTGTGTAAAAGGCAGCTTGTCTGAGGACTGACAGACAACACTGCTGGACATTTTCTTCCAGCCATCCAGTTGAAGTGCCTCTCTTACATAGAAAAAAGAATGGCCATTAACTGGCAATCTTTATTATTAGTGGCCCAGCACCTCAGGTACCCCACCAGCTATTCTTGAGCTAAATGAAGTGGTATGCATGTCAGGCTAACCTTATCTTTGGTGCAGTATTTAAATAAGCATAACTATAATTCAGTATATTTAGAGCTGCACTGCTCTTTAACACCTAAACATAACCAACCCCTCTAGCATACACAATGTACAGGTAAGCCTAGCGGCAGATACACACACTACACGCTATAGGCAATACCGAGTTACCAGATCACCTAAAACTCATGTGTTTGGACCGTTGGAAGAAATTTATGTGAACACAGACAGAAAATGCAAACTCTGAAGTTCCCATAAAACAAATTTTAAAAAAATCTCTACTGTGGAAATATTTTTTAATTATTTGCTGTTTGGCGCCATCTGTGGGTAAAACCTAGTAATTCTGCACAATGAATCCCCCCACGCAGGGCTGGGAGCAGCTTTAACATGGTGACCAGACTTATCTGGTTCATTCCAGCTCCTATCTTTAGATTCAGAGAGGCCACCATCACACCAAAAAAGACAGCTGTGTTATGCAAGGTTGTGTTAAAATAGGAAAAAACTGGAAAATAAGCAAACTGTGAATCTGTGAATCAAAGAGTAGAAGCTGAGTGGGGTTCAGTGATGGCCCTGATCCCTTTATAAGTAAAGCCATGGCCATGGAATGAAGCTTGTACTGGGGGTTATTATCAGGTCAGTATCTCAGACCCTTCCCGCAGCTGCACAGTCTGTGTGTCGGAAACTACAGGCATCTCACAGCTCCACAGGAAACAGGCATAATTACTCAAAGGGAAATGAAGACTGGGCATAAAACTCTCTGAAAAAAATCAAAGATTAAAGTGCTGAAAATAAAAATTAGGTAGCAGAATTTTTAGAGGGTAGTACAGTAGCATTTTTGGCTAACAAGCCCCTAGTCTGGACTGTCTCACCCAAGTGTGTAAAAAGCGACAAACAGAAATCCATGTCTAGAGGTTTCTGCACAGAATCTTGGGATTGGCTTCTGCTGAAGGAGATGAGAATAATGCAGTCTCCCCAGGGAACATTCAGGAAGCAAGAAGTAAGTAACAAAAAGAGAGCAAGCATAGCACACCCAAGAGGAAAACATTCCCTTCAGTCAAAAGGGTGTGTAGGCTGGCTAATCCGCATAAGCCAAGAGGAACCTAGCCTTGAAATAAAAAGCTCACAAAGAAAGAAACAAACAAATGAGAGGCAGGACAGTGGCACAGCAGATAGCACTAATGCCTCATAATGGCTGGACTCTGGGTCTTCTCTCACAGTCCAAAGACACATTTCAAGGGGACTGATGAGTCTAAACTGTGCATTGGGTGCATGTTTATGGGAGACTGTGGTTGTCCCGAGGTGGATTGGTGTCCTGTCTAGTGTGTACCCAGGATAGGCTCCAGACCATAGTCACCATGCACTAGACAAGCGGTTGACGCAAATGGAAGTTAATCAATTAATGTTTGCTGCCACCCTGGGAAGCGGATAGACAGTTGTGGATGTGAAGAGCGCAAAAAAGTTCACACCACCATCCTGAAGTAAACAAGCTTGCCCACAATTCTTAGCAACCCACTTTACGATATTGGTTTTCCCCTTCAAAGGCAAGCTGCGTACTCGTCCCAGATACCAACACCTGACATCTTCCGCAACACAGAGTAATACAACTCACACAAATGGGTATCGCCAATTTTCTAATTTTGAACCAGAGTGGCCCTGATATGAGATGGCATCCTAATTACCTGGGCTTACCATGCATCTCTCTTCCCTTTTAAAACGGGTCTTTTAATGAGAACATCCCAGCCCAATGGGTCCTGAATGGGTCAGTGAGATCCAGCACTCTGTTGAAAGTCTGGTGACTTGTCTGTTTTAATCACAGTGAAAGCTGAACCTTCTCCTGTATGCTAAGCATGCTGGGTGAAAGAGAATTTATAACGGACCTGATGGAAGAAATATGTTCACAAAGTGATGGCATGTCAAACAGATTGACAAAACAGTATAAAAAAAAAATTGCTTCTCACAATTTAATTTATTTGCAGTTAGATGCAGGAAGTGTTCTGGTTGAAGAACACTGCAATGGCTGTTATTTTAAATTGAAAGTTGTGCTCTGCCACTTTTTGTGAGTGAAATTCAGTGTTGATTTTTTTATTTGGTGCCATATTAAACTTCTCAGACCTTGTGCCTTGCAAACTTTTTTAACAAGTTATACTTTGTTTAAATCTGTTGAAATCCACGAACAACCACACCTGAACACTGGAACACAAACTCTCACCCAGAGTCACACACATACTGTACGTACATTCACACACACACACAAATACCCAGAGGAGTGAAAAAAAGAATCCACACTGTGAACACAAAGCATCACTCTATTCTATCTTTCCCTGGTAATCTAGTTTATAGCACTTCTCCTACTAATCTACTTCATGGCACAGGAGACGGAAACCCAGGCAGATAAAAGCTGCTGAAATTAAATCAGGTGAGCATTAGCTGCCATCACGTTTATGGCCCCATATCACAGCCTTACATACTGCATACACACAGATCTAGTGGCCATGAGCACCACCAGGCTCATGCACTGAAACCATTCCAAGTCATTTTATGCAACTGCTATATACTGTATATAGTTTTGGGATTAATGATCAATGATACCTACCGGTGTTAAGAATCAGTCTAAAGACCATGAAACAGTAAAACCCCTAAGACTGCCAGACATAAACCACAGCACAAAATTTTGACAGATGCGTTCAATTTAAACATTCAACTGTTACACCCCGACCACCGGAGTACACATCTCCACTGGCAACAAGTAAATTAATCTTCAATCAAACATTGAGAAAAAAACAGAATCGCTAACTAACTGTCGCCCAGTGGATTACTGAGGCAAACTCAGTGGTCAGCCCATTTTGGTTATAACATCATTTATCATAAGAATCCAGATCTTGGCTGTCCATGCTGGTCTATGTAAAATAATCATTTGCAGGGGTTTGGGATGTTTGCTTTTTCTCTGTGAAAATATCTTTGAGGCATAGTGGTTGGAGTTGTGTGACGGGTACGGTTTATCCATCCCAACACTCCTCAAACACAACATGTACGTTGAATAGAAAAGAAAAGCTTTTCTGAAAGACAGTGCTATGAACAGTGAAGTTCAGCATTATGGGACAGAGAAATGCTCAGAAATGGGCTTATATCATGTTGCATTGTCTTCCCTCTAATAAAGGCCTCTAATGGAATGAGGGGGAGGGTCATAGCAGGAAAATGGATAGCACACCACTGTGGATGCCGACATTTAAAGTGCAGCACTCCAAGGTGTGGCTACATGTCAGTCAAAAACATGGTGAAGGATGCTCCTTCAGATGACCACTTCCCGGAGTGCCTTTTCCAAAAACCTGTAGCAGTGTGTAGTCAAATGATGTGTAGGATTTTTGGGATTTCCCTCATAACAGCCCTGGTTTGACCTCAACAACAGTTTCTCATCAGTGCTACTTCACAACTCTGACTAACTGCCTCATATTTTTTGAATTTGCGATTCCGCCCACGGTTGCTCTTTGATGATAATGATGTCTTTCCCTCTTCATCCTGAGAGTGACATTGCCCTGAAGACAATTCCCTATGACATGCCACCAGCCACTCCCACAGCCTTTGTCCCCGAGCAGCCTGCCAAGGGCTCAACAAAAACCACATCCCATTCCCAAGTCTACCAAAGTCAAGGCACAGTCTGCTTTAGTACTTTGCTGGGGGGATTCACACATCTCACAAATTAGATGTTCAGATGAGGCCACCCCTTACTGTGGCCATGATGAATCAGTATTATATGGTGATCAAACCATCTGATTTCCTTTTCCTCAACAGATATAATCAGGAAAAAAATCTGCAGCATTTTAAACAGATTCTTCAAAACGGATTCTTCAGAGGTCACACTTTAATTGCCATGGGCACCACTTTGGAAACGGTCTTATCTCCTTCCAGAAAAAAAAACAAAAACAAATTGAAATTACAAACAAGAAGTGAGATGAAAAGATAGAGAAAACCCTCAAGCCAAAATCATCCGTATAAAAATAACCTGAACAGATCAACAATAAAAGCAAAATGTCAGAATGACATGTCAGTGACACACGTGACAGGCACTAGTCAAAAAAAAAAATTAAACTTGACAGATTGATGGTTGTCTTGGAAAAATTGCATCACCCCAATGTAAGAGCCTTACAAACACAGAGCTGGACAACTATACTATACACCTCCAGGAGACCACTCCCATCCAAAAATACACACAAGCATAACAGTTCATGCTTGGCCCATTCAACAGTTACTAGATGTGCACATTCAGACGCTGTGCTTCTTGCAATTTCTCTGCAGGCTGCTTATATGGGTCTAAATATACAGTGTTGGACATACATCTGTGTCACTGGCTGTAAACATTCAGTCCAAACTGACAGCTCAGTTCTGCTCTTCCTGAAAAAGTTTCTGTAAAATAAAGTGATTATTACTACTTATTAATAATAATAATTTTTTTCCTTCTTTTTTTTTTTAATTATTATTATTATTATACAGCACACTACTGTTAATATATCAGCTCAGGTAAGTACCTTGAAAGGTATTAAAGCAAACAGGCAACTGGACGAGGCAACTTTGGCATCCAGGGTGACAGTCATAACTAATATATCATCCGCTGTTCCAGGTATATGGAGAGAATATGTGTTTTCTGTATGTTGAAGACCTCTGAGCGTGAACATTTATAACAGACACATGGACAAACTTGACTTGCCGGATCTCATTGTGATCACATTTCTGACTCAGGCACATTTTGTCACATTTTGTCCCATTCTGCCACCTCAGACACATCTGCTATATGGAGTTGTTCTTTTAGTGAGAACTCAGTCTGAAGAGCACCGGAAAGCCTGCTTATTATAGAGTTTCTTAATAGAGCAGCAGTCTCATTTCTAGCCCTCCTCCTAATGTCAATGTGGTTTCTCCTATCCATCAGAACATACATAATCTGCAGTTTTATTCTTGTATTTTTTTAGCTTCATTCATGCAATTATATTTATCCAAGTGGGTACATAATGACACCAAAGGACTGGTTAACCGTTAACTCCTCTATACTAAAGGAGCCTTTAATGAGGGCTCTTTTGCATGAAAGAAGTTGTTAAACTTGTTGGTCTACATTATTGCAATTGTCTTCTCTTATTTGCTATTAGTTATTTTTTACCTTTCTCCTTTCTTCTGCTATGTGTTCAAATTTTCTTCTGCCTGTGTTCAAATTCCTGCATTTGTGTTTCCCTGCAGTGCTCAATAAATGTACATCCTATCCTGCCCTGTCCTGTCCTAGGTGCACATGAACAATATTTTTTAGACTATGAATGAAGAAGCAGTATCCATATGTTATTAAGCAGTAATGACTGAAAATCTGTTGAAGCTGACAAATTATTTGGCTCTTTTGGGGTTGTAGTTAGGATTAGGTCATTTATATGGTGAATCCACAGGTAAAATGTAAAATGTGATATTGCTTTAGAGTACTACAGCGGCTGCTGTACACTGGCCACTGTGCCATTCTACAGGCATTACCATTAACTATGAGAAATTTCCTGCAGTTGTTACGCCTCAGTGTCAAGACCCCCTACTTTGTCCACACCCTGCCCGCATATTCCCAGAGGTTGGTCTTTACCATAATGGCGGAGTAATTATTTAGGAACGGCACAAAAGCGCCACTTCTCCCTCTATTAATTGTTTCACATTCCTAGCTTAAATGAACACGTACAACCATTGTTATGTAGTGGTGGTCGAGCATGTTTGGAGCACATGTGGGTAAACCGTGGTGAAACTTTCTCTTGTGACGCTGCTCCATAGTTGGCTCTGTGAAAGCCCGCACCGCCCCTCTCCCGTCGCCGCTATTTGGAGCCGCCGCTGACCCGCCCTATTTCAAAGAGCGCAAATAGAGCGAACCCTCCGCTTTTAATGTCCCACATCAATTATTGACGCGGTCCGAGGTGCGAAACCACGGCTGACACGGTTTACCCACACGGGGTCGAGAAAAAAAGCCCCCGAAGCCGCCCAAAAGTCTCTCTGTAAGCACGGCACAACGTATGTTGTACGACTGTTCGCCATCATCATCGTCATTATTATTATTATTATTATTATTATTATTATTATTATTATTATTATTATTATTATCATTACTACTACTACTACTACATGTGTCCGCTGAACACGTCACAGTGAACATAGGCAGCACTTGATTTCAGCTTTGAAAGTTTTAGGAAACCCAAACGTTTGGCAACACGCTGGGAAAAAGGCTCACGTACAAACAGACGCGAGTTTCCAGTCGGCGTAACGACTCTCCGCATCCACAGCCCGACTGCCGAAAGTACTCGTTAGGGCAAAAATGAACTCCTACCAGTTCGACTCCGGATAATTTCCCCAAATTCGTCCTCGACAGCATCGTCTCGCCGATCCTCGGGGTGCCCGGCTGCAGCCATGACCGCGGAGCAGCAGTTTAGAGTTTTAGGTCCTCAGGTGAACGCGTAGCCCACAAGTGGAAGCGGGAGCTCGCGCTGACGGGCACGAGCAGGTGCTCCCGCATTCCCGCTCAAAATAGAGCGCGACGCCCGGCAAGAACGCAGCGGACGCCCCCTCGTAACCCGAGACGCGGCGCGTCGACCTCCATTTCCGTCGCACGGCCGCGTTTCGCGTGTTCGCCCGTGTTGGCCGCGCTGCTGCTGCGCTCCAAAAGAGGAAGCGGAGCGGCAGCAATGCCGGGTTCGGCTCGGCTCCGCTCGGCGCACTTTTGTCAGCAACGCGAATCCCAGCGCGGAAAACGAGTCGCGCTCACACGTCCCGCGCCATAGTGACACAAGTGGTGGGGCGCGCGAGCCGAGCGGCGACCGGCCAGAAGCGCGCAGCGACACACGCGCGGGGACAGCGTGTGCGCAGCCTCCATTCGAGCACAAACACTGACGGACACATCGCAAGCGGCGTGTGTGTGAGAGAGGGAATGAGACAAACCATAGTCGTTAACTATCCATGTTCGTACATGTACACAAGTTTTAACAGAAGATTCCCGGGGCATTTTCATTATCTAAGTACCTATATGTTAAAGGTGAGCATATTGGAACATTTGACCCAGTTCTTCATCTACTTCCAATAAATTATGCAACCAGAAACTTCAGAGACATAAATTATGTAAGGAGAGCGCCCCATAACAACAAAGTGAAAACACGTTTTCAGGATTTTTTGTATAAAATGTAGAAAAAGTAGAAAAAAATAGAACTGAATTTTTGACATAAGAATTCAAACCTTTTCAGTACTTTGTAGCTACACCTTTAGCGCCAGTTACAGCTGCAAGGTTTTTGAGGCATAGGTCTGCCAGCTTTGAACACCTGGATGTGGCCAGTTTCTCTCATCCTTCCTCGCAGATCTTCTCAAGCTCTGTCACGGTGTCGGTGAGCTTGAATTTTTCCGTCTCTCCACAGATTTTATATGGGTGTCAGGTTTGAATTGCGCCTCGGTCATTCAAAGACATTCGGAGATGTTCGGAAGCCGCTCCAGCTCTGTCTTGGCTGTGTGCTTTGGGTTGCTGTCATGCCAAAAGACGATTTCCTGTCGTAATCCAAGATCGCGTATACTGTGGGCCAGGTTTTCTTCGAAGACCTGCTTGTATTTGCCTCCATTCATGTTCCCTCAGTCATAACCAGTCTTCTAGCCCCTGCTACTGAGTAGAATTCCAGCATCGTGATGCTGTCACCGTGCTTCTCTCCAGGAATAGCGTTAACCAGGTGGTGAGCAGTACCTGTTTTTTTTGTAAGACATAGCATTTAGCATTCAGGCCAAGGAGTTCAATTTTTGTCTCATCAGACCACATATTGTTTTCCTCATGGTCTCATAAATTATTCAGACTTATCCTTTAAGTCATTTAAGCTCTTGGTCACCTGCCTGACCAGCCCTTCTAGCCCTAATACCCAATTTGGCCAAACTTTTACCATTTTCCAGTTATGGAGGCCACTTTGCTCCCAGGTCCATTCCAAGCATTGATGGTTTTTACACTATTTTTCTACACATTGACCAAATCCTATCTCAGAGGTCTGCTGAGAGTTCCTTGAACTGCATGGTTTGATTTTTGCTCTCCCATGCATTGTTACCCGAGGGCCTTCGTAAACAAAGAAATCATGTCACATCAAACTGAATTTGCCACAGGTGGACTGCAGTCAAGTTTTAGAGACATCTCAAGGATTCTCAAAATAAACAGGGTACATCTGAGCTCAATCTGGAGGGTCAGAATACTTCTGGAAATGAGATTTCTTTTTTATTTTTAGTACATTTGCAAAAGGTCTAAAAACATTTTGTTACTACAAGGTATTGTGTATCAGTTGATGGCAGTAAAGAATCAATTAAATCTATTTTTCAAAATATATTTAGAGTGTCTTCATAAAGCATTCAGACTAGCTTTTTACTCACTTTTTGTGCTGTATGAACATCCATACAGCACAAAAAGTGAGTAAAAAGCTAGTCTGAATGCTTTATGAAGACACTCTAAATATATAAAGAATTATATGTGTGATATAACAGTTATAGCACTACAATCTGAGTAAAAGGCACAACATGCCACAAAATAAAACAACACAGAAAGAAATAAACCATGTAAAATAGATGAAATTGAATATAGCCCATGCTCATATTATGCATGCACAAGCAAAAGGATACAGACCATTACTGTGAATATAATATAATAGCACATTTTATTTCTGTCTTAAATTACCTGCCTGAGATCACATGCAGTGGCATCACCTGTGGAAAGTCATTTCCAAGTGGCTGAGTGTCAGTCAGGGCAAAAGTGGTTCAGTGTTCTGCGCCTGACATGCAGCTGCTGCAGTGCAATGATCTGTTTACCGTTTACTGCTCCACCCTACCAGAGAAACTCATGGGCTGCTTTGGGGGTTTTTCTCTGCTGGGGCTTTTAAGGAGCACTAAGGCTTTGTGAGGAAACCGTCCCATGCTTTCACTCTTCCATTCTTCACATTCATAACTTTTCTCTTTATTTGCCAGCTCATCCATCATGCCCCCCCATTCATCTTGTTCATCCATAACCTTTGCACATGCAGCCAGAGAGTTTGTCCTGCCCAACCGTCAGCTGGTTCACATTGGACAATATTCATTTTAAAGCCCTTTTCTGACATTTTTAAATTAATGTTTCAAGGGCAAGTTTACATGTGGCATTGAGTATGTCACATGGTTTGTGACATTAGTCTGCATGACATTATGAGCTTGTTTTGCACTTCTTAGGACAAATGTGTCCCCTGTCTCATTTGTTCCAAATGATATTTGAGACCTCATAATTCCCTGAGCTCCAGGCTTGAAGAGATGGCATTCAAAAGTTCAGAGATCATAAAAAGCAGCCACCCTGACTCCTGAAACACAGAGACGGAAGCTAAAAATACTTGGCTGTGTGGGAGGTTGGGTTCTGGAAGGTCATTATAGTAAGTGTTGCTGCTGCTAGACTCACAGCAGTGTGATCATACTCTTCAGTTACACTCGGATTCTCAAAGCGATCACAACGCACCCAAGTCACAGCTTACACTTAAACGCAGTGTTCTGGGGCTTGGGTGGGGGACAGTACAGGTTATGGTAAAGGGTAGCTGGCCTAAGGGATTGCTCTGAGGACATCCAGCTGGACACACATCAGTTTGACATTGTCTTCCCTGACAGCTTTGACACCCATTACCTTTTCATTACACTTAAACTAAGAAAGACAAGTTCTCCAGTAACCGTCCTTTTTGTCTGTGTTCACTGCGGGGAGATTAAATGACTTTGCATGATAAAGTGTCAAAACCTTTTGAAGGAGCTTAAACCAAAACTAATATCTTTTTGGGCATTTAGCAGAATGACACAAAACTTAATGTTGATGTCAGTAAATTTCAGAACTCTTCCAGTACAGTTTTTTTGCTCATTCTTAGTAGTACGTCAGCAGTCTGTCTAATTAGCAGTAAGCAGCCTGGATGCTTCACTTGGAATTTTTCCTGAATTATTAATCATTTTTGAGAAGAACAGTTGCTGTCATGGGCTTTGCAAGAAGTTATTCATATTTCAGACAGCAGCAGTTTAAAAAGCTCCTGTACAAGCTACAGCCCTCATTTCAGTTTTTATAATTAACTCGACAGATATGTAGCAGCCACACACATATTTTACTGTAATTTCCCATTTCCATTCTGATCATTTATTTGTTGGTTAACTGCAGTTATTGTATTACTACATACTGGTTGTGAGAAATCTTCCACAACAAAATCATACTTTATTTGATTTTACATATTCAGTTAAATTTGTTACAATACACTGCTTTTCTCTACAGTTGCACAGACAGATGAATAAATTAATAAATAGGGCCAAAAAAGACATAAACTAAGCACAGAAAACATATCTAAACATGTATTTAATGCCGTCACATTAGCTTTTTGACTTGCTACATATTTTTTAATATAAAGATATGGGGTTGAAACATATTTGCTGTACACTAGAGAACCTAGGCTACAGACTGCTGTAACCATAACCAGGATAAAGTAGTCAAGGACAAAGGATGGATGGATGACCACAAATTTAACACAATGAATGTTGCCAACTGCAACTCTGTCTCACTGCAGTTTCCAGTTTCTCTGCGAAATTCATAAAAGGAGCACAACCTCCTTTTGTCCTTGCACAATTGTATTTCTTGTATCTTCATCACAATGAAACTGTAATGAAATACATAATTAGCTGAATTTTAATGCTTTCTGTTGCATTGCATCATATAAAATTTTGGAATTAAATACAGGTTAAGCATACATGTGAAGAAAATGTGTCTTTTGGTTAATTTTGGAACCTGTCTGCGCTACCAGTTAAAATTAGTTTTTATGACGTTTCAAAAGCTAAAAATTATTTTCACATTGTCACTTGCTTGTCAGATTTTGTTTCTGTGTGAATTTATCTGCGATAATGCAAGACTATCCATGTGTGAGATGCTGCTTCTGCCTCTAATGTGTTTGTGAAGATGATTTGCTGAGCTGTGAAGAAAGTAGATGAGATGGGTCGGAAGGGTTAAAAGTATAGCACAAAGCCAGCCCTTGCCAAACACAGACTCAGCCCTATGTAGGTCAGCTGTCTTCCTCCCAATACTCCTGTCCTCAACTGCAGCTAGAAATTCACATCCTGCTTCTACAGGTTTTTTCTTTGTAAGGAGATCAGAATTGCCATTAAAAATCAAAACCTCTACACTCTTCATTATTTTAGAGCCTGGATTTAACCAAGAAATTAATCATGTGAAGGGGCAAAATTGCAATTGGTTCATTTTGCCGATACCCTACTGAAATTATTGATATGGTTTGTGTGAGATCTGGGTGCGATTCATCGTTTTTTCTGTCTTGCAGACAACACTCGCTGAAGCCCGAGCTGTCCTGTGTAGGTGAGCATTCCTACTTTCTGCATTTATTTGATGCTTTACCTTAAAGTGACTTACTGTGTTGCTTTTGCATACTAAGCAACTTATAGTTAGTTGCACAACTGAGCAATTTTCACCGTAACTCAGGCTAAGCACCTTAATCAAGGGTACTCACAGCAGGAGCGGCGATTTGAACCCAAGTCCTTCGATGGCAAGGCAATGGCAGTAACCTCTACTTCTCCTGCCGCTCCATTTAAAGCAACACTTAAGCTTAAGCTAAATGTGAGCAACTGCTGTAGTAAGACACCTCCTGCAGAAGACAGCTGAAATTTCAGCACAGCCAAATACATAAAGCTAGAAATCTTGACTAAGAGAACTGCCAGCTACAAATCACGTCCTGAGTGTGTACCATGACCACGCACGAACTAGTACTTTGCAAGTGCTCTCAGTAACTTAGGAATGAGTAGAAATGGTCATTTCTAGTCCCACTTTTCACTGCTGATGTTGTCTGCAAGACAGAAAAAACGATGAATCGCACCCAGATCTCACACAAACCATATTAATAGCAAAAGACAGTTGTGGAAAGTAAACTGTGTTTCACTGCTCTGACATAACCGGACATTTGTGAAATACGCAGATTACACATTAAACTATAGAAAGTACACAAACTGTCAGCACACTTACTGCAGAAAACAACAGGAGGTAAACACACCACCATAACAAAACTACAGGAAGCTGACGTACAGCTTAAAAAAAACATTGTCATATAATAACAGGAGACAAAAATACCTCCAAAGAGCGACAGGAGGTAAATACACCACTGAACCCCTGTAGAAAATCAATACAGTTGCTGACACAGCTTCCAAACTAAAGTACAGGAAAACCAGACAAAGGATGACACAAACTGGGACTTTGCTGTCATGCAGTGTGGCTTCTGACATATATACACACACACACACACACACACACACACACACACACATTAACTAGCTAATTCCCGGATCCCAATCTGAACTGGTGTCCCTTCCAGGGTCCAGTTTCATAGCCTGTGATCAGGGAAACCCTAACTGTGACCAGGATAAAGTGGATAAGGGTAATGGGATTGATGCAGTTATAAATCCAAATCATCTTGACTGACATGCAGTTTCCACACCTCTGACTATTTATCAAATGGAATATTTACAAAAATCAACAGTTTTGTTTCTTCATGTACCTCCAATTCCTGCCCAGTGACTTGAAGCTAAAAATTGGTCACATGTCCAGATTTTCAACCAACACCTGCAAGGAACTAATAGCTGCTAAAGACATTTAATTGCTAAAACCAATTTCAAAAATCCTGTTAAAATGGAACAGCAGTATGCTTCTTTTTACATAATATCATTATACTTATGAAATTATGCTAAAAACTAAACATGTAATGGCTTTTCCTTCATCCTTCCCTGTAATTCATGCCCTTACCGAGTGGTGATGTCAAGGGTGAATTTATGCTAATAACTGGAATTATTTTTTAATGGAAGTTGCTCATTTAAAATTCAAAGGGGCTATTAAATTTATGATTTAACATCACTGACTCACTGATATGCTATTTATGCTTTTTTTCTGTTGGCAATGTAACTTATGAAATCTTTCTTTTGTTCTTTCTTTTTGGACAAAAGGGTGGTGTTCTTCAGGGAGGAAAGTATTCATAGTGCTGTTTGCGTGTCCCAGACTTACATTCCGTGCAAGAGGAACACTGTTGGCTTCCTGAGTTCCTCCTGTTTGTCTTCTTTGTCTATCAGCAACATGCCGAATGTCTTCGGAATGACAGCAGGTTCAGCACAAGCACGCTTCTGATCTCAGGGCCTTGTAGACTGCAGATTGGAGATTCTCTTTGAAAGCTTTGACCATGTGAGGGCGCTGCAGACCATGTGGTCTTTAAACCTAAGCAGGCGATATGGCATTTACGTACTAGTTTCTCCAGATGTGGAAAAACGCCAGCTAATAGCTCACTGCATTGTAGACGTAGTGTAGAATGCATCATATGTGTGTGTATTTTTGGATTATGCAGTCTATGTGAAGGGTGTAAAGCCAGTTATGAGGTTTGCAGATAGTTCACAGTACCTACTACATCCAAAACTTGATTTTTACAAATAATTCATATACATTTCAAAGTTGACACTCAAATGAACATGGATGTACACAATTTTTATATATATTGCATACACACACTATATAGACAAAAGTATTGGGACACCTGACCATTACACCAACAGGGACTTTAATGACATTGCATTTAAATATATACACTTTAATATGGAGTTGGTCCCCCCTTTGCAGCTATAACAGCTTCCACTCTTATTGGAAGGCTTTCCAAAAGATTTTGGAGTGTTTCTCTGGAAATTTGTGCCCATTTATTCTGTAGAGCATTGATGAGGCCAGGCACTGATGTTGGACGAGAAGGCCTGGCTCGCAATCTCCACTCCAGTTCATCCCAAAGGTGTTTGATGGGGTTGAAGTCAGGGTTCTGTGTGACCCAGTCAAGTTCTTCCACACCAAACTCATCCAACCATGTCTTTATGGACCTTGCGTTGTGCACTTAGACACGGTCGTGCTGGAATAGAAAAGGGCCTTCCCCAAACTCTTTCCACAAAGTTGGAAGCATAGCGTTGTCCAAAATGTCTTGGTATGCTGAAGCATTAAGATTGCCCTTCACTGGAAGTAAGGGGCCTAGCCCAAACCCTGAAAAAAACAGCCCCACACCATTATCCCTCCTCCACCAAACTTCACAGTTGGCACAATGCAGTCAGGCAGGTAACATTCTCCCGGCATCCGCCAAACCCAGACTCGCCCATCTGACTGCCAAACAGAGAAGCGTGAGTCGTCACTCCATAGAACACGTTTCCACTGCTCCACAGTCCAGTGGCAGTGTGCTTTACACCACTCCATCCGATGCTTGGCAATGGACTTGGTGATGTGAGGCTTGCATGCAGCTGCTCGACCATGGAAACCCATTCCATGAAGCTTACATTAATGCCAGTGGAAGTTTGGAACTCTTCAGCTATGGAATCAGCAGAGCGTTGGCGACTTTTACGCACTGTGCACCTTAGCAGTCGTTGACCCTGCTCTGTGACTTAAGGTGGTCTTCCGCTTCGCGGCTGAGTTGCTGTTGTTGTTAAACACTTCCACTTTCCGTTAATACCAATATAGTTGACCGTGGAATATCCAGCAGGGATGAAATTTCACAAACCATCTTATTGCAAAGGTTGCATCCTATCACAGTACCATGCTTGAAGTCACTGAGCTCTTCAGAACAACCCATTTTGTTTCACAAATGTTTGTAAATGGAGACTGCATGGCTAGATGCTGGATTTTATACACCTGTGGCAATGGGTCTGACCAAAACACCTGAATTCAATAATTAAGAGGTGTGTCCCAATACTTTTGTCCATATTGTATGTGTGTGTACACACACACACACACACACACACACACACACATACATGTGTGGAGATCATGGAAAGAATGTGGAGGGTGAAGCCCAAGGAGATGGAAGCATTTGGGGCCCTGACCTCTAGGTTGAAAGAGTGGCTCCATCCACATTCCCAGGAAAGACAACATGGGTCTCAGTCCAGACAAGTACTGCACTGTACACTCCAATTCCCAGAAATGAGGCTTTAATTTTTGTGGTGCCCTGAAGAATGTCACTTTCAAAAGCCAACATGTCTCTCCTGACACACTGAGAAGATTAAACCTTCAGTTACCGCTGTGAGTCTCTGTCTTATTTGTGCTTAAATCTGCAAATCCTTCAGCTAGCATCAAGAATAAGATATGCAGTACAGGAAAGTTAATGGACTTTCCCTGCTAGGCACCAAAGCAAACTACAAAAAAAGCATTGGTGCAGCTGGTTTTTCCAATCCACCCTTGAATAGGAACCAAAAGGAAATGTAGAAGAATAATTCAAAAAGTTCAAATAGAAAATGAAAGCGGTTAAGAAATAAGGGTCTGAACCCTAATGAAAATCAGAATAGACATTTTGAAACTGTCATTTCAAAAAGTCATTATTTTGATTAATTACATGCAAATGTGTAAAAGGGTTTTGCGTTGGTGTTTATGGCAGACGAAGTATCAAGGCTGAGGATAAGAAGAAGCAGGGTAAACAGGTGTTTGGTTTTTGGTTGTATCCAGATTACAGGGGCCAGAAGACACTTCCTGAAGCTCTGTGAGACTGCAGTGGAAAGAAACTTTCAGGCTGATTTGAATCAAAGCTGGGGAGAAGTATAACAAGGGAAAATGAAGTTTCAGGGTAGTTGTCTCTGCTTAGGGAAGGAGCAACCCACGTATATGATGGGTACAGCAGCCTGAGACCACACACAGTACATCTCCTCCAAGATGCTGGGTCCTCCTGCTGACATGGGAGGAAGCTGTGAAAATAGTGGCTGCACTTACTGTACTCAGCAGGTGAGTTAGCTGGGCTCTCCAGGACTGTTCAACTGTCCTCCTCGTAGCTCTGTTTGCATGTCTGTTATTAGCATGTTTGAGTTCATCTTGAGACACATTCAGAGGGCTGCATAATTCTTGCACAAATTTTCTACACTGAAGATGTTCTGAGGATGTCCCCTCTCCTGGGTACAGTCTGAGGTGATCTAGCAGCAAAATTGAGAGATCCCTGTAGAATATCTAAGTCAGAACTGCAGTACTTATGGAGGGTTGAGCAGAGCTAACATTCATGAGCTTGAGGTGAAAGACCAATGATATCTAGAAACTGTGATGGTATATCAAGATTTCATGACTCTTCCTCAGATGCTGTATAGACATGAAGCAAATTGAGAATGAAAGGTGATAAGGGACCGTGCGGCTAGATGCAGTGTGGGCAGCAGAAGTTGACATGACTGATATCTGACTGTAGCTCTCATATGAAAAGGCATTGCTTTACCATTGCAGGAGCAAACACAACAAATTCAACTAACAAGAAGGAATGTATGCAGCAGAACATCAAATTTCTTACCAACAGTGTGGAATCTGTGGTGGAATTTAACAGATCCATACTTTCTTAGTGCTTTCTCAAGCCTCTGGCTGTCTAACTTCTGGCGGCTTCCTTCCTTCCTTCCTTCCCCAAGGCCTGCCTTCTCTTTCCAAGCCTTTCACCTGTTATCATCTGTGCTTTCTGACAGATACCCGGTATGAACGTATGAAAGAAAGTATGAAACTGCTTGAAATAAAACTACAGTTCCACATTCCATTAAAAAACTGTGGACCACCAGAATCCCAAAGTCTCACCTAATGGAAGTGACTTTATTTCACAGGGTGACAAAGACGCTTTTCATATCTTCCCCTGGAGGAGACGGTTCCCTAGGCAGTAGAAGAAGATCAACCCAAAGTAAAAGAGAAGCGGAGATGTAAAAATGAAAAGAAAGTGGGAGAGGCAAAGGAGGACTGAACTGAGATAAGGGACTGGGAGGTGTGAGACCTCTGGTGAAAGGTACAGTAAGTAGAACCTAGACACATTGTATGTGTGAAGTTCCATATTGTCAAGTGCAACATAAGGGCTCCTGATATTACAGAGGAAGGAGATGAGCCAGTGAGTGATAACTGACCACAAAAAGGATTCAGCTGCGGTGAACCGGTTAAGTTCAGTTTGGCAAATATGAGGTTAAAATTCATATGAGCCAAAAAGTGGGAATAGGAACAGAGTCAACTCTGAACTGTCTTACCTTTTCTTTTGTCACATTCATCTGAGGGTGCTTCTTCAGTCTACTTACAGGCACTCTGGGCATGACAGAGCTCATCAGAACTCACATGGGGGCACTTGGATTATCTTGCAGTGAGACAGCAAACTGGTAACAGTGAACTGAGGGTGATAGAAATTCTTTCTCAAGACAAACAAACCATCAGTTATCAAACAATAATGAAGCATTACAATTGTGTCCCGCCTGATAGAAACATCTGTGGCTCCTTGGCATGGGATCACAAAATGTCTGTACAGCAAAGTAATTTCAAGTGCTGGTGTTTCTGCTGCATTCTATCCATTCCAGAAGACAACTGCTTTAGGTGAGCAACACAAAGATGTGCTTACAGAAAGGACAATGTTTCTAGTTTACTGCACCAGCAGCAGCAGCAGCAGCACAAAATAAGCAGGCCTGACTGTTATGATTCCAGGGAGAGTCCAAATCCTCTCCTCAGTAATCAAACACAAAGCAGCGCAGCAAAGGAAGTTAATATAACCTCACGTTACGGACATTAACTCAACAATATCCGAGTAATAGCGATGAAAGCTGCACTATCCAAATAATTTACACTCTTTTCCACTGCAGGATATTTCATTGCGTGGCTCATAGCGACGTATGGACTGGCAGAAACCTGAAAGAGACACAATGGTTATGGAATGGATTTCTGTGGCACCACAAAGTCATTAAGCTGGGTGACACCCTTACCCCTGAAAACATCACAAAGTTTACATAAGATGCTGGGACCAACATAACCGCAACATTTTGGGGCAGCCTAGAGCCTCCCAGGTCACCACCAGCACTCCAATAAAGGAAACCATCGTAGATGTCAATTCTGCTGCCCTTACTTGCCAGTGCCCCACATTGGAAACACTTACATCCCTAATGGGGTTCCTGTTCCTCAAATTGCACAAGGTCTTGTGGCTTCAGCGAGGCTTCACATGTATTTTTATTTGTGTGTGTCATTTTCCATTTGCTTGCAGCTCCTTCCAGTTCTGTTGATGCCTTAATAAACACCAGAACCTCAAGGATGTGAAGGAAGTGGCTCTGGTATCAGCATCATTGTTTCTGCCAAGTAGTACAAATGTTTGTGATTGTCACAAAAAAGATGTGTGCACATCTAAGAAGATCGTTTAAACTGTGTATTACAACCCCGAGATAATGTATTTTACACCCCAGGGACAGGTGATCCAACACCCGCAGGGATAGAATATGTGGTACCAGGTGAAGGTTCTGTCTGGTGTGGTTTAAAATTAGAATGAAACAGGGTCATTTGCTCACTCTTATTCTTAGCATATAGTGAAATAATTTTTTTTAAAAATGAATATGATCAAGAAATAAGACTTTAATCACAACACACTTATTGTACAAGAGTATCTGATGTTCTGCACCTTTCCTCAGGACACAGGGTTCTAGAGGAGGGCTATACTGAAGGACACCATTCATACACTTGTCTAAAGGGAGACCGATACTGTTGATATGCACGAGGCTCAACAGTGCTGATGTTTTTGCCAAGTTCTCACAGGCCTTGAGTCACAAACACTTTTTCTTCAACTTATTTGCCTCTGCAACTGCCTGAAGGCTGAAGTAACACTGCAGAATGTAGAGGCTTCTCCAATGTCTAAGCCCAGAAAGGCTGAAACGTTGGAGAGTCCACTTCTAACTAGATGTGCAGGACCTCACCTTTTCCTTTCCCGCATGATCTTGACCATAGAAAGTAAATTTTGTCATCCCATCATGAAAACTTAATGTCCAATCACAGCTTTGAATCTGTCTTGTTTGTACTTAAATTTGAATTTCAGGAGGGAACAAGCCTCCAGGACAGAGGATGGTGTAGCGATTAAGATGTGGAAATTTCCACATAAGGGTTTCGCTCCCTGCTGCTCCTGGCGTACATTTGAGAAAGTTGTCCGAATTGCTTGAACTAAAGCAGCTGGCTGTACAAATGAATGACATAAAAGCTAAGAAATTACTTTAAAAAAAAAAAAGCTATTTATAACTAAATGTTGTATATATATATATATCGTCTCCTCAGATGGAAATACCCAGAAAATGTGTCCAGTGGGGGAAGAAAAAATTTTTTTTTAAAAATTAAAAAAAATTAGGACTCTTGTGAGAAAAGAATAGATGGGTAGGGACACATCAGCCGCTGTGTGGCATACAGTCTGAAATAAATTTAAACACCCATGCAATATTTGCAGTTTATTGTTATTAGTATACAAACAGGTGAGCATCAGACACACACAGGCATATCTGTACCACAGTGCAGCTGATTTTACAGTGTGGATATCCAACAGCACAAGTTTGCCCCTCTCAGCCTCCTCCTGCTCCTTGTATGTGCTCCCCAGGGCAAAGCTATGTAATTATACAGAAAACCAGGGCATTCGTTTCTCTTTTTAATTTAGTCAGTCTCCCAGGAAAGTCTCTACATAACAAACGCGTATCTCATCTCCCCGCACTCAGTGAAATTTAAAAAAAAAAAAAAAAAAAAAAAAAAAAACTATTGTAAATATAATTTGTCAAAGAATAAAAACTAGTCTGTTTTCTAGGGCTTTCCTACATCACTAGGTCACAATTTCCTGCATTTTAGCTAAGCTCTGAAAGCCTACCTGTGATCAGATGAAAGTAACATCTCAGGGGATGTGAATCCTGCAGAGATGAACCTGGGTAGTTGGAGGAGCTGCTTTTTTAGTTTGGCTTTGCCAGTTATGTCTATATATGCAAAATATTAAATCTTATATCTGCCAGTAAAGAATTAAGACATGCGATGGTGGGATTTCAGACTGACACACACAGAATTGTGGATGCACATAAATTACTTTCAGTACAGGATATGATTTACATGAACCAGATGTCTGACGAAGGGGGGCAAGTTATCACAGACCGTCCGCTGCACAGGTTTCTAAATGCATTTTCCCTCATCTTACTTTTCCATGGGTGTACTGGCCCTCCGGCTATCAGTTCAAATGTTTTTTCCTTCCACAACCTGTTCCGACTACAGACTTTTCAATCCAAAGGTTTTCGTTCCATGAAGGTGACCAGTGTTTGCGTGTCCTTCTCTGCCTCCCACTTAGTCGAGCAAAATGGTTCTCTCTAATTCTTCCGTTAGTGTCTATTGGACAAAATATATATATTTCCCCCCCCCCAGCTTGGAAAAATTTCCTGAAGATAGGCTTCTAAAAATACAATGTTTATAGTAATGTAGTAAAAGCAACACTACACTACTGACACAGTGCAGAGATAAAGTTTAAAAATACAGTCAAGGTTATTCTAGCTAACACACAAAAACAATCTTGGCCTGGCAAAGATAAGTAAAGCCATTTTGTATAAGTTCATGAGTACCGTGCAGTCAACTGAGCTACAACGCAATGGATGCCCTGTTTCTGTGTAGTGCTCTCTCACACACACACACACACACACACACACACACACACACCTGTTGCCTTCTTGAACAAGGTCACAAAAAACTAGCAGCATCCAACGTGAACAAACTAAATCAGATGATACAACTAAATGATGATACAGCCTGACTGGCAGAAGTAGTACAGAAGAAAAAATTGCAATAGATTCCTTTCAGGTCACATACTACAAACTGTATATAAACACTCTGTTAAAGATTTCCTTTATACCCACGCCTGAAATGCAAACAGCAGGTTAATCTCCCCATAACCTAAATACATCCACTGACCAATGAAGGAAGACAGACAAGATTTCTCCTGCAGTGTGTGTTTGTGGCACGATGGACCCTATGTGACTTTTTACTCGTGTAGCTTGTGAATGAAGTCCAGAGTGCACATCTTCACACTCTTTCAGGTATCAACTATGATTGGCACCAATGTTCTTCTGCAACTGTCACTTCAACATATGGTTCTACAGACACTTCTGTCTCTGAAAAGGGTTCCAAAGTCTTGTGTGCTTCAGCAAAGTGCTTCCATAACTGAGGATTCCAGCACAGGGGTCCATTGCCATGTCTGTGCTTGCACAGCCTTATATACAAATGCAGCTTTCTGTGGCCTTGTGTGTCACTGAGCATGGGTTCAAGGCTTCAGATGTCTCAGAAAGTGTCTTTTTTAAGCTAAAACCAACAGATTACATTATTTTTAACTGGCTTAGCACCAAACAACTGTAAAACTAAATTCAGTTCATCAGGTATCAAAGGCCAGCACACATACGGACAAATAAGAACTGCAATCATGTGCATTTGCTATAAACAGTGCTGAAAAGTATAACTGATCATGACACAGAGAGGTAAATAATAAGTTGGGAATCTACTTCAAGTTCAAGGTGCTATTCTTTTACAATGGGTTACTCTTCTCACACTGCAGCTAACACTGTTATATTACAAACTATTTCGTTTCCTATCTGTATGTTGGCAGTTAGTTCCAAAAATCTTTTGTAAGAACAGAAATGAAGGAGAAAGTGACAGATTATTTTCTTTAACCATTCTTCTATGATACTGAGCACAACCAGTGTTCCAGAAACAAGGTGTGTTAAGATGGCCAGGTCCACCGACTGTGCAGCTGTACGATGCTGTGAAAGTTTTGCAGGAATGAGTGAGTGCAAAAGGCTACCAGTTCTGCGGCAAAAGCTTGGTGAATGGAGAATCATAGTGTTGAGTATTGAAAAAGTGCACCGTGGGGCTCTTTTGCACTTTTCTTGTTTTAGTAGTAGTCTTCGTAGTTCTTGGGGTTCAAGCAGTAGAGGATGGCTCCCCCAAAGGAAAAGATGGTGGATCCCCAAGCCAGACCGTAGCCCCAGTTGAACTCGTGGTATATCCTTAAGCTGATGGTCTCGATGAACTTGATGGGGTAGAGCACTAGACTGCACACCTGCAGCACAACTGAATGGAAGACACAGACCAAGAATGAAGGCAAAGGGGGGGGGGCATTTCAATCTGTTGCATCACTTATTATTTCACTCCTCAACAAATATGTCTCTGTCTATTTGATGTTTAAACAGTCTCCATAAATTGCTTTAGCAGCATTTGTAACAAGACACTGACTATAAAGCCCCAAAAAGATCAAAGTGACTACCTTCAAAAGACTAAATGTAAAGAAAGCTAATGTTAATGCCTGTTCTAGGTACACTGACACCATCTCAAAAAGCACTGTAAATTACCCTTACATCAGGCTGGCAATCAATGAGACCAAGGCTTTTGAAGGCATTGAATTAAACATAAAAAACAGACTCTCTACACAAGGGACTACAAGCAGAACTGTAAATGCAACACTTAAGTCCAAACTATTCCACAGTCGTAAATCCCAAACATATACCATTGCTTGAGTTATATAAAGCATTGTATCAAAAAAGCAAAAATATTGGAAGGAAATTTGTATTTATAAAAAAAATACCTGCAAGCACAATAATTAACATTAATTCGGGAAGAGCATAAAACTTTCAGTGTAATTAAAATTATGTGGCACAGGGTGCTTTTCCAAAAGCGTTAAACAGCTAGAAAAGCCCCTAAGTCTAAGGATACGGAAAGCCTCTAATCCATTAACACACAGCACACGCTAATCTCACGGCTAACAGCACCGCAACAAGGCAGAAACAAGCAAATGAGAGTAGAGCAAATTACCAAACAAACAAAGCCCGTTCCTCTGCAAGATTCACACAACAACGGCTCACTGTGTAATAAACCTTTATCGCATTTTGACCCCGAGTCACACTTTCCAAGCAAAATGTTGCCCAGACACCAAACATTACAGAGGCCTGAATGAAGAGGCTGCCAGTGCTTCTCATCTCAGAGACATCCTGGTTCAGGACATTACTTAAAAATGTGAAATTATCATCATGCAGTACAAGCAATACAATTAAACTATAATAAACCATGGCTTATTTCCCAAAACCATGTTAACACTGCAAAGATCATAATGTTCATTGTTAATATTCGGATATTATATTACAATTTTTTACACTGCTTGTTACAGCCAAAGTTCTGATGGTTTTGGGAGACGGCCTCAGGCTGTTGTGACAAATGGCGCAGCACTGCAGGACCTCATGCATGAAGTCACTTGGAAATACAAGCAAGGAAACACAAAAAACAGAAAGACATTCATAATCCTGAAAGAATAGGTTGAGAGAGCAGGGAATGCACCTTCATTTTGTCATGTAGTAAAGGAAAATAGCTTTTGCTCTCATACAGTTTAAAAAAAAATACATTTAAAAATTACTAATATGCAAAACTGTTTCTGTGCATACATGTGTATGTAGTAGAAGAATAGCGCAACTATGCCACATCTGCATTTACATGAGTGTGTGTGAGAGAGAGAGAGAGAGAGAGAGAGAGAGAGAGAGAGAGAGAGAGAGAGAGTGTGTGTGTGTGTGTGTGAGTGAGTGAGTGAGTGAGTGAGTGAGTGAGAGAGCGAGCGAGCGAGAGAGCGAGTGAGAGAGCGAGTGAGAGAGCGAGTGAGAGAGCGAGTGAGAGCGAGCGCATGAGAAGAGGTAACCACATTACCTGCAGCAAAGAGCATCACAGCGACAGGTCTGTAGAAGCGTCTTCTGGAGCCGACACACACAGACACAAGACCCACCAGGAAGGAGAGGAGAATGAGGCCAGCTCCGCCCAGCAACAAGGCCAGGGTGGCAATCTGCCAGTCTGCCAGGAAAGGGAACACAGCAGAGAGTGGGGGGGGTTAGACAAATGAGAGTTAGTATGTAAACCCTGGGAGGAAGCAAAATGGGCAAAACGGAGGGTGGGGGCATCTCCTGAAACAGCATGACAGTTGAAGGTACAGGAGAACAGCACATCTGACTGCAGCCACTGATAACAGCTCTGCTATCTTCAGGCACTTAGGCCACAATCTCCTTCAAAATCAAACTCTCATGCACCCATTTTGTGCCCGTTTCCCATATACTGTGGCCTAAAATGCTTAAACTTTTTTTTTTTTTTTTAAACAGCAAATATGTTTACCGAAAAACAAAAAAGCATGTCCCTTCCTACAATTGAAAACAGGGTGGAATTTCCATCTGCTCCTTTGCAAAGTCCTCGCTTTAACACATGGGAATTATTCATTCCTGCAACCAGAAGCATCCCTCTTTTGTCCAAAAATAGTAGAGTATCCCTGAGCCAGGGGTATCAGGCCATATTAAGACGCAAAACCCAGTCTCTCACGACACGAGCAGCAACCCGGACCTTGTCGCCAATAAGCAAAGACCACTTAGTGACGTCTCGGGAGCTGCTCTATCCACCTTCCAGCTGCAACTCTTTAGCCAGACAGACAGATGCTGGGGGATTACCGTGGTACAGCAATGCTCCAGCTGCAGTTTTCTGCACCACCGGCAACAAAAGGCAGCCACCTGAAGCACTCAGTCACCAATAGGTACACACATTTCAGTGTGGTGACAGGATCGCTACAATAGCTTCTCCCACTATCATTATTAAAATATGACAACTGCCTAGCTCATGATTTTATCCAGAGAAACATTATTTGTTTGTTTTTTTTTTTTTTTTTTTTTTTTTTTACTTTAAACAGCTTTATATTTTAATGCACCAACACAGGTTAAACATCCCGCCCCACAAATGCTCCTCTTTGACTACTCTGCAGCCCAGCTACAACACACCATTGCCCTTGCGGCACTTTCATTCAGCCAGCTGGGAGCACAGTCCTCTCTTTCTGCCAGACCCAGCGCAGTACCTTGAGAGGAATGAGGTCGTGCTGAGCTTCAAACCCAATCCTCAAACTGCACACAGAAATGGCAGCCTCATCACCATCAGGTCATTCCTTCTAGAGAACAATGTGCACCTCCACAGCACAGCATTCAGGCAGTGGTCACAAAGAGAAGGCAGTGAACCCCATTTGCACAGAGCACAGCCCACACACTGACTGCAGTGAACAGTTGGCCACCCACTGAGAAGAGAGAAGAGAGCAAATCTTAGCCGATTATCTGCTGCTGTGATTCTCCTCTATGAAAATTACTGTCCCCCTTAAAAATTTAATGTGTGTCCCAGCTAAAGTCAGTAAAAACCAAATGTACAGCAGCTGACTTTGTCACGTAAATTAAACAGATTTCTGTCATTTTTTGACCAAGGGTGTAATTACTATTATTTTACAGGCTGTTAGCAGATTGTTGATACACTGGTAAAACAAAACATTGGAAATCCGTTATTTGCCCTGGGATGTTTTTCGGTGCTTGACACATGTTTGTTCAATGAGTGTAAAATTATGGATTATAGAGACCTTAGGGAGGACAAATGATGTTTCAAATAACAAAATTTCACCCATCTATCCATTGTCAGAAATCACTGATCCAGTTCAGGGTCACAGCGGTCCAGATCTCATCCTCCAAACAGAGCGAAGCACGAGGCAGGGTGCAGCCTGGACAGAACACCAGTCCAACGCACCATAGCCAAACACACTCATTCACACACATGCACCTATGTACGCACATGGAGCAATTTAGTCTCCAGTCCACCTAAACACATGCCTTTGGACTCTGAGACGATACCCATACAAATACAGGGGCAACACAGAAGACTCCGCAGAGTCTGAACAGGAATTCAAATAAATACTTCAACTCTAAGCAATGTGTGGTATATTTAAGTATCACTCAGAATCCTTCTACCCACAGAGATTTTTAACTTCAAATTATGGCAAGACTCAAGGAATGTCTCAGTATTATTATTCATAAGAATTTATTTTAAATCAAAATGTTTCACAACAGAAACATCACAATTACTTTTACAAATATGTTTTTTAAATCCATACTATGAAAATCATTTTGCAAATGTTTATTAGGAAAGCAACACAAATTTGCTAGCAAATGAAAATGTCTATGAATAAAATAAAGGAAAATAATAAGGAAATATATATGTTAGATACAGGTCATATCTGTCAGCCCTTCCCTGAACAACCTTTTTCTTTTTACAGGTGAACACTAGAAGTCTATCGAGGTCAAGAAGTAAATGTGACAACATCTGTTTTTATGCAAGCAACAACCACTCATAGCTTTATGGTTACTGGTTCACATTGATTTTCTGTACAAGGAAATGTATAAATTGTACTATACATTACAAACATCTAATTCACATGATAAAAATCTATCCAGAGCAGTAAAAAAATGTTTATTTAAAAAAAAAAAAAAAAAAAAAAAAAAAAAAAGCACAAATCATGGACTGCAGGTGATCCTCGCACCCCAATCTGAGAGCTGTTCATGGAAGTGTGACCATGAGGGTCCAATCTCATGTCCCTAGCGAGATACACAGGACTGACCGTTCTATCCTGTCCGTTACACATCGCTGTTCATTTTCATACAGATAATCGTTCTGCTCAAATGGTTACTCATTTTTCCACAGTGCTATTTGCACTTCACGCTATTCTACATCAACAAAGCCTCTTGCCCTTTTACTATTCTGTATAATAATCTTCTTTATGTAGCTGGAGCCTCTGTCGAAAGCAACTCACAATGTCAGGTTTGTTTGTAAATTTCTATTACACACTCACTATCATTTATCCTGATATCATTAGCAATCCTGCTTATCCTAGACAGGGTCACAGTGGTTTACAATCTCTCCTGCAAGCATAGGGTGCAGGCATAGGCAGGCCATAGTCTGAACTGGACTTCAGATATCATCGGGTAGCCATATAAGTTCACACAAAACAGGCAATTTCAGAGTTACCAATAAGCTTGAAAGACAAGGGTTTGGAGTACTGGAGGAAACCAACATCAAAACTGGGAGAACATGAATCTGCACACGAGAAGAGGATTGAACCTACATCCAAATGCACTATGAGGGAGCCGTTCTACTGACGGCACCAGTCAGCTTTGAACACAGATCATTTCAGAGAAATTCTCATCTTTTACACAGTAATTTACAAACTTTAACTGTAAATCATCATCATCATCATCTCGTGCCATCCTCTGTTGCTACAGTCCAAATGACAGCACAGCAGCATTCAACCCATGAAAAAAAAGCCAAGGTGCACACAGATGTCTGCCTCCTGCATACAGCGCAGAACACAACAGCAAGCTTCTCACACACATGCCATGGAGTCCCTGCAGATGCCGTGCTTATGATCTTTCAAGGACACAGCTATTTTAATAAAGGTAATGAGACATTAATAATGCCCAGGAACAGAGTGACTGCCAATAACATGGGCTGTGGAACCTTCATCAAACACTTAGCCAAACCATCAACATATCCAGCCACTTTCAGCCATATTGTCAGTCGCAATGTTTTCGTGCAAGTTCATTAAAACCATTTCCGCATTGGACATAAAGCAGTACAGTTCCTGTGCCCCTCCCGAGTAAATTAGCAGGCAGAAAGAACAGCCAGTGAGGCTCTTTCCCAGGAGAGACACCACAGGGCACTACATTGCTTTCACATGACATGAAGCACGAGGATTATTTAGGGCCCCTGAGAACTTGAGCAGGCCTCCCTCCAAAACAATTTCTCTGGTTCCTTGATGAATTTCATCCAATATTACTCTGAGCCAAGAAGAACCAAGAGAGGATAAATTTGGAGCTACGTTTACTTTACAGTACTTAACAATGACATAACACGACAGTTCCATCATCATAACCAAATCCTTCAAAATAAATAAACCCTTTGCAGAACCCCATACAGCAGCCTTAAAGGGAGCCTCACCATGAAAGGTTAACTGTCAGCATCCAAAGAAAGTCACCATCTCGGCAATCTGCATGCCACAGACCGTTTTCGTCGAGAGTGAGGACAAGACTCTCCTCACATTCATAATTCATGTCTGCAACATTTGAGCAGAAGCCTGTCCCTGTTCAGCGGCTGTGGGCAGGGTGGACGTGGTCGCTGTAGGGCCGGGCACGGCTGCTCCAGCTGCAAGCGCCACTTCCAGGGAGGGTGCTTAAAACCATTCCAAGCAGAGAGCCTCAGTGGAAAAGGGATCTCACCTCCCCTTTGTTGCAGTTTATTGAAAGACCTCTATTAAATATTGAAGATCCGAGCTCTCCGTCGACCGCACTCTTTGTGAAAGTGAGGTGCGGGGGATATGCAGATTCCAGAGGCACTGGCTGCCATCTAAGCAGGAATTACTCTAATATTCTGTAATGAGATAACACGCTGCTCAGTATCCTCCTGTCTTTCTTCACCTCTGTGATGAAAGAGGTTTTCTGGATTAGATATAACTGACTGCCTGCTTACAATAGGCAGCTAATGTGGCTGAGAAAGTATTTACAATGAATGTGAGAAAACCCTCACATCAGCCCAGATCTATTATGCCCTTCTTCTAACTGCAAGAATTAAGTGAACAGCTTGCTGAGTGACTTAAATGAAAATATAATCGGACCTTTTTCCCATTTTTGCATTATTTACACACGATGGGGGCAAAAGAGACACATTTAATACTGGAGGAGGTGGTGAAAACAAGTTCTCTGCCTATCAGAAGAACATCTGTGTAGAACGGATTACCTTCATGCTGGTCGAGATGGTCTCCCGTATGAGCCCAAAATCCATATAGACACTGGAGACAAGCATGTTGCTGCTACTTACACATTCTGCTGCTGCTGCTAAACACCCGCCTACAACTGTCAAGCCATATTTGGCACTTCAGTAATAGATAAACATCTCCTCTCATATTGAAAACAGAGCACTCATCTACGGGGTGGGCTAATTACGTCCTTCTGACAGTCCATTTTGTGGGTGGGGGTCCATCCCTCTCCTCCCTTCCCTATTCCAACACTTACGATTTAGAAAACAAAGCAAACAGCAGCCTTGATTCCCAATAACAGAATAGATATTCTGTTAACCTTTTTCTCCATAATTAGGTTTTTACCTTAGGTTTTCACACCAATTTAATCACTTCCAAGCCCGATTCTAGCTCAGCTGGTTGGAGCCCTCCTACTGCAGTCCTGGATGCTTCAAAGGCAGACAGATTATGTTTCCCCCGATAACACTCTCTGACAAGAACTGCTTTCTTGTCACACGACAGGTCACACTGAGGCATGCAGAGGAGCCACCACCGACTGACACAAAGTCACATCTCTCGCTGCCTGCAAGCAACCGACAATCTACAAAATGCTTAACAAGCCTATAGGAGGTGCTTATGCAGTGGGAAGTCTAAACAGCCCATCTCACTTAAACCCTCCCTCATGCAGCAGAACGATGTCAATTATCCTCCTCTGCTGCAGAACGTCTGCTCATAAATTGGTGTACAATGTGACTCGGACTCCAGCCATGTTCTGAGCCACTGGACATATGCTGAAAATGAACACCTTGACTCAACGGTCTCTGTTTGCAAACACAGAGTTATTGTGGTGGTTTGTTTTTGTCATGTAGCACAGTAATAGGATCAGTGCACCAGTTCCCTTCCCAGGACATGACACACCGCTGGCACATGATTCCATAACATCTCTCACCCCTGACTCGCTCGGTCACGCTCCCAGGGCACCTTTGCTCACCTGCAGGGACACACAGCACACTGACTAATTCATGAGAGTGCTCACTTACTCAAAGGATTCACTCATTCAAAGGAGTGTTGAATATTCGTGCTGTCATTCACAGCCTCACCTGCAGGACCACAACTGGTCATTCACATCACTTCTACACACTTACTGTGTGCTCACAGGCACATGTTTCTGAAGCCCAGCAGCGATGGGCACTACATCACCTCACTATGTAGTTTTCAAGTGATATCTGTGACAGTTAGTGCCCCAGGACCATATCCAATAGGTGTCGTCCTCCATCTGATAGGACGGACACATGGGGTCAAGTGGATCCTGGCAATTGAAGCCACTCGAGTGGAATACAGAACACAAAGCACACAGATGTGGCAAAACATCTCAATGGAAGCGATGGGGATCCATGCAAGATCACAGGATGAATGATCACAGTGCCTGCAGGATTACCGTTTTCATCACGATCACGGGCTGCTTTCTATGAACGGAATGGTTTGAGCACTACATTAAAGAAAAACTGAATTAGCAGAATAGTTGCTAGGTTTGTAGGACTTCTGAGATCCCTTGCTTTGCAGGGATCTCACCAACATGTCTGAGTTGGCAGTACCACTCTACACACTACATTTCCTTTGACAACACTGTTTGCAGACCTCAACAGTTAACATGCAAATGCAACAGTATTGATTATTCCCCACTTTACACAGCTGTCTCTGTATTCTGTCATCAATTCCTAATGTGATGACCGGTTGTGCACACTGAGCAACTCGAGATCTAAACACATCCTCATACAGAGACACAATCTGAATACAAAAACAATGCAATAAAGGACAAAATCTGGTCTGAGGAGTATCTGGCTCCTGTCCAATTGCTTGTTTTCTCTCCAGAGGAATTATATTGCCTTGCTGTTTATACACATTTACACAGTACATGAGTAGATTGTACGTGATTTTTCAACAGTGTGACATCTGCACAAGTTCAAAACAGTTGTAAATTTGTCCAGAGGACATTGACTTGTATCTCATAACTTTCTGTAGTCTTTTTCATTTTATCCAACAGTATCTGTTTATAATGTCTGGAGGGCATAACATCATCCAAGTGCACACAAAAATCAGTGCTCCTGAGCTTAGCTGAACAAGATGAGGTGTATAAGACTTCTTGGTGAGATGTCAGCGCGTGTACAGCAGTAGTTTGGATAGCCCTTCTGCTCTTGTTAACCCATTAAAGACTGTAAATTGAAGAACTTTCAACGGGTAATTCAAATGCTAAATTTTCTATTCCACACTGAAACTAAAGCCCAAGTAAACATGCTGGATGTTATTGTACATGGCAAAACATTCTGCACTTTCCTCTGCTGTGTTCACAAAGTTGACACAAGACCATGTGTTGCTACCAACAATAGATGCTACTGTTAGAAGCTCAGATTAGGAAATCCATGAGGTCATGGTTTACTCCGAATGCAAACCACCAACCCACTCCCCAGAGGCCGTCACAAGCCAAGTCCCAAAAACCACAGGTTAAATCACTACCCTCTCCATCACTGCATAGCTAACTGACCACATCTGAAGACCATTTTAAAGGAATTACACATCAAATGCATTGTGAATAATATAAGCAGTGCTGTTCTCAAAGGAAAAAGTAATATGGCTACACATTTTATGTTTGCCATTTTGGAAACAACATAAGTCTAGTAAAAGCTCTTCAAACAAATTAACATTGTGATGTAACGCAACATTATGAGGAAACCCATATTTAAATTTAAAACAAAAACTGTCCAGTATACATGTGTAAGTTGTCTATTTTTACTGCTGTATTTACCAGCACAACAAATGTTTTCCCATAAAAGGTGTCCATTCAATATATAATGAAATTCCCTGTTAATCTGACAGGAGTATAATGATATGCTGCTAACTGTGTGGTATTCAGCATTTTTACAACCACTTTACACTCAGCAACATTATGGAGTAAAAGTGACAATCGGCATTGTAATCATATACACGAGTAAGACCAGATAATAGTGTATTATACCCCAATTAGCAACCGAGAATAATGACTTGGTGGGGCTGGCAGATAGTGGGGCTGTGAAGGAGCAGACAGAGGGAGAAGAAGGCGCTCCGTTCCTGGTTTATCTGAGAGACACGGAGAACTTCGACAAGCTGCCGTGACATCCAGTCTGACGCGTTGCGCTTCGAGCCAGTGATAATGTGCAGATTTGCTGATATGGAATATCTGTGCATAATTACAAATGGAAAGTAAAGATTTTAGATATGGCCCTTGATTAAAGCATTTAGATTTTAATTAAATTTCTACAGTAGCAGCATAGACTTATTTTTCAAATCCCTTCATATCTGAGCGAACGCATCTGAATCAATCAACTGAAGCACTGGAAATTTCACAGCTATGTGATCAGGTGTCAGCAAAAATACCGAAATTCTTCCACATCCTTACATCAGTCCACGTTAACTTATTCGGTAGAATACAGAGAATCAGGAGCAAATTTTTTAAAAGAAATTGCTTAATATACAGGTATGCAGAGCATTCGTTCTGGAAAAGAACATTTGTTGGTTTTTTGCTTCTCCCCCAGGCGCATTTGTGTGTCCTGGGGTTATACGGAATTCCAGTGTCTATTCAGCTTTTAACTGCCCAAAAAAAAAAAAAAAAGGTCATGCACAAGTTTGTCTTATGACACGAAAAGCACAGGTTAATCCAGCAATAAAGTGCAGCATTTCATAATATACAACTGCATTAACACTTTTTTCCCCTCAAACTACTCACCCATGAACATACCCACATACATAAAGTAAAACCTTGCCGAGATGATAACAGATGTTTTCATTTATGCATACATTTACGCCGCCAGCAGTACCACATTTAATCCAACTGGTCAAAGAATACAGCTAAAGTATTTTAAAAATAACAGCTTTTTTTTTTTTTTTTTTTTTTTTTTTTTTTTTTTTTTAAACATATCTCGGGGGAAAACCAGTTTTTAAACAAGCAAAAAAAAGTGAGGTTCCCCCCCAGACATTAAGCGGACACTAAATGTGAGAAAACCCTCAGAAATAGCCAAATAAAAAAGTAGAAATGCTTCCCCCCCAACACTTGTATGTTGGGGCGCATTTTTTTCTGCACAGTTCCCAAAATCAAAACTGGTGCTGCTCTCGGTGCCGGAATGAACCAAAGTTAATTTTACTTTGTGGCACAGTTTAAAAACATGTGGCAAAACACAGCAGCGCACGCCTGAAGCCCACCATGTGCGCAGTGTTTACCACAGCAGCGCACAGCAAACAGCGCAGCAGCAGAAGAAGCAGCGGCGCCGAGAAACGCGAGGCGCTCGTGCGGCGGGACGCCGCGTCTCCCTGGCGACTAATCTGGAGGCACGCGGCTCGCCGGCGGTTTTGTTCCCAAACCGCGCCTCAGAGCAGCTCCTCGGACCGCTGAGGCAACACAACAAAGGCTCGCTTTCTCAGCCAACAAAGGCCGAATAATGAAAACCCCCAGAATAAAGAAAGCCCAGAAAGACGAAAGAGACGCAGCACATTCCCAGGCGGCTCCGCATCACTTTTACCTCGACTAAAACAAAGTTTCTCCCGCAGCATGGAGACCACAAGCAACCAGCACACTGGAAACCGCAGCAAGACACGAACAAGGGGGGCGGTTTTACTCTTTCCCTGTAGCCGGGGTCTCCGCTTCTACGCTCTTTTTCTTAATAAAGTCCCGCAAAGTCAAACACACGAAAAAACGAAATTACTCCCCAAAGTACTTCAGGCTCCGACACCCGACCCAGTGACACGTTTAATCGTTCATTCCGTCGTCGAGGTTGCATCGTGGATTAAGTTGGTGCGGCGGGGCATCAATCGTGGGAAGCCAGGACATTTGTACTGGGACTAAATGAGTTGTCCGCCCTTGCTTTTCCACAGGGAACGAGACGCCGCCGGGTGGGACGGCAAGGTGCGCGGCGGCCACAAGCGCTTAGTCCCCTCGCACCACCACTTCGTCAATGAAAATGCAAATATTATTTAAAACAGCCCTTTCGCTTGCCGTATTATTTCAAATCGAAACGTTCTCCCTCCCACATAAATAAGTGTGTGTGTGTGTGTGTTGGGAGCCCCCGTACGCGAGGTGTCTCACCTGTCTCCAGCGTGCTGCCGCACTGCCAGCCGTCCGAGGCCGCCACCTTCCAGCACGACTCCCACAGGGACAGGTAGTAATGGTTGTCGGCGGTGACCCACGCGGGGCTGACCACAGCCCCGACCACCAGGCACAGCGCGAGGAAGATGCACACCAAGCCCACCAACTTCAGGGGCGTCAGCACCGAGCCGCGCACTTCCTCCGCTCCATTGGCGGAGGAAGCCATGCCGCCCGACGTCGGAGCTGCAGTATTTTCTGCAATGTTTGAGCACAGCGGCTTCCCTCGCCCAGCGATGCCGTCAGGGATGAGGAGGTGAGCGGCTCCCCGGCGGGCAGCGCCGATGCCGCAGCTCCCGTTCTCCCTTGCACGAGGGCTGCTGCGGAGAATCGACCGCGCGGCCCGCCTCGTTAGTGCAATGACGTCATGACATCTCCGAAAATCCACGCGTGTCACCTGCTGGGTCCTAAAGCCTCGAAATCCCGAGGGTTTACGAGTGGTGCGGGATTGCGAGGGGCCCGCCTCCTTCCTGAGGTTTCTTAACACCTTAGCGTTGTTGTGAAGGCTCTGACTCGGCTTTTCCCCCGACTGCAGGCAAGGGTTTTCTGAAGGACATTAAAAAAAAAAAAAAAAAAAAAAGCTGTGGAAATGTCCTCAGTGGGCCACTAGGCACCACTGTCATTTGGGCCCTTGCTATCTAATCCTGGTTTGAAGCCCACTCCTGCTGCAGTGCTCTTCAGTGGGGTACTTTTCCCAAATTAGAAGCCGTTGACCAAGAACCAGTAACAATATCCTGTATAAACTGGTAAATTGGGGTAAAGTTGATTAATCCACATTGTAGCTCTCATTAAAGTGTGCTGTCAGCTGGGCAGAAGTTATGGTCGCTCTGGATGCAGAAATATGTATACCCGGGGGCAGGCTTGAACAAAAAATGCCACACTTTTGAGGTTTTCATAGTTTTATGACTTTCTGTGGAAGCTTTGTAGATTACCAACTTCATCAGTTTCCGCTGGGTTCCTGTTTACTTCCACTGTTGCCTCCACGGCCTCTTCTGTCCGTCAGTTCCCGTGGCATCCGTTTTCACCGGCTATCTTTGTCCAGTTATACAGTATCTGGTTTATTGTTCTCTAATTTGTATATTTAATTTGCAGCACACCGGTCAAAAATGATCTGAGTCCAGCTGAGCTCAATTTATACATTTAAGATTTGTAATAAATTTAGGATATGCGGTAAGTCATGTGGGCCTTCTTTCGCCTTATTCTGGTCTGAGAGACACTGTTTGGAAAAACTGCTACCGCTTTGTTTCTGCCTTTGAAAGCAGTCTTCCTGAGTGTGGAGTTCTGGATGATGTTCTTTGATAGCCAGACATCAGGGCAGCAATGAGAACGACTTCTGGCTTCTACTGTGACATGCATCTCTGAAGTTCAAAGGATAGATGGGAGAAAAAATAGGAATAGTAAAAATGCTCAGCTGAGGGCTATTAGAAAGGTGAAATGACTTTTAAAAAATGTAGTTCCAGCTCTTTAGTCTCAAAGTGGCATTGAGGCTGACACTCCAAATCTGACCGGTTAGCCATTTAGACTCTGCATTTTTAAGCTTGTAGGATATTAAAGTTCAGCTTACAAGAACACTTCTTTTCCCTCCATTTTCTTTGTCTCCACTTGTTTCTGCTTCTTTGATGTAATCAAACTGTCATCTGATGTTAGAAGTTCCTTGTTGCATCCTCCCAGTTTGACATTATGTGAGCTGCTCAGCTGGATACAGGCAGCCTACCAAGGCTAAGTTGTGCATGCTAGATCACAGGTCGCTTGGATTGGGTCTGAATGCTGTGAGGGAGATTGGCACTAAATTAGGTAGAGCGCTGTGGTTCTCAACAGGTAAGTGGTACTGTCAGCAGTGCTATGCTGTCTCCAGTGAGTGGCTTCTCCAATCAGCGCACAGCTTTCATAGTAGGGCACTGGGTAATTTGTAGTGTGTAAATAGGAAAGTGAAGGTTGGCATGCAGGGATGTGAACCAGTGGTCTGTACACCAGTCTGACTGGCATGTCATGCCATTGTACTTCATCAGGTTAGAAAGAGAACTAAGCAGTATAAAAGCAGCAAAGGAAAATACCCAATAATTAACCAAAAAGCTTATCTGGATCTGGTCCTACAATACATTTAATTCTTTCAAAACCCTGCTAAATAACCCTATTTATTTGTGAATGTCTTTTATCCCTTTATACTGCAAGCATACACACCTTTTGCAAGTGGATGGCTGTGATGTGTAAATGTGTGTATGCTAATATGAGAGTGTCCCGCCATGCAAGACTGAGGGGAAAATATAGTTTAATTAAAGGGTAAAAACAGTTTAAAATGATGGTAGATGCAGGAAAATGGATATGGATGCTTCTTTATTAGTTCCATGAGATCAGTGCTGCGGCTCTGCACCTGAAGTCCCCCGGCTCCCGCTGAGACTTGGCATGTCTATGTTAATGAAAGGCTGCAGACGTGATGACCTTCCCACCTTGTACATTCGCAAAGTCACAGATGTCGCTGCTCCTCCTGTTGTATCTTCCACACTCTCTTGCTTTCCTTTCCAAGACAAAACATAAAAAAAATTAGAGGCAGAAGTATGCTGAAGGTTAATAAAAGTTCCCTTGGTGCAGATGACCCTAATAAACCTCTTTTACCAGAATGTACAGTGAGTGTCAAATACAAAAGCGGTCAGTCCTCATGTCAGAGTTTATTTTTTAGAAATTGTCATTTTGTTGTCAGATACTTTCAGCTGGGAGTTGCTGATGAAGTTGGGCTGCTTGTGATAGAACTCAAAAGCTGATTTTATTTTGCTGCCAGAAATGAAACAGTTATTAAATTATTAACTTATTGTGTATGAATAAAACTGGTAGGAAATGATGAAAAATGTTTTTAGTTATCTGAAAGTGTACACTTAAATATGACTTATTTTTCAGTATGGGCCATTGTTAGACTTACTGTACTTCAGTCACCTTTGCACTCAATAAATTATAGGATCTGTATCTGTTGAGTTGAAATAATATGTGATTTAGGGGTCATGTGCTATGTATGTTGTGCCAGCATAGAAAGACCATTGGGACAGGAGTCTCCTTTTATTCAGGAAAAAAAAAAAACTCTTCTCTCTCAGGAAAAATGCTGTACTTTCCACAACCATGTTTTGTAGACAGAGCTGCTCTGTCTTCCCTGTGTTGTCATTGACAGTGCTGTGCAATGTTGTCACTGAAATTTTATACTGAGCTTTGAGGAGATGTGCTGTATCTTGAGAAGTGAGCTGTCACCTGCTCGTGAGGAGGGGTACTGCAGGAAAGGGTGATCCAAGCCTTTAAGGAGCTGATGTGCAACGCAGTTTATTGTTAAATAAGCAGAGACTTGTGGGTTGCCAGTCACAGCTGATTCATCACCTGGAGCAAAGCTGTTAAACTGATCAGACGGAAAGCTGCTGATTTGAACCAAAGGTAAATGATCTCAAAAAGGAAAGAAAATTAAAGCAATTTTAGGAAAAAAAGTGCTGCAGATAAGCCTGTTTTTATGTCTGCAGATTTTAATGTTCTTGTATAAACATACAGTAATAAGAGGAGTCAAAATTCTCTTTATTTAGGTCCTGCATGTACTTGTGCTTGCGCATGTGTGCAGATGCCTCTGCCTGTGTCCGCGTAGCTGTTTATACAGTAGCCACACAGAATGAAATGAGAACCCCTATCCCTATAAAGATAGGAATGGTCCTGCATTATTCATTATTTTGTCCTGATTTAACAACTTTTAAGAAAGGAGCTTAAAGAAACAGACAGGCAAGACATTTGCCCATAATTAACCACTTAAACACAGACCCCTCTGAGCACTGCTTCCTTTAAACAAGAGTTGTAAATCTAGGATTTCTGGATCACCGTGAATAAAAAGTAAGCGATTACTGTTTAAATTTGAACTGTTTTATAATATTCTGCTTATGTACTAGAGCCAATATAATAATTTTGTGCATGCCAAACATGGAAAGGGTACAATGATTCATGTTTCATATGAAAGGATGGAGGATCTGAGAAAGGACAGCATCTTGTCCTTTTGGTTGAGGTTGTATGGGTCACCCAGCGTGGTCACGGTGAGGCAATTTCACATCCGCAGGAGAGATGTCTAACTGAGCTGTTGAATACCAGGGATAGGCAGCCACACCCCACCTCCTCTCCTTGCAGAAAGAGCTGAGTCACACATAACAAGACTAAAAGCAACAGAAGGAATCTCAGTCACAAGACATTTGGGATGAGGACATTTTTACTGACTTCATCTAAAGAAATGCATCATGGCGAAAACAAGTAAGCAGCTCTCAAAGAAAAATGTCTGCCTTCTTAGAAACCTGAGGGGGACTGAAATGATAAAAAAAGGTTGATTCTCCTGCCACCGCCATTATCGCAGCAGGCAGCTTGGTCACTGATGTTGTGGTTCTTGGGATGGAGTAAGCAGAAGCCCCTGTATGTCTTTAAATGGACCGACCATAGAGGGCCAAGGGAGAAGGGGAGCAACCCTATGTCAACACACACTGATTCTGGGTCAGCAGGGGGCTGATGGAGTGAGAGAGAAAGCAACTATTTACCAGCACACACACTGACTCTGCATCAACAGGAGGCTGATGGCAAGAACATCCTTTCGGGATTCATACACTCTCTTATTTTCTTCCCCTGAACACGTACAAATGCCCAGTACTAAGAACTAAAAAAGCTGTTCACCACAAACCTGTTTCAAACCAAGCAACAAAATACAAAATGCTTTCCTGTACTCTTTTTCATCTCTGCCAGCTCCTACGGCTGTGAAGTGCTCTGTGGCCAACTTGTGTGAAGGACAGCTCACAAAAGTAGACTATAGATTATTTTCAATTGAATTAAATTGAATTGAATTATAGCATGAGCTCCAGCATCTTGTTGTCGTTGTTTACCTTCCCATTGAAGGTCATGTTTTTTCCAGCTAACAGAAAGGCAGAAGGATGTCTTGCCTTTATAGGCTATACTTTTTGTTGAAATAAGGGCATCTCCTCTGACCTTAAATAAATAATATTTGACCACTTGCTTCATTTTTGAGAAATTGTCCAATTGGCTTTGGTCACCGATGCTCCTGTATTCCTCCATGGCCCTGATTCCCTGCATTTTCCTCAGTTGCAGCCCTGGAAACATTTCAAATCCTTTGGCTGTAGTTTAAGTGAAGGGAAGCAATGTTAAACAAAATAAGAAGAAAAATGAATTAAGGATGCTCGTCATAGGGGAGGCGTGGTTTGGCCAAAATAGTCCGCTGTGCCTCAGAGGGTCTTTGTCATGTACGTGTGGGCAGATTGACCTCCACATCGACCGATCATCAGTAAAACAGGTGGTGCAGCATGAACCAGATGTACGGCTCTCATCTCAGAAAAGGTAGATCCATTCATTCCGCCAACTTCAGAAAATCATTCAGATGTTCGGAAAGAGCCGGTTCTGGACCGGAGCTGACAGGCCTAGAAGAATGAAGAGTGATGTTGACCTTTCAGATTTTGCCGGAAGTTGGAAACGAAAAATCGAGCTGTACTGCTTATTTTGCTCCCCTGTCATTTTCAATAATGAATCTTCATGGCGGAGCTTTGCTGCACATTAATTAGATTTCACATCAAAGCCCGAGACAGCGGTTTGCTCCAGCAGGCTTGGTGGGATGTGATTGGATGCTCACTCCCACAAGTGCAAGGCACTGCATGCGTACAAGTTTTAAACGCTTCTCCCACCCAGCTTTGAGCTCCATCCACTTTCTTCTTCTCATTCTGTACATTCTGTCTTCCTCCCTGTAAAGTTCACGCTTCTACAGCATCTGTATACTGTTGGGTGCTGCGCATCTTTCTGTAAGTCTGAGAAGAGCCTCGGCAGTGCTCCGCAGAACAACCGCAAGTTGTGCTGCCTCGCTCTTCGGAGGACAGTAGGACCCCGCCCAGCAGAGCTCTTTTAGAACTGTACCAGAGTTTCACGGTCCCTGCATCGCAGCTGCATTATCATTGCAGTTCCCCTGTGTTTTGAATCAAAGCTTAGTAAAATAAATCAAAGCTAGGGCTAAATTAGGTTGATTCCATGTAAAATAGCATAGGTTTTACATTTGTAGGTGCAGTCTGGGAAATGGACAGTTCCTGTGGATTTGCTGGTGTGGATGCAACTTAACTGCTTTCCGCAGGGAAAGGAAAATCTTTAATTCTGTTTTCCAGAGGCACCCCCTTAGTGTTCCGCTGCTAGGAGGAAAAACACAAAGTGCACAGGGTTTTCATTTGGGCACTCTATAGGGCCATTTGCTTCATATACTTCCCTGCCCAGAGCAATATTTGTTGTAATTTGTGCTGTTTGAGATCACTTTAAATGAGGTTTGGCAAAGTGATATTAGCAGATTTAACATAAGCGTTACATGGTTCACATAACACAGTTTAACCTTTTAAAGAGCGTGCATGCGCACACACACACACTTTGCAGCTGTTCTTATGTAAAGAACAGCTACACAGCAGAGGAGGCCACTTAGCCCTTTTTGCTTGTCTGTATTTTTTAGCAACTAAATGATGGTAGCAATTTATTTAGGTCTGATCTGAATTGATCATTAAGGATTTAGCACTAATTGAAAGCTTCGCTTTGCTACATAAAAGAAGAAAGCGTTTTTAGATTCCCCATCATGCGTTCTGTAGAGAAAAGCTTTCTTTGTTTTTATCCAAATGGCTTCTGAACCAGTTTCCTTTTGTGACATCATATTCTTGAATTGATATTCATATTAAAATAGTCTCTAGGGGGTGAGCTTATCTACACTGTGCAGCATTTTGTACACCTATGTCATGTCCTGCTTTAACTGCCGGTCCTCAGAGCTAAAAAAATATTCTTCATATTAGACTTGTCATGGTAATAGTGCTCATAATGTGAACTGCGATGAATTAATAAGCTGTACTTTCTTTATCTGTTGAAAAAGAGATATTTCAAGAATTACTTTGTTTATTCCTTTTTAAAATGCATTTTCCAGTTGGGTAGTTTGTTATTTTTGTTTTCATTGGCTATTTCATAAATAATAAGGTACATTTTTTGATGTTTCCTTCCATTTTATATAACAGCAAATGATTTGAAACAGTTTAAATGTGCTAATGGTTCATTAATGTGTCTTGATCATCACATGAAACTAAAGTTAAAATCCTTTTTGCACAGCTACAAAAGAAATATGTCAAAGGGTGAATTAACGTCTGATATTGGGCAAATTGTGTCATAGAGATACACATTTTAACAGCAAATATTCAACTGTAAAATACTTGTTTTTTACCATCCCCATGAATACCTGGCCTTTTGGACCTGCAGCTGGTGAATGATCAAATAAATAAATCAGTGAACAGACATTTTCATTCATTCAGATAGATAGATAGAGAGATAGATGATACTGAAGTTTTTATTTCATTTCTTTCATGTGATGTGATGAAAGGATATGACTGTAAACAGGAAAGCATCAGTATAAGCAGTAATTTCGTTCTCATTCCTATCTCCCAAGTGAATCGATCATTCTGAATTCGTCCCTGTCAAATTTCCAAGTCTCCACCGCCCTTCATACTGTAACTTTATTTAGACCTTTTCCTAATAATTTCGCCAGCAACACCATTTAATTTGTGTCAAATGCAAATTTCCCCAATTTATAAAGTGTGCTGCAGTTTAACTGATACGTATGGAGATTAGACGGAACAGCCGAGTCCTACAAAAATACGCTTTACTTTCACTACAGTTAAACTGCTAAACACTGTTTAATTTGGTGCTTGACACCCGACAGGATCTGTCAGTATGGACTCATCCACTTCATCAGGCAAGAGTATTGGAGTGAACATTGACTCAAGTGTTTGCTTCTGCCACGACTCTGTAGCCACGGTCCCACCCTGCAGACTGTACAACATTCAGAGGGCCAGCCCTTGTCTCACAACTCACGCTACACTTCTCTGCCGTCAAGCCTCTCCAGCTGGTCCAGACTGCTGCTGCCCGACTTGTGTTACGCCTACCAAAGTGCTCCCATGTATCTCCCCTCCACCTTTGTGGAGTTGCCTGAATTGAACTGTCAGGGTCTGCATCCCAATATCCGGAGGACCTGATCCATCTGAATCCCTTACAAACAGCGATGAGCCCCTCTGTCTGGTCAGTGGTGCTATTTACAGTGGGCCTAAAACGGTGTAATAAATTCCCTCCGTCATTCAGAACTGCTAAATCCTTTTCACTATTCAAGAAGATGAGGAGAGAACTGGGCCTAAAACGCAATGTCCTAATGACCTTCTATGACCCCTTCAAGGTGTTAGGCTCTTTTTGTGTTAGTAGGTGAAGGAGCCACATGCACACATTAATAAATAAAGCTGTTGAATGTATGCAGTGTAAAACTAAAAGCCCAGGGAACAAAAAAAAGAACTGTGGGAGAATAATTTATTGTTGGGATTGTTAGTAATAACATGGGGAATTTAAATATACAGTACAAGGTAGTCGGTGCTCCAGGGTATCTCAGGTGAAAAAAACTACCATGAGAAAACAAAAGAAAACCTGTCTACCTTAATCCCTGGAAAAGAAAAGCGGCAAAACAAAAAGAAAGTCTTCACTTGTCTGACTAATTACTCTGAATTAAACCGACTAGCAAAAACACACAAACAGCGACGGGACCCCACCTACTGTATACAGACTGTACACAGGCTACACACAAAGGATGCAAACACATGCAGAACACGCACACACGGACGGTTGGATGGGCGGACGGAGAAAACTAAGCATAAAAATACTCCAGAAGCACTAGAAGGGAGCAAAGCTCCATTGTCTTCCTCGCGTGTGCAGAAAAGGAGGTTGGGCCCGCAATTCACCATTCCAGACCCCCATTCTGAGCAACAGTTTCGATCAGAAAGAAGAGAATAACAAAAAGAACAGCGAGCAAACAAACTCGGCCAGCCCAGGAATATGATAGGCTACACTGAATTTGTACCACACCTCCTGTCTTGCCCACTTTTGCATGCCTTGTCCAATACAGGTACGTAGCAGGTAGCTGCCCGCGCGTGCTGCGTCCGGGCAAAGACGGCGGTAACAAGCAAACCGATTAATGAACGTAAATGCGACGTGGAAAAGGCAGCAAAGACTAAAAGTATAAAAGCGCAGCTGTGTATACCGCAATGCTGTAGAGCAACATGTGGATGAAGCAGCCTGGAGATAATCTGTTCGCGCATTTCAGCCAACGTCTTAACCGAAGCAGAGAAGCTCTGTTTGCAGCAGGCAGTAAAGGGTTCGCCTCGTCGGCCGGTTCCAGGTCTGAACATCGGCTCTTCATTACCGACATGCAATTACTAAAATAATGTAGCATTCAGTCGAGAAAAAGAGACACAGGAAACTGGAGCAGAAATGGTTTCCGGGCGAGAGATTAAAGTGGATCTTCTTTTGACATTTTAATTTCCCTCTCTCACTTTCATTCCGATTCCTTGATTAGCATGATAATGAGACATTTGTTTTGCCAAAGCACAAAAAGTACCAAGTTTTGCCATTGCACCTGGGGAGCCGTGGCTTTGGGCCCCCGAAGCCCCCTGGAGGACACCGCCGGAACTGCACGCACATCAGCCGCACCCGGCGGCTGAAAAATAACACGGGGACAAAAACAGTTTGCATGCAGCTACTGGGATATTGAAAATTAATTGCAGATAATAGTGGCCCTAGACAGCTATCTGCTGGCTAATCCGTGCCGACAGCTAAGTGCGTAATGGGCCTTAAAAAGTTTCTCCCGACAAACACGTTGCCGTCGCGCAAATCCGAGCACGGCTCCTGGTTATGCGTGTTTCCCAGTGTTTGTTTCTGCAGGACGATATTAAACCCCCCCCCCCCAGCTCCACCGGTCTACCGGTAGCGGACGACTGGACGGGCAGTCAGAAATTTCGTTTTCACGGTTTGTGATTACTGTGCTTTTATTAAGCGGCACAGCAGGCCGTAGCCTGTCTGTCACTCTCAGGCTCACAGCCCAGCTCATCCCGGTTTACTGGTTTTGTGCACATTTTACAGATCAACTCCGTGAACACCCGTCCGCGGTCGTGCTGTCAGCGTGCCACGCAGGCCTCCGTGTTAAACCGCAAACGCGGAGGCAGTTTCGTGTCATCGCTGCTGAAGAGAAGCGACGGACTTCGGTGCTGAGGCTTGAGGCTCATTAAGCAGAAATTCATTAGCAAACTGCTTTCTTCATGCCATTAAGATGAAGGACAGGAAAGCCAGCGCTGGAGGTTGCGGAGACTTGAGCTGCGCGGCTTCTCCCCGTGCTGAGCCCTCACCTTTCACCTCTGACCCCTAACTTTTCAGCACATTGAAAATCCTCCTCCGTGCACAGATAATTTCTTAAAACCGGGCAATTGGTTCTGAGCAGTTGCACATTTAATTACTGTTTTATTGCCAAGGGTTCTGGAATGTATTATGGCTGCATTTAAGAGCATTAGCCATTTCTCCCCGGAGAACCGGGGGAAGTTTTTTCACTTTTGGAGGTACGTGTCAGAGAAAATGCTCCATCCTTGCAATCCATTTGTGTGAGTCCCTTCTTCGCCCACTGTGTTTCTCTCAACAGGCTCTGAGCGCGACGTGCTTCCCGTGCCCCCCGGGTCCGCTGATACCTGCCAGCTTCTCTCCGGTCCGTCTGTCTTGTTCTTTTTCCCTGCTGATGCTGTGCTTCTACTTGCTAGTGGAGCGTTACCCACATGTTAAACACCTTGAGAATGTGAGATGATTCTCCAAGAAATCTCACAAGGAATGCCAGTCATCCCCCTGCTTTTTCACTCCCCTGTGAATGACCCATGTAGCTCGCACCCCCCCCAAAAAAAAAAAAAAAAAAAAAAACTGGCATCTACTTTAAATGTCAGCTCCTTCTCGCTGAGGCGGGTATGTGCGTGGGGGTGCGGTGGGGGTGATGTGGTAATACTCAGGGGAGCTGAACTGTACCGCTGTGACAGACCCTCTCTCTAGGAACAGAGCCTCACAGAGACTCTAAAAAAACAGTGAAGCTCTACTGAAGCTGGGCTGAAATGTACAAACACAGGAAGAATCCCACTTACAAACACTGTTATGATTATTTTCATATACGTTGTAAAAAAATACTTTACAAAGAGCTCATATGCACACCTCTTTCCAAAGCTGTGTGACAATAAACGGGGGTGGGCAAGAAAATGCCTCAGCTTTCCAGTGAAACACATTGCAGAAGGAAACAGCTCATTGCTCATACAGTGTGTAAAGCTGTGAGATGCGAAGAGTCTTAAAGCTCTTCTTCCGTATGTTAAAAAGTGATCTTCAGCCTTCGCCTCGGTTCATTCTTCCCGAATACAATCAGATTTGCTTTTTGCTAAACTGATTTCACCCCTTGTTTTCATAAGCATACGCTGCTTTTGTGGGAATTAAAATGCTGATCGCCCTGGGCTGACCTGGCGGATCTAGCGTGCACACTGCCTTGCAGCCCATACTTCTGGAATAGGACTTGGACCACGATAACCCTGCAATGGTCACTTGGTTGCTCAATGGAATTCTTTTTATCAGATTCTAGTTTTTCATGATTGTCTGCTTCATCGCATACTAAAGCCCGTGTACACTGTAGATGCTGCCAGCTGCTGAGAAGGTGAGAAGGTGAGTGACACAGGAACATCTCCCCCGATTAGGAATTGCAGCCATGTAAAGTTCTGCACAGAAGAGGCAGTGGTGGTCAAGATAAGTCTAATATTAAATTGTTTTAAATTTTATTTACATTTTTAATAATACTGCATTAAAGCTGTTTTACTGTGTATTTTCCTTAGCCAAACTGAATTAATTACAAAAATTTCGACATGACTTTGGAAAAATGTTTTTTTGGAAAAAATTTTTATGAGGTATTTCTGAAGGGTCACAAACACATTTTGATCTGCAGCACAACTACTGTTTTTGAACTTTATTTCCACTTTTGACAGTAAGCCAAACAAGTAGTTTTTGCAGTCTCTTTTCACTTCTGTCTCTAAACAATATTTAAATTGCCAAAAGAAAGAAATGTGTCACTGCATGGGTTCAGCCAAAGTTCAGTTACTTAAAAGTTCAGAAATGCACACTTATGCACAGAAGTCAGAGAAATGACAGCTAAGCTTATATTTCTAGTGAAACCATTACTTTGAAAAGAAAACAGTAAAAAAATAATAATACAAATATACTGTGTACTTGGTGTGCCCCAGTTTTTAAAAAATATTTAAAAAAATTAATAAAACTTAGGTCAAAAGCATCTCAAAACTTCAACATAACTTGATGTAAAACAAGAGGACAGCATTTAAAGCTGCATACTTTTTGAACATAAGTTACTGTTGACAAGTTTCATAACTGTTTATTCATCTGTTAATATTTTTATTTAGATATTTCCCAAGATAACTGCATAAAAAGCTTCTGAAAAAGCTTTTCCTGATGTGGAGCAACTGATTGTGAAACTCATTTCTGCCCTAAAAGTGAAGCCTTCCGTGCACAGCTTTACTGTTTAAAATGTACTGTATGTATTCTTAGCAAACTCAAGTGACCAACTGAAAAGGGTTTCCTTTCTAACTTCTTCAAAAAATAAAGTCTATTTCATGATCACTGTCTCTTTAACGTTTCTTAATGGGAAATGGAAAGAAATGTGGAGTTTTGTCTATCTTGTGTAAACACTGGTTTTCATAAAAATGACATTTCCAATGTGGCTTTATTTGGCTGAAAAAAAAATCATATTTTTAAAAAAAACTAGCAATATGCTGTATACTTCTGCAAGGTGGTTCACTAGAAAGCTGGGGTGTTTCTGTTCTGATCCAGGAGGGAGTCATATGAAAATTCAAATTTAAGCTATTACCATCTCCTGTTATGTGCTACACCCCCCATCCACAAAAAAACAAAATTTCTTAAAATGCCTTGTCTTTCTTTTCTCAAGGGGGAAAATGCTTTAAACATCCTGCTGCTTGTCTTATGGCTGAGGGCTGGATGTACTGTATGTATCCCAACAATAAACATGACTTTTTCACAAACATTTGTCACCAGCATGGTTCATGAACCCGTTTTGAAGCATTGCTAGTTTTCTTTTGCACATAGATGCAAGTGTAAAAACAGTCATCGCTATGTACAACAAACAACCGTTGCTACTACTGAGGCTCAGTAATTGTACATCTGTTCATTTTGTATGAATCCTGAATGCCGCGTCTCAAAAACTTTCCATGCTCCTCTTGGGTGTTTTTGCTATGTGGGATTTTTGTCAGCAAGTTGTGTGCAGTAGTGTAAATTCTCTATAGGACAATGGTAGCAGTTCAGCCCAGCCTGCAACACACCACAGACATGAACCATGAATTTACAGATAAGTGGGACATACTAATTTGTCTGAATTTCTCTTTTTATTAATCTGCTCACATTTAGCAGCTTCTCTCCTGGACAGCTACCATGCATGTATTTTCACAATGGATGCAGAACTCGACTAGTATTGGCACCTATGACTGTACTCAAAAGTTGCAGCCTTAGATTTTTACCCAGCTCATGTTCTACAAACCAATGTAAATATGCAAGCTGTTTGAGTTGTTATGGATTTAATAAATGAATGTATAATGAATGGTGCGCTGCAGTGTGCCAGTGGCCTGGATGATTCACCCCTCAGTCCCGATGACTGGTGGGGGTCATTGTGCCTATAAACACTGCAAATGCAAGGATGCGAGTTCCCTGAAGCCTTGCCAGTACCTTCATCTGTTGGTGTTGTTGTTAACATCAATAACGCAATATTACATTTTATTTTGAATTCAGCTGACACATAGATCCAAGGTCACTTACAGCATTATGATTTTGCACAAAGCTACAATTATTTACCCATCGATACAGCAGAGTATTTTACTTGAGGGACCAAGGGTAAGCATCACGAGCAAAGGTGCTGCAGCAGAAGGGGGATTCGGACCAGGGGCTGCAAGGAGCTGGTTTTAAACACTGCACAACCTGCAGCCCGAGCACCTGGATGACCTGTTTCTTCATGTATACTTATCAGCATAAATAAACTGAATGATGCGTGGTCGCAAAATGCACCACGATCCATTAAATATGGCTCCATTTAAGGGAAGAGACTAACAAGACTGAGCTCTCAAGACCAAATTTGCTAGCCAGGGACCTTTGCTTTAGGAAAAGAGAAGCGTGGGCACGGAGAAAAATAACTGTCTGTTCAGTGCTTAGAGGGGCAACAGCACCAGGGTGTTCCTTGTTACAGATGGCGCAGTGGCAAATAGCTTGCGCTCTCACAAAGGCTGTACCATAACAATTACTTCATAATGGATATGGACAGCAACATATTGCCAGCAGGAATCAGCTCAATTATTATCCAGTTGGCCCATTCTCATTTCTGTTTAAATGACAGGGAAATTGACATAATTAAGAGGAAAGAGAGAAAGATGCCCAATTTAAACCGACTGCCTGAAACTGTGTCACGGTATCGACACGATTGGGCAAATGTAATTCCTCATTATTTTGTGATAGGAAATTCCCTGTGGTGGTAAATGGTAAATCTGACATCATGAGGTATTTTTGCATCAGTTATTTTATTGGGGTGGCGCTGCAGCAGAGATTGCAGTGCTTTGTGGTCTGTTTCATGAGTGACGGTGAGGGGTATCCAGCTCGGCGTCGATCTGGTGTGAGCAGCCACAGGATGCTTTTAACATTTTTATGTCTTGTTTTGAACATATAATGAAATGGAACAAAATTAAATCTCAACCAAATATCTGCACATTTCCATCCCAGTAAATCTTTAACAACTTTGAGATCTTAGGCTGCATATACTGTAAGCCATCTGCATTTAGGCCTCAGCAACCTCTAAGGCAGCAGCAGGTTCCACTGGGTACTGACCTGTGGCCAACCTGGGACAGAGCTGGAGCTGCACATTTCACATCCACTCACTTTCAGCACATTTGCAGATACTTTTTCTTCCAAGTAATTCGGTTACTGCATTGAATTTCCAGTATCTGTGGTTGGAATGTGTACTGTTGGCATCTGTTGTTAAAGCTAATTCATATTGTGGCTATTTGTTGTTAGATTGGATGTGTTATTGATTTTTATCTCTATTCTGCTCAGACATAACAACATTGCGTGAAAGTAAAATGGGAGGATTTATTATGTGGATTAGTAGAGGTAAGTGTCAATGTCTAAATGCATTTATAGCGGTAATGTTGTACAAAATCATTTTGATGAAATATTTCTGTTCATTGAGGTTTTTAAGGTTTGTGAAGCGCATTACTGGGTCTGGCCAGGGATTGCATAGTGACCAAATGTGCATTGGACCTGTCTGCCCCTCCATTGATGGCAAGTGCACTGACACATGTATGGAAAGGTTAAGAATGACACTCACACTCAAAGAAGCCAGGACGCTAAATCATTTATTTGGTTATTTATAGCAAGTGTATGAAATTGTATTAACTTGTATAATGTACAAAATTAGCACTGCAATAATATCATAACATCAAAACAACTCCAAAGAGAACATGTAAATGACCATTACTGCATTAAAGCCTATAGAACTGCATCAAACATTAACAGCACGTATAGCACAATATTTTATTATTAAAAACATGCATCGATGCAGGAGCAGCACAGCAGGTAGTCTGAATCCCCTGGGCTGCAGGTTAGGGTTAGGGTTATGTGGGATTGAATCTGCCTCTGTATTTGTTCAGTTTACATGTCCTTCCTGTGTTTGAGTGGATTTCCTTCCACAGTCCAAATACATGTGTTTCAAGTGAATTGATTGCGCTAAATTGCCTTTTGTGCATGCATCTGTGAACTGAAATGAGTGTGAGTGTGTGTGTGTGTGTGTGTGGGGCAGTGCGCAAATGTCTCATGATGAACTGGAGCGCACGTTGCCTCTCTCCGAGTGCTTCTGAGATCACAGTGACACATGCTGCAGGATAGGTGGCCATTTGTTATGCACAGATATATTGATGTTTAAAATAAACTCTGCTTTTATAGATCGTGGAAAAATGTCTGAACTAAATGAATAATAATATTAATAATAATGTATGGTTGGTTAGTTTCTGGATTTAAGTAGCACACTTATTAGCAAAAGAATGCAGGTCAGGCACAGCCAAGTGTGCTTGTGCATAATTTAGGGATGATTTTGGGGCTGAATTATGAAGCACTGTATCATAGGAAGGGTTAGTGGCCTTGGGAACAAGGGTGATGTCAGTCAGACCCAGTCTTGTGGGCATCGCAGCACCCGCACCAGCTCCTCCTCTCTGCTACCTGGATCCAGGTCCAAATTGTAGCCCCACCTAAAAAAAGCCAAATAATGCTAGTTAGCTCACATGCCACCCAACAGTTTCTCAAATGCAGACATCGGGTAGGCTTCAAGCATGGTCCGGCTGAAGGTACACTCCTGTGAAGCTCCAACAGGACAGTACTGATATTAACTCACCTGGCCACAACAGGTAGGGAGGCAAACAGGGTCTCCACCCGGAAGCCCGGGAGAAGAACTCCAAATTTGGTTCCATTATCATACATCAGGTTGAACTCAATGTACCTGAGAAAGAGATGTGTACTATAGTTATCTCAAACTGAGATGCAAACTTGAGCTGCATCCTTCGACACAACCAAATTTACGGAAGATTGCACAGCTAAACGCAAAAAGTGAACAAAAAAATCAAATGCAACTGCAGGTAGTACTAGTGTGCAGTGTAAAAAATAAATATATTCTGTGTCAGTAATCTACATCCACTTTTCTTTGTTCTGGCCACAGATCAGAGCAGCAATAAGATCCAAACAACTGAGCAACTCTATGCTTTGCTACAATGTGTTAAAAACAGACAATTCGTTGCATTTCATATTAACATTTAATAATTGGGAGGGTGTCAGCGCACTGCTGCTCAGCCTCACCTGCCGTATCGAAGCAGCTTCCAATTGTTCTCCTGATCTGTGAAGGGCTCGGACACCCGGGCCCTCAGAATCGGGATGTAAGCGGGAAGGATCGCATCTGCGCAGCACCTCACAAACTCAAAGTTTTCCTCTTCTTCAAATCTCAGGTTATCAAAGAAAATTCCCCCGACCCCACGTGTCTCCCCTCGGTGTCGGATGAAGAAGTACTCATCACACCTGTTCAGCGATATAAATATTAGTCTTTTTTGAAGCTGTTCATTGCCGTGAGAGAATCTTGTACAAAGAATGCAGTGCTCTGTTCAGTCTATGAATGTGTTGGTCTCCTGTAAGCGTAAATTTTACCATTTCTTGAAGCGCGGGTAATAACTGGCATCGTGCTTATCACAGGCTTCTTTCAGAGTCCGGTGGAAATGAGTTATGTCTTCAGGTATCAGGTAGAATGGGGTAATGTCTATTACACCACCGTACCAACCGACCTCAGTCCCTGAGGGAAAGAATATAAAAGAGAACTTGGAGCCTTGTTTTTCACTGTATAGGTAACAGAAAATATACACTGTATGTATATATGATTCATACGTGCATGTGTACGAAACTCAAAAAATACCCACCATCAGAGAGATTAAGCATGATAAGGCGGAGGTTAAAGTGGTATGAAGGCACATGGGGATTCTTGACGTGTATAACTGAGCTAATGGCAATAGCAAGAAATTCACACTCTGTGTAGGGAAGAGAACATGGAATTACTCAACTTTTTACGTTGTCTTTTCGGTGACTTGTTGAATTAACAATATGCCATAAACTTTACGCTCACATTTTATTACATCAACTGGTGCGAACTTTGGAAAAAGCGGAAGTTCGGTTTAATGTTAATTCTCTGGTCGAGGTGTGTATTTGCTGGTAGTCTACATAATCAGGAGAGACCACACCCTATTAAAAATAAAGTATATTTTTTCCAGTAAATGCCAGATGCAGCCACTTCGGAAAAGCTGCACTGCACTTGTAAACAGGGCAAGGTTGCACCTTCAGGCAAAGTCTGGGTGATCCTCCCCGCCTGCCGCAGCTGCCCCATTACAGACTCCCGCATCCTCCCGGTTACCATGGTGACGTCCACATTGGCTTGGAGGAACACGGCGCCGTCACGGAGCACGGCTGTGGCCCCCCCACCCCCTGCAGAGCAGAGCAGAGCAGAGCACCTGACTCACAACGGGCCTTTAGAGTCACAGCCAGGAACCTTGAGGTGACCCCTACGCCACCTGGTAGCTCGCTGCAGGCCAAGCTCAACCGCAAAGCGTTCACCTTTTATTTGCACCCAAAAGTTCTTGTTTCGGCATCGATGCTCACCTTCGTCGCGCCGCCAGAAGTCCACCTTGAATTGGGTGCCGTCGACGTCCTGCAGTTGCTCGCAGACTTCGTGCTGCAGCCGGGCACACGTGCGCAGGAAGCGCGCGCCCCGCTCGCTGGCTCGAGCGCCGAGGCCGTGGCGCGCGCAGTCCTCGAGGAAGGACACGACCGCACGCGCGTCCGTCATTTCCCCGCGGGGGGTCCGCGAGCGCGAGGCCTTTTATCCCGAGCATGGGTTTCGCTTCCGGTCACGCTCGGCTCACACTCCTGTTGGGCGGTGTCACTACGCACCAAAGCCGGGTTCGAGTCCAAATGACAAAACGCTGTTAGGATGGGACACTAATATTTAAACAATGGCAACGGCGACTTTTGAGAAGTTACTTACATCCTTGCGCTGTGTTCTTCATTTAATTAAATTCATAGCAGCCCGTGACAAACTATACATAATAGAAGCAAGCGTGGCAGAAGCAGTAGACTTGAATAAAAGTGTGGACAGGTCAGGAGAAGGACCGAAAATAATTGAAACTCTGTGTGTGTGTGTACGCACGTACGTACGATAGATTGTGATGGTGGAGCAGGGCTCTTAAAGTACACAGTCTTGCACAGTAATGACTTTAAACCCATTTTTGCTGAAGGATGATTAGTTAAAAACATTTTGAAGTGAGTTGTTTGAAGGGTGAGAATGCAGGAAACCTCTCAGTTGCTGGGTTTAAATGTTTTCTTGACGCTACAGTATGTCGGTCCAGTTCTGATATAAATTATTGCTTTGTGTGTTTAAACACATGCACTGTATTTAGTAAAAGTGTGCGCTGCACTCTTCTCACCCTTTTCTCATAGAAACTACATTTTGGCCACTTCACTGAGAAACACCAGCAGGCGGTTTGTGCGAATCCCCTGGAAGCGGCGCAAGTTGCAGCTCTCAGTCCAGCTCCATTTCAGAAAGTGCCAATTAAAGTAAAGCTCATTCTTAGGGGTAGTTACAGTATTATTCATGAATATGCAAATTAAAAAGAGGCACAGCTAATTAATTTGACTTATTAATATTTTATATTATTAATATTTTATGCTATGAATTACAGAGCAGTCAGCTCTCACTCTTTTCTGAAAATGTAAGGAGCTTCTCAGTCGGGGCTACATATTGGAAATGGCTTTTATGGAGCAATACATTCTTAAACGTGAAAAAAGTCTACATTTTAAAATTAGGACTGCCCCTTAGTCAAGTGCAGTAGTGACAGTTACAAAACTTCTGCACAATTAGGCTCACAAACACTGTACCATGATGTGGGGACCACGGAAGTTTGTCAAACAATCATTATTTTTCTAGAAAAGAAGAACAAAACAATATGCTGGACCTTCACAAATCTATGCAGTCCTTGCAAAGTATCGGGTTCAACATTTCATTTCAGAGGAGGATGCAGTGGCACAGCAGGGTAAACTGGTACCTTCGAGCTGCTTTGCTGACATGAAGTTCAAGTGCTGCTCAGGGGTGTGTATGGGGTTTGCATGTTCTCCTCTGTGTTTGCACCCCTCTAAGGGGAAAAATATGTTGGAAGAAAGCAATGTTTACCAATGTTCCACTTCTGTTCCTCCTTGCTTTGAAAACCAAGTGGTCAGCTAAGAGTCAGAAATGACTTGATGGCACTTTCTGTTTTTTAATTTTAAGATGCTGTTATTAAATGTTTTTTTTTACTTTATATTTTGTTGGGTGATAGAAAAAAGGATCTTTATTGAAATCCTTCATGAATGAAGGTCCATTAATAAAGAAATTCTCCATTATCTTAACTTTTTAAGTTTTGCCACACCCAAGCTGAGTGGCATTTTGTAAGAGACCACTTGAGGAAGTTAAAATTCACATTATGATTACATGTTTCTTTCTTAAGGAATACTGAATAATCTCTAAGCAGTTTCAGCTTTTATCAGTAATTAACACCCTGAACAGGCAAAAATCCGGAGTATGAAGCAAAGCGAGTGTCTCCACATTGTTCAGAGAAGCACCTTCAAGCACTGATACTGGTAGCCACTTCACTATAACAGCACCAGGTGGTGTTCAAAAGTTCCATGCCAACTTGAGAAATTATAAACTCTAAAAACTAAACCTATCCCCAATCATTTTTCATTATTTCACCTGTTACTGTCATTTTTTCCTGCTTTTAGATGTACCCGCTGTCTAAAAATTCCATTGGTCATCATTCATGAAGTCATTTAACACAGAAAAGGACGTATTTTGCACTATTAACACAAGATGTAAATGCACCTGATTCAGTGATATGTCCAATTCTGTCTTCAAAACATATCGATATATCATTAAGTCAAAGGGTGTTTTTTTTTCAAAGTAAAGAACTCACTTCCAGTTCTGCTTCTTGACCATGGTTTTGCAATTTGCCACAAGGACATGACTATAACTTCAGGACTGAGCACATGGATGCAGCTAAATACATGGGGAATTCTGGCCGATTTCAGCGATGCAGCACATTGATTAAATGCTTGGAAATAAGCTGTTAAGGACTTCATTCACATTAATTCTTGATCAAGTGATCAAGTCTTTTGACTAAGTGCCTGGTTGCAGCTTCTTCACCAAATCCATGGACCAAGGCTTATGAAGAGTCAGTAATGTAATGTAGATCAGTGAAAAATGACTGGATGTATCTCCATGGATGCAGCTCCTAATATAGAAGAGACTTAAGGGTCATCCCTTACTTTTGAGAGCTTGCTGAAATGTACCTCTTTTGTCCCCAATGCCTGTACAATACATTATGGAAACTCATATTTACAGATACATATGCATTTTTCTTTGGTCACAATGTCCATGATAGTCATTGTGTTTGAGACCACATTTAGACCCAGTTTCAACACCCACAATTGTGCAGTATGGGTCTGCACAGAGAAAATGGAAAGTATGCATGAAATGTTATGGTATCTGAGATTTCAACTCCCTTCTAAAGTGGCCTACAACCTGATTTTTATAGTAGTATCTATAGCACTGTATCTAGGACAGCTGCACTTGTCTCTCTAAGACAAGAGATTCTAGGACATCTAGAAAATAATGACTAAAGTAAGACATTATTAAGCAAATTTGTGTTTGGATGCTAGAGCACCTTTAGGGATGTGGTAAACCAGTTCACCCCAGTACTGGACTTCATCAAGACATGGCTGCATGACTGGTTTAAATATTTACATTACAGCCTTTATTTTCCCTTTTTGTCATTCTTACCATCAGGGCTCAGATACATCCTGTCAACATGTCCTCCAGCAAGCATTAGTCTGTAAGGATAGGATGCTTCAGCTTCGCTGTCTGCAAAAGACTTACGGCTGAGCTGCATCTCAATGCTGCCTTCCAGTTGTAAGACACATTTGGCAGCATTACATGACTTTCTATAGCTATTATTTTGCTGGCTGCTACTGCTAAAGATTGCAATGCTGCATTGTTTACATCTTCCTCAAAACATCATTTGGTTGAGCAGTTCCTCAGAATAAACAAGTACTGTAGCTCTGCTTGCAAAGGGTACTACAGTCACTGGAGGTCAAGCTTAAGGCTTTGTTTTATACATAAAGGTAGCTGGGCTGAACTATGTATCTGTAGAAAGGATATTAAAAGAGTGAGTTTTTTGCCTCCATTTGTGGATCCAAAGAGATCCTTATACCTACTGTATATATTGGCCAGATGGTACTGCTTCCATTGTGGAGATGGTGCACACAAACTGAGACAATGGTGTCATCTGTTCTGTAGGCATAGAGGCATAGAGAATTCTTAAATGTACCTTCGACTTCATATCGTGCATGGTGGCTTCAGAAAAATGCAGTTTCCCAGAAACGGGCTAAAAACAGAGAGAGGATTTAATCATCATTTTGAAGGTAGCATGAGGTCACGTCTGACTGGTGTGTGAAGAGTTGGGTTTTGTTCCTTTTTCTAAGGCAGCTGAATTCCGAGGAGATGCATGCAAACTGAAGAAATGAGGAAAAAAAGAACTATTACGCTTCCCTTTTGGAAAAGGAGTTGTAAAGGCAGAACTTCATGCCCATCACACTCGGCATCACAACACACCATCAGTTTCTTTCATCTCCAAGCATATTCCATTAAAAAGAAAACAGATGTGCAGATATGTGGTAAAAGGGGGGTAATAATAGTGTCTGTATTCAGCACTGAAAGTCAATTGAGAATGCCAAATGGCAGCACTGCAGTCACAGTGGTAATATTGTACACCTATGTCCAAAAGTTTTGGCAGCGACACAAATGTGTTTTGCAAACTTTGCTGCTTCAGCATTTTTAGATTTTTTTGCATGTTTCTATGATATACTGAAGAACAGTTATAAACATTTAATAAGTTTTAAGGGCTTTTATTGGCACATGCATCAAATTTTTGAGAATTGAACACAGGTTCTCAATGGGATTAAGATCTGGGGAGTTTCCTTGCCACAGGTCCAAAATTTCAATGTTATGATCGCAGAGCCACTTTATCACTTTTGCCTTGTGACATGGTGCTCCATCATGCTGGAAAATGCACAGATCATCACCAAACTACACCTGGATTGATGGGAGAAGTTGCTCTTGGAGGATGTTTTAATACCATTCTTTATTCATGGCAGTGTTCTTAGGCAGATTTGTGAGTGAGCCCACTCCCTTGGATGAGAAGCAAAGCCACACATGGATTGTCTCAGGATGCTTCACTGTTGGCACGACACAGGATTCATGGTGGCGTTCACCTTTTCTTCTCTGGACAATCGATTTTCCAGATGTCCCAAACAGTCGGAAGGAGGATCCAAGAAAATAACTTTGCACCAGTCTTCTGCTGTCCAATCCTTGTACTTCCTGCAGAATTTCAGTCTGTCCTTGATGTTTTTCTTGGAAAGAAGTGGCTTCTTTGCTGCCCTTCTTGACACAAGGCCATTTTCCAATAGTCTTTGCCTCACTGTGCATGCAGATGCACTCACACCCACCTGCTGCCAATATTGAGCAAACTCTGCACTGGTGGCAACACGATTCTATAGCTGACTCCTCAGGAGGAGACAGTCCTGGCACTTGCTGGACACCCCTGGACATCCTGAAGCCTTCTTCACCGCAATTGAACCTCTTGCCTTGAAGTTCTTGATCTGGTAAATGGTTCTTTCAGGTGCAATATACATCTGATCACTCTACACAATAATCTAAAAACAATGCGAATTGCCACCACAAAATCTGAAGCCTCAAATTTTGCAAAACACAACATTTGTGTCACTGCCAAAACTTTTGGCCATGGCTGTACAGTGGCAGATGCAAATGTGACCTGTCATGACCAGCAATATAGTCATGGGATTAGAGTAACCTTGAAACTGTTATGATGCTGAAGGACCTTACTCAACTTTGGGGACCATGGTAAACCAGCCCACCCCAATACTATAGTTCATCAAGGCTTCACTCTTAAGACTGACAACAAAGCAAAAAACATAACTCACTAACTCCTGTTAGTGTATAATTACTCTGTGTGGTTGTCAGTCTTTTCAAAAGTTTATGAAAAGTTGGATTTTTTTCCATTTATTTGGTAAAAAATATCACAAAACATAGAGGTACAAAACAAGAATTCTATTTCAGCATACATATTAAATGCCATTTGCTTTGCATTATAACAAATTAAGAAATAATTCCTGCTTTATATGTATGGTGATGATGGTGGAATACTGTGCATTTTAAACACTTTTCAGGTTTTATACATAAATATGATTATTTTTAGCTATTGCCCAGTTTTCCCATTATGTCGTTATTGATTCATTAACACTATGATTTATTATAGTTTAACATACCAAGCATCATATAAAAATGGAACTTACATAATAAAGTTTTGGGATGAAAATGAATGACCTTCAGTATTTAATCAACTTTGAAAAGGTGAGTTATATTCACTTGAAAATAAGAATGCAAAGACTTAGTTACAAAAATTTTAATTGAAAAAAAGTACAAATGTGTAAGTAGAATACAGATCAAGTTGTCGAATCTTATGATGCTTTTTCATTTCCTCTCATTCATTTACAGCAAATCAGTTGGCATAATACTGAAATTGTAGCAATGGCATGAACCTTATGTGAGAACTGGGAAATACTGATTCATTAAGACAGTGGTTCCTACCACAGTGCCACAAACCAAGTAGATGTCAGACAGTTTACTTTAAATATCCTTCAGAAAGCAGTACCAAAAGTATCATACAAAAGCAATCTGTCAAACCCAGACAATGAAAACAGATAGAGGAAACTGTTTTGAGATGCTCATCAATTTCAGAAATTTCCCAGAATTACCAAAACAGTAACAACTTATGCACGAGACTTGGTCATTGTGAAAGTAAAATGTAACTATTAATTTCCAACCAACATATTCCAGAACAAAGCAAGAAAAAAAAAAAAAAAGAAGAACAGGTCCTTATTATTTCTCTGTCTTGAGAGTCCACAATAAGAAGTCTCTCCAACTGCACTGAACTTTACTATATGAGACCCCTTGCTGTATACTCAGTGCCACTACTACTTCCAGGCACCATTCAAGTGTTTGATAAATTTCACTAACAATCACTTTATACATTGAATTCTTTTTGCTTAAATATTCAGCATTGATCTCACTAACTTTGTGCCACATGTTCACAAGTACCTCTTGGTTCTGATTTAAATCTACATATATTTTAGAGTCCTGCTTTACCACAGTTTGGTTTTACTACAGTACAGCACACACACCAGGCGCCCTCTAGTGAAGAAATATTTCAAGAACAAATTAACAATACCTGTCAGTCATACATATGAATCAGCTGCATCTCTGAATTACAAAACCTGGCTGAAAAACCAACTTTTATCTGTGCATAACTGGCACAGATCCACTGTACCTGCTTCAACATCAACTCCAACAAAGTTCCTGATGTTTAGTATGCAACATATTCTTTATTCTGGACATCAACTAGTGCTTCAGATCAACGCACCGTGCATCAATAACACACAGAAGAGCTACAGGAAAACCACTCCACTTTAGTCACATGGGCAACCAGGAAAAGGAAAATACTTTGACAGCCAATTATAATTTAATGCAGTCTCCTAGCAAGTGGGCCACACCACAAGAGACTCAGATGAACAGGGGTGCAGGGGTACCATTACGCAGCTTCACAGTCATTTTACCCAAACTTACCCTGGCACAGCTTACCGTATAGCACATCACACCTTTAAGCATCTTATTGACAAAATGTATAGTATTAGTTGTGTCATAAGGTACAGAAACAAGCACCCATTCTGGAACTTGTAGCCATGATTTTTACATTTATTAACTGATGTCTCAAGTTTCCAGTGACAGAAGAGTAACAACACAGCAAACTATAGGACGACCAACAATACTAGTAATATACTTGTGCACTCTGCTGTTTTATTCGATGCCATCAATGGGACCAGCAAAATACAAACTACAGGAGAATATGACTTGAGGCTTGTAACTCTACCAAGAGGCTGAGGAAGACATTCAAACCTCAAGATGGCAAACAAACAGTAAGGATTTTCACAAACTAACAATTTAACTAAAAAAAATTAAAGCAGATAAGCAAAGCAACACTGAAAAACCACCTCTATGTATTCTTGGTTAATCTGTACGTGCAGAAGTACCAACAAAAGCTCTATTGCGCAATTGCCATTTCATCATATCTAATGCTGAAAATAAGGTTATACAGCTCACATGAAAAACCTTAGAGTTTACTTTAATATATTATAATTGTAACATGTTCACTTTAGAATACCACTCTGCTAAATCCAGTTCAGGTGACGGTCAGCAGCTTTTCCTCTGTACTGACTGCCTAATCCCACACCGTCTTCATTCTCCTCAGGAGAGAAGACCCTTAATATTAACCTGATCAGACTAAGTCAGAAAACTGCTTGGAGTTGAGCTGCAATCTGCCAACAAGCTGCCAGATGTGAAGGGGTGTACAGTGCAGGACTGTTACCGGTCCAAAGGAAGTTCTGCTAACTATAACACAAGCAGCTCTCCGCTGCAGCGCTCACAGCAGTTGAAGGTTATGTTCTCATATCGGGTGTAAGGATGAAATCGCCCAATGTTCTTCTTATTGTGCAAGAATGCAGATGCGGAGGATTCAGTGTCACTGTCAGAACACTGTATTGGGTCCAGGATCTTCAAAACCTTAAAAAATAAATTCATTAAAAAAAAAGGTTAGGGGATTACTTGCAGGGCTAGAATTAAAGAGAATAAATGTTAACCTGTATTTTATTCAAGGAAAAATGTGCAAAGTTCACAAAGTCACACTGCTGGTTAAAGGGAAAAAATTACTAATAAACCCACTTTTAAATAAAAGAAACAATACGATGAAAGAACTGAATGACAACAGGTAATAGAATGCTTAAGGACAATAACCCAAAGATGGTTAGGAGAAGTCCCACACAAAAGCAGCACATTAAGTTTGGTCCCCAAGGAAGTGCAGAAACACTCACTCACCTTCTCTGCCATCTTTTCTGCAGGGGTGTTGCAAAGCTCAGAGGCCGGTGAGGTCTTCAGACTGCTGCTACCAGTGTTTCCTAGTAAGTGACAGTTGACTGCATCAGCCAGCTTCTTAATAGCAGCTGCTAGCTCTCCAGTGCTCAGGGGCTGGGCGCTGGGGTAGTAGGTCTGCTGCCGACCCCACTGTAGCGAGACAAGCAGCTGCTCCAGAGACCTGTTGATCACACAAACACCTCCATCACCCTCAGGAGCAGAGTGTTATCTGTATGAGAGTGTATGTGGGAACACATGTGAGCAAGCCTGAGCAATACCTCTGTGGGACAAACTGGACAGAGGAGTGTAAGCAACACAACCCAAATAGAGGATAAAAACGACATAAGGAGACTGGAAAGAGATAATTTACTTTCTTTTTTTTAAAAGAATAAGAGGTTTTAGCTGTGCTAACAACTGGAAAAAGTTTCTATAATAGCCAATTATCAGTTAAACATGATTAATTAAGAATGAGCTAAGAGAGTTTACCATTAGGATGCTGGAGAAATAGCTGCTGAAAATGGAGCTTTGCAGTCATGCATGAATAATAAATTATCAGTCATTTGAAGCAGTAATGGCCCTTTGCAGCATTACTTATGTGTAGGCTATATTTTTAAATCAATTTAATGGCACCTTAATAAAAAAGTAACAACTCTTTCAAAATAATTCAGATATGTCTGATTGATTCCAAACTTTTGAATGCAAGTGTAAATGCCTATTTTCTGAGCTTTTCACAACAAAGCCGCAAAAAAATGGTAATAAATGTAATATTTATTTGTATATATATTATTTGCATTATATAAGGAGTGGGAGTAGCAATCATTTACTCTAGCAATATGAAAGTTACTGTGAAATCCAAGAATGATGGAAATCAGGTGTGTGTGTAAAAGATGGCACGCGTTACCTGTGTGTATGCAGCATGTCCCTTGAGAACTCTGCTCTCTCACTCAGCAGGTCCTGTATGGCGCTCTGGGCTTCTCGTGTCTGGCGCTGGAGCGCAGCTCGCGCATTCGTCAGCTCCTCTGCCATCACCCTAGGGAAGCAGCAGTGAGCCTTCACAGCCTGTTGCCTGCTGTCACATACTCACAGGACCATGTCCTCCATCAAAATCCCCCACAATCACACCACAAACACCTGCTGGCGAGGAACTTGCTCCTCCACACATCGCACTGGATGCTCATGCGCTCCAGCTGCTCTGCGGTTTGGGCTAGGCTGCGGCTCAGCGTTTCATTCTCCAGCACTAGCTGGTTCTTTTCGCGGGCCAGTCGCTCAAAGTGGTACTGCAGGTCATCCCCCACGGAAGCCACCAGAAGCTTCTTTAGCTCCCTGTTCACCTGAACAGCAGAGGTAGAACCCGAAGGTTGTCCATCACAATACAGACCAAGATGGCATGCAGTCAAACGTTTTAATGTAAAGACCTGCTTTAAGACCATCGTTTATGGTGAATACTCTTTGCTCTGCATATTCTGCATACTCCTATATAACTGTTCTTGTGCTTAAGTTCTGTAACACACAACAGCACATGTGAATAAAATGTGTACAAACCCAAGGTGTCTGTGACTGAACTTCACCCTGTTCTGCTATACCTCAGTCTGAACACGAAGCTGGTTGGACAGTCCCTCCTTGTCTTGTAGCAGCCTGCGCTCCGAGTTCTGCAGCTTCTCCAGGGTGCTTCTCCGGTCTTGTGCCTGCTTGCAGGGTTCTGCTGGGAGCTGCTCCCCCTGTCCGGGGGCAGGGGCTGGGGCCACAACACGAGTGCTCCTGCTGATGGCAGTGTGTGGAACTAGGATGCGTGTGGCCTCCACTTCAGTGCATACCTCTCTGTTCACCTTGCCAAGGTGCAGGACCCCTGGGTGGAGTGGCAGGAGTGGGGTGGCCTTGGAGCTGTGATGTGGAATGGCCACTTGCATTGGTGTTTCTGTGGTGACCTCCAAAGTGAGAGGTGGCACATCTGTCTCCATGCCATCTCCGGAGCCTCGAACCGGCACTGAGACTGGAACATGCGGTCATTTTACTGATCATTTTCAGCTGTAGCCCAAAGGAGACCTCCAAAAATGAACTCTGGAGACAAAAAGGAACTTACCTTTAGCGGGCAACATGACTGACATGGTGAAGGTTTTGTTCACAACGCGAAGTAGAGAAAATCGTTTTGGACAGACTGTTTACACCCTGCAACCGAAACAAAACAGCCATGTCAGAAAAAAACACGTGTATAGCACGATTCTGGTGTTTCTGAGAAGTAAAAACTTTCTTTATAAATAAAAGGAATGCTTTAAATTTTTTTTTTTAAAAATGCGGCGGGTCACGTGACCGAGCCACCGGCCGAAACATGGCGGTGGGGCCAGAATTCACATACTGAATTCAACATTCCGTATTTACCAATTCATATTTACGTGTCGCTCACAACTTTTTTCATCCACTGGCCGTCTGTCCCTAATACAGGCCACATTCAAACACCCAACGTTACATTGTACTAACTTATCCAGAGCCACATTTGCTGATTGTTTACCCCGACTGTGGGTTCGTCTCGAAGTAACACATGGACAGTCAAGTCGAACCCGCGAACAAAAGCGTCAGGTAGCCATATTTTGACATTCGATGACAGACATTTTGAGTACGGCAGTAAGATCCGTGTAGAAGAAGTGGACACCCCGGCTGCTCACCGCACTCCGTGGGTAGGTTACCGCTCCCCCTCTGAGGCTCCAGCCATCTTATTCCACAGCACACAGGGCTTCTCGTTGCCTTTGTTTACTATCTTATCTCAGCAATAAAACACAGCTCTGCTCTCTAAACAACCAGCTCAACAGAAATGAAAAAATGTGAATACAGTAATCGGAACGCTAGTGGGAGGAGTCGGTGTTACGTCATGCTAGGGACGAGCACGACACTTCCGGCCACGACATCGGTTACAGCACTACCTGCGATTCTGTGGGTTTCCAGCAAGAGGCATGCATAAAAATAAATCGTTTGGCACTTTTTTCCTTCCACAGTATCAACCGTGAATAATGTATGCATTTGTTTTCTATACAGAACAGACAATGAATGTCCATTTTCCTTCAGCAAACCTTTATAATAATTGTTGCTCTGCTTCAGTGTCTGATATTTTAACGACTTGATTTTAATTTGGTTATTCCTCAGTAAAGCATTCTACATGAAATATAGAACTACAGAAAATTTGTTTAAATAATTCTGTATACTTTATGTTTATTTCACTTCTTTGCAGAACATTTTGAAGATACTGGCTTGTAATAAGAAATTCGGGTTTCTCACAGGAGAATTAGCCATAATACAGTTTCTGAATAGTAACTAACTTATTTTGCGTCTGAATATTTTTAGATTTTTTTTTAAAAAACTCGTTTGAACCGTTTCGTCACAATTATTTTAACAAGAATATGTAATTCTCAAGTATTCGGATATTCACTGTTTTTTTTTTTTGCTGGAGGTCAAGAAAAGTTAACAAAAAAGGATGAGAAACAAGAAGCCTCGATTCTATTATTATTGTTCTTGTTGTCCGTCGGACTATAAACAGCGACGCACACGTAGGGAAGGGGTGGGGCTATAGGAGCTGGTCGTGTTTACTGTCGGTCTTGCTACGGTCGTGTCTGAAGGTGCTCAGAAGCAACGTTCCGCATTTGTCGGTTCACGGAGACGGTAACGTTAAAGCACATTTTAGGTGAGCCCGGGAGAAAACTCCTCGTAATAAATCTTTTATTTTCAACATAAATCTTCCTTCATCCAAAGTAGCTTTTCATAATTTGTGATCGATTTCTGATTTTCGGCCCTGTGTGTTAAAATGTGTCTTTTGTCAGAGGGATGGGAGTTCACGGGCTGTGGAAGCTACTGGAAAGCACTGGGAAACCCATAAACCCCGAGACACTGGAAGGCAAGGTCCTGGCTGTTGGTATCCTTGATCTAAAGAGAGTTGCAGTGTTAAATCATCGACTTTAACGCAATTCACCCATTTATGCAGCAGGGTATTCCTAATATTTTTAATGTGTCATTTTCGAGTAAGTACCTTGATCAGGGGTACTCCAGTGGGAGTGGGATTTGAACCATTAGCATACAGAGCAGAAACTGTTAACACTGCACTTCCTACATTCTTATTTATTTATATGATTGTATTTTACATTCACATCAGTTAAGCTGGTGTTTTTCTTCAAAACAACTTAAGTGTTAACCTGCTTATATTTACTTACTCATTTATATAGTTTGGTGTTTATTACTGTAACAGTTGAAGCAAGTGCTTTCCTTAGGTGTACAACTGCGAGAGCAGGATTTGAACCTGAGTTTATTGACTGATAGGTAGCAGCTCCAACTACTACATCACTTGCTGCCCTTGAGGTTTTTTTGGTTTGTTTTTGCATTGGTGTTGGTTGATGTGTCTGTATGAGGTATTGTTCACATCTGCACACCTGTGGGTTGTAGTTTTCAGTGCCCTTGTGTTTGTGTGTGAGGAGCCCTGAACTCTTGTACAGACATCAGCATCTGGCTGAACCAGGCTGTCAAGGGAGTGAGGGACCGTGAGGGGAACAGCGTGCAGAATGCCCATCTGCTCACTCTTTTTAACCGGCTGTGCAAACTTCTCTTCTTCCGAATCCGTCCTGTCTTTGTGTTTGATGGCGAAGCACCACTCCTCAAAAAGCAGACCCTGGTGAGTTTTGACATACAGGCAGAAGGCCAGCTGAGGTACAGTGGAAGATATACGAGTGTTGGTGTCAGGTACACATTAAATTTATGAAAAAGCACTGAACACAGACTCAAGGTTTTGGTTTATCAGGCAAATAGGAGACAAAGGAAGGAGGAGATGAGTGTAGCATCAAGACAGACCAACGAAAAACTCCTCAAAACCTTCCTGAAGAGACAAGTCATTCGAGCTGCAACAGGGAACGCAAGGTATGGAGAATGTGTTGACACAGGGTTGTCTATAGTATTGGTGATGACAAGCAAGGGAGAAATTGTGCTGAGCAGTCTCTTTTTTTGCTTTTGTATAGTCAAGAGCCTCTGCCAAGCATATCATCTGTAAGAAGAGAGGAAGTGGATGATATTTATGTGTTACCTGCCCTGGAAAGAGAGGAGCAAAGGTGAGGATAATTATATGTATGTGTTAGTGTTATACTAGTCCTATAACACGTGTCTAAATTCAGTACAGCTGTCAGTTGTCTTCACCCTGGATTCCTATAGTGTCAGCGATTAAAAAATTTTACACACTCTGCTTCTAGACATTTTAGGTCAATTAAATTTGAAATTATTACATTATTATGATTTTTCCTTGTTTCTGTGTGCTTAATTGTAATGCCAGTTATTACTAATGGTTGATTATTTATTACTGCTCCCGCAAAGGTCTCATAGCTCAAACCAAGGTTTTTCTCTCTGCTTTCCAACAGATTTCAACAGCCATTTGTGTAAATTACATAAACAAAAGCTATATAATTTCAATAAAATTTATCAACAACATAAAAACATATGTACTTTTGTCTATACAGTTCTGAAGATGAGGCAGCAGCAGAATGGGAAGAAGCTATACAAAACAGACACAGGTTACAGGTAAGTATAACACAAAGATGACACATTAATGAAGGATCAAGATTATTTTCATTGTGTAAATAGTTGTGTATGTTTAACTGTTTCTAGAGTTACCTTATGCTGAACATTTGTAGAGTTTGTGAGTTTTTAAGAACAGTGGATCACAATGGACACTGTAACAGCCTAGTGCAGAAATCCTCCTTGAAATTGTTGTTGAATTTTTACAACACATTGCACATAATTTTTGCTACATTTTATACATAAAATCCATGAAGATATTATATTGTCTTCAGGTTCCTACACAGCCTAGCAAACACTACAAAATAAGATATTTGTGGTGAAAAATAAGTGAAAGTAAGTTTAAATTGAAGATGACACACAAAATGAAAACTGGGATGACTACTTAGTTTGGTGCTGTCATCATTTGTAAAGAGACAATTTACGATCTGCTACATACACTTCTACAAATAGTGTGTGGGTGTTAATTTCAGTGATAATTTCATGTAATTTTCCTCCATATTTCTCCATTTTATTATTGAAAAAGCTGTTCTTTCCTTTATAAAAGTACTTTTAAGTATTCCCTGGATTTCTGTGTGCTTCTCCATGTATAATTCTGTTCTGATCATGGCCAGATAACTAAATATTGTACAAAATATTATTTTAACAATGTATGAAAGCATATGTGCTTCTTTTTAATTCTTTTTTAAAAAGACATGCTGTTGAAAATAGCTGTCATTTCACTGCCAGAGACAACTCACTGCTCATTCAGCAGCAAACTCATTTCAATGAATAGAACTTTATATTACCTTCAATTTTACACCATGTTATAGTATTTTTCAGACGTGTTGGCAAATATAAAAAGACTAGTGTCAAGCAGTGTGTATGTTGTCTCTGAAAAGTTGTTTTGATTGACCAACAGTACATTGAGTGGTACTGGATATAGTGTCAGTCAAAAGTGTGAGTACACACTGGGTAATTCTTTTATGGGAAGAACTGGATAGAAGCGTGAAGGCAAGGATGCCATAAGCATCCTGCATTTCTGCAGAAGGGCAGGGAAGACACAGTGGCTCATTTTCTCAAACTTGTCAAATCCTCCATGATAAGATTTCATCAAGTGTGCTTAAACTTTTGACTGGTATGTACTGTAAGAATAGATTCCACACTGTTGTTGTTTTTACTGGGCTTTGCTTGTCCACATATGACTGGGGTCCAGCATTCCAGCTGATATATGTACATTTGTGTAATTATTTCTCTTTGTATGCTAGTTTTTCTGAAAGTTTTGTGTGTTAACTATTAGCTGTTGTTTTACTATTACAAAATTTTTTTTCTCACTAGAAAAAAGCTGAAAATTGTTAGTATGGACTCTGATGTGGGATAGTGTCAATTTCTTAGTTGCTTGTGTAGAAAATTTTAAAATAACAAAAGCTTTGTAACCTGACATTTTCTTTGCTTGTAAACTCTTTGGATGAGTAATGAAATATCTTTTGGTAGGAGGAGGTCTTTCATAACCTAAACTCCATGGACATCGACTCAGAGGAATTTGCCCAGTTGCCAGCAGAGATGAAACATGAGATCCTGACAGACATGAAGGAGTTCAGCAAGAGGCGCCGCACAATGTTTCAAAAGCCCCCTGAGGTTTTGAATACACACAAGTGCTTCCATATAGACACAAGCACACACAGTTGTTTAGATATTGAGACACCAATCCCACTCACAAGTTCATAACCCCATATTTACATGGTCTTGACATATAAATTGGGCCATTTGGAGTTACTTACTAAATATATACTAATTTCACCACTAAAAGCTGACATAAGTGTATCTTCATAGCGTGCCTATAGTACACTCTTATTAGAGATAATGCTTTTTTTCAATCCAAAGTGGTTATTTTAGACTGTCATTAGTCCTGAGGCCCATTGTCTGTGGAAGAGTGGGAGAAACAGGATGTGAATTAGTATAATGTTCCCCTTTCAGAAGTCCAAAGAGTTCTCCCAGTACCAGATAGCAGGCTTGCTGAACAGGAACAAGCTGAACCAGCGCATGGAGGGAGTCGAACGTGAGATGGCTCAGCAGGGTCTGGGAGTGCTGCAGGAGGAGAACGGGGGGAACACTGTGGAATCACGGCCTCTGGTGTCTGAGGACACAGCCCACTATGTTCTCATCAAAGGTAGGTAAACACACATGTATATTTACAGTGCTGTGAAAAAGTATTCGCCCCCTTCCTGATTTCTTATGTTGTTGCATGTTTGTCACACTTAAATGTTTCAGATCATCAGACAAATTTAAATATTAGACAAAGATAACCCAAGTAAACATAAAATGCAGTTTTTAAGTGATGACGTTATTTATTAAGGAAAAAAAACTATCCAAACCTACATGGCCCTGTGTGACAAAGTAATTGCCCCCCTTGTTAAATCATGAAGTAACTGTGGTTAACCACATTTTTTGGAAAGCCACACCCAGGCCTGACTACTGCCAGACCTGTTGAATCAAGCGATCACTTAAATAGAACCTGTCAGACAAAGTTAAGTGGGCCAAAAGATCCCAAAAAGGAAGACATCATGCCGCGATCTTAAGAAATTCGGGAACAGATGAGAAACAAAGTAATTGACATCTATCAGTCTGGAAAAGGTTACAAAGCCATTTCTAAAGCTTTGGGACTCCAGCGAACCACGGTGAGAGCCATTGTCCACAAATGGAGAAAACATGGAACAGTGGTGAACCTTCCCAGGAGTGATCGGCATACAAAAATTACCCCAAGAGCGCAGCGACGACTCATCCAAGAGGTCACAAAAGAACCCAGAAGAACATCTGAAGAACCGCAGGCCTCACTTGCTTCGGTTAAGGTCAGTGTTCATGACTAAACCATAAGAAAGAGACTGGGAAAAAATGGCATGCATGGCAGAGTTCCAAGGCGAACCACTGCTGACCAAAAAGAACATAAAGGCTCGTCTCACTTTTGCCAAAAAACATCTTGATGATCCCCAAGACTTTTGGGAACATATTCTGTGGACTGACGAAACAAAAGTTGAACTTTTTGGAAGGTGTGCGTCCTGTTACATCTGGCGTAAAAGTCACACAGCATTTCAGAAAAAGAACATCATACCAACAGTCAAACGTGGTGGCAGTGTGATGGTCTGGGGCTGCTTTGCTGCTTCAGGACCTGGACAAGTTGCTGTGATTGATGGAATTCTGCTCTCTACCAAAAAATCCTGAAGGAGAATGTCCGGCCATCGGTTCGTGACCTCAAGCTGAAGCGCACTTGGGTTCTGCAGCAGGACAATGATCCAAAACACAGCAGCAAGTCCACCTCTGAATGGCTTAAAAAAACAAAATGAAGGTTTTGGAGTGGCCTAGTCAAAGTCCGGACTTGAATCCAACTGAGATGCTGTGGCATGACCTTAAAAAGACGGTTCATGCTCGGAAACCCTCCAGTGTGGCTGAATTAAAACAATTCTGCAAAGAAGAGTGGGCCACAATTCCTCCACAGCGATGTGAAAGACTCATTGCCAGTTATCGCAAACACTTGATTGCAGTTGTTGCTGCTAAGGGTGGCACAACCAGTTATTAGGTTTAGGGGGCAATTACTTTGTCACATAGGGCCATGTAGGTTTGGATAGTTTTTTTCCTTAATAAATAAAATCATCACTTAAAAACTGCATTTTGTGTTTACTTGGGTTATCTTTGTCTAATATTTAAATTTGTTTGATGGTCTGAAACATTTAAGTGTGACAAACATGCAACAACATAAGAAATCAGGAAGGGGGCGAATACTTTTTCACAGCACTGTACATACACATTTCTTTTAACAGAAAGCATTGACAATGTTTTGGAATTGCACTGGCATTGAATGAGTTATATTCTTGTTCTGTTCTTTGCAGGTTCTAAGAGTGAGGAAAAGACTTCAGAGAAGGAGATTACTGCTGTGCCCTGGACCAGCTATGACTGGGTTGGCAAGCAAAAACCAGAGCCTCTTTGGCGCCCCCTCTCAGAGAACAGTCCTGAGCATAAGCCTTCGTCTATGTTAAGGAAACCTGTTTCCCAGGATGCAACTCCATCTTCCTCATTGCCTCCCTCCCCCCGGACATTGAAGGCGATTCAGGCCGCCATGATGGATAGCAGTTCAGATGAGGAGAACTGTGTTTCCAGTCCTCCAACTTTCAGGAACCAGCAGCCTGATGAGCAGCTGTCTCCACGTACACTGCTAGCTATCCAGCATGCCTTGACTGAGAAGGAACCAGATCCTTGCACTCTTGTGTCTCAGTCCAGTACAGGAGTGACCCCTCTCCCAAGAAGCCCCACCGAGGACCTTCCGGACTCTGTCACAATCAGCAGCTCGGAGGGGGAGATTGAAAACTCCATGGAACGGGGGGACAGAGAGATTTGCTCAGAGTCACTATTAAACAGCAAGGAGTTGGCTGACAACCCCCATCCTGTTGTACCAGTCCAAACTGATGGACTGACCCCACCAGACTCTGAGTCATCCCTTTCCTCCACTCCACAGCTGGAGGAGGAAGCAGAAAAAGAAGCAAAATCAGATACAAATCTAGACTGGGGAGCACCACATTCTCCATGCAACCTGATTTTAGATAAAAATGAGGCAGGGAACAGTGGGGTGCAATCAGGGCCTCAGTCATTACCTTCAGCTCAGTCTTCCCTATCCAACATAGAGAAAATGACTTGTGTTCTTGGAAGTGCCCTTCAAGACAGGCCCCGTATTGCTAAAGAAGGAACCATTGATAGACTGTATGTGACCAGAGATGATGAAAGCGACTCTGAAGGTGGGAACTCAATAACGACACGTACAATACACTTACACACCTGTAAGTGCATTACAGTCCGCACCACACTTAAGTGGTGTTTAAGATCCCACTGGTGGTATCCAGCTCCCAAACCAGCAGAATACAGTTAAGGCATTAGCACAGTACACGTAGGTGGACTGTGTGCTAGTGATGACCCTGGTGGTAAAGTTTGTTTTTCTATGTAACCTTCTTTTTTTTAAAGCTGATTTTGGTCTTTATGTTTCTCCCACAGCAAGCTTCATTGATGTATCAGATGTAGAAGAAGAGTGTGACAAAGAAAAAGAACAGGAGTCAAAGAAAGAGGATGTCCTTATGCATGAAGAGAGGAGTGAGGGAGGTTCCTTAGCCGAGCCTCTCATCAAAGGTCCTCCCCTCCAGGACAGTGATAATGAGGAAAATAAGATCCATCCTCCACAGGAGACCCCAGCTGACACTGCTGATAATGAATGGGAACATACGGACATGGTAATACATGGTAAAAGTTAAATACTCCTGATCTTTAAAACAGCAATGTAAGTTCACAAGTTAGCATCATTAAATAGAACCAAAAAGGTACAGATTTACAGTTTAAAGCTGTTTTTCCATGGATCTTGGATCCAACGATAGAACTGGGGTCAAGAGATCATTACTGTTGCGAAGACAAAAAGAGCATTGAGATCAAGATAATTGGCAGTAACTTGGTTAATTTCAAGTATTGCTTAGATGGACCTGCTGAGAAGAACTATCTTCTCAACTCATTCAGGGGGAAATAAAGTTGAGCCCTTTTATGACCCTGCCCCTGATGTGCAGCATTTGCAGGTAAAATGAGAACTGTCTTCTGTTCTACTGCCACTTCTGCTCCTCACCTGCAGGAGGAGCTGTTGCAGCTGGAGAGCTCTCTGCTGTCAGAGCAGAGCACCCTGAAAGCACAGAAACAGCAGCAGGAGCGCATGGCAACCACTGTCACAGGGCAAATGTACATGGAGAGCCAGGTGAGAGAATTCACTCACCACCTTTCATGTTGTACATATCACTCCAGTGACACCATTGTTTTCCTATGATACACTAGCTTGTTATTGATAGTATCTGGAATAAGGCAGAGGTTTAGGCTTTTACCCGTATCCAGAATGTTTTGGTCTCATGGGCCAGCAGCAGTGGGGAAATAACCTACTTTAACAAGCCAAGCATATGTCTAACACTGAGCTCTGGAATGTACAGGATCCACAAGCCAGGAGTCTTAACAGGATGATGGTAGCTACTGGACTGAGTTCTGATCCACATTGCTGGTTCTGACTTGGCCATCTTATTTTAGATATTCACTCATGTTTGCCACCGAGAAAGAAATCCCATTGAAATATTTCCAGAAGGGATTTCTCTTTAATGCTATGCAGCTGTTTATTTGTATTTATTATGAGGTGCATGGCTTTGTGTACAGCATATGTGTATAAAGACCAGCTTTTAAATCACTTTGGTGTGTGTGTACACTCCTGTGGTCTGGAAAACAAAGGGAGGTTTGTGAGGGATTTTGTTTCTCTGAAAGAAAGCCAGCTATTTTGAGAGATTTCCCAAATGCATAGTACCTTTTTTCCATGGTCTCACCAGCATTAGAGGGATGAAGAGGCAGTCCACCTCATCTAGCCTTTTCCAAAGCCTTGCCCCCACCAGCAGGAGTGATGACTGGTGTTGCCTCCTGTGTTCTATTTGAGAGCTATTTATTGGCCACTGAGTACAAGTAAGATTTACATTTGAGATGAAAATAAACTTAATCACCATGCATTTTGTTTTTTTATATATATAAAAACACACACTATATTATATACCAAACCCTCTTATATTTTCACACATGCAAATGAACATCAGTGCAAAAATATTTCAGTAGATTTTTTATGTATAAAACTAAACACAACTTGTAGCTCAAAAATGATGTCAAAATGTTGTGTGGTGGAAAACAGTATGATGGTCATCCTGAGAACTTCAACAAGGAGATATTTAATTTTCCTGATAAATCATTAATTTCAGCAAAGTTTGAATCCACACTCTGGCTGTAGCACCCTTGAGCAAGGTACTTATCCTGAATTGCTCAAGTGAAAATTATCCATCTATAAAAACATGTAAATGAGAAGTTGCGTGATGTAGACAAACTGTATTCAGTTTTAAAGTATTAGCTACATGAATAGAGACAATAATAATTTTAAGCCAGCAAGTTGTGTAGTGGTTAGAGGCCGAAAGACCAATCAAAAGAACCAGGTTCGAATTTCACCTCCTGTTGTGCTGCTGTTGCCTCTTAATGGCTGCAGCATAAATTACCCATCTGTATAAATGGATAAATCATTATAAGCTGTTTAGTATGCAGTCCTCATGCTGTCATTCTCTCTGGCAAAAAGTGTCAGATAATAATAAAAACTGTTCAGTACACCAAGTTTATGTAAAGCCACAGAACTGTTTCTCTGAGTGCACTTTTATGAAGAAGTGCTCTTTATGTTCTGATATTTATATTATTTTTACCAGCCATGGATGACCTGAAAAGTTGAATTTCCCTGCAGGTTTTAAAACCTTCAATGTAACTGTTTGATTAATTACTAAGAACCAAACACTTGCAGTAAATGATTCCAATTTTTTCAGTGTTTGTTTAAAATATGAAACAAAAATCCAAACCTTTCAAATGAAAGTTTCCTGTATGCTTAAAGGCTTCTACCTGGGCTGTGGCTAGAAGTAACAGGATATATTTGAAATGACCAGGGGATGGAGGGTATGAGTGAATCAGAGTGTTTTCACTGCTACTGAAACACCTCCTACAGTCTGATCGGCTCTCTGCTTGTTGTTGGTTGCCAGAAGTGAGAGAGTCGCTGCTTCCCTCTCACTTCTCAGTTGTTAGTTTTTTCATGGTGCTATATGGGGGAAAAAAGCAAACTAGTTTATCAGAATAACAAAACAGAGTGTGTTTTACGAGCACACTCTTGACTGGTGTAGGTGCTTTCATGCACAGCAAAGTCTGACACAGAGAGAAGAACTGCTGCATTTGAGTGGAAACAGCAAGGAAACAAGGTAAGTCAGACCTTTGTCCAGTATCCTAACCATGCAGCTCCGCTGACTCGGTTTGCCTGTTTGTTGCTCTGCAGGAGCTGCTCCGCCTCTTTGGTGTGCCTTTTTTTGTGGCCCCAATGGAGGCTGAGGCCCAGTGTGCTGTGTTGGAGCGTTTCGACCAGACCCATGGAACCATCACTGACGACAGCGACATCTGGCTGTTTGGTGGCCGACACGTTTACAAGAACTTCTTCACCAACAACAAATATGTTGAGCTGTACCAGGTCCTGGATATTCAGAACCAGCTTGGTGAGAGATGCTTCTGCTGTAATTTCCATGGTCACAAATGAATGTTTGGTGTACAAACAGATTCACCAAAAAGGTTTTTAAACTACGCCCCTCTAGGCCTAGATCAGAGCAAGCTGATCAACCTGGCCTACCTGCTGGGCAGCGACTACACAGAGGGTGTTCCAGGAGTTGGCTTTGTGACAGGCATGGAAATTCTCAATGAGTTCCCTGGCCCGGGCCTTGAGCCATTAACAACTTTCAGGTGAATTAGGGATGGGATTTACAAGGCCTGCCATTTGAGGGTGGTATCATAATCCAAAATGACTTCAGCATTATAGGGGTGGTGCTGAGTATTCCCTGGAAAGGCTGTATGGTAAGCCAGTATGTTAAAAATAAAAAGCAGCAATATTGCTGCTCATTGGGTTGTTCTCTTTGTGATGTTTGGGTACTTTTTTGTTTTTGTGGATTTGTTTAGGGTTTTTTTTGCTTCCTAAAGCTCTATTTCTGCTGTGTCTCATTGTTGTGGTTCTCTGATCTTTGATTTACAATATGTTAGTCTAATGCTCTGTCATATCTTTGTGTGGGAGAAGCAAGTGGTGGTCGGAGGCACGGGAGAATAATAAGTTGACACCCAACCCAAGTGACACAAAGGTAAAGAAGAAGCTGAGGAAAATGCAGCTGCCCCCTGGCTTTCCCAATCCTGCTATTGCCCAGGCCTACTTACACCCTACTGTGGATGACTCCTGTACCTCTTTCACCTGGGGCCAGCCACACATGGAGCTCATCAAAGAATATCCTTTTCCTTTGCGCGGGTTGCAGATGCTTTGCGTGCTTGTGCTAATGCTTGGCCTGTCTAAGAACAATATAATCACTTTCAGCAACAGTACAAGTTTCCATAACTGTCCTCACTTTTTGTCTGAGTCGCTTTGGATGGAGCAGCAGGAGGACAGCGGAAGTTCTACAGCCAGTTATGAAGCAGCTGAACGTGCACCAGGTAAAATATAACACTGGTAGATGCACAAACAATGTCACAAAGTTTGTACAGATGCAGCATGCATTGATGTAATATTCCAGGCCAGATTTTTATTAAACACTACATTTATTGCATTTAAAGATGACTTTGAGAGACTAATGTTTTCATAATGCTTTACTCTTCTTGACTGAACTGTAGTTGGGCAACAGGGAATTTAGATGTGGGTAAAATCACTTCCAGGGATGTGGATTGCCTGCCATTGCATGTCTCTCAACTTGAACATAGGGGCACAGAGTAATGGAGCAGTAGCCACCAGTGGAAGAGACATTTTGAGTCTGAGTCTACTAAAGAGCAGATCTGTCAGTGTTAGATATTTGGTTCTCCTATTTACAGCGATCGGACCATTTAGGGTTGAGTTTGTCCAGTGAGAGTTGAAAGGTGGGGTGCATCTTAGGCAGACTATGGTGCTCCTGAGGTCAACAGTTGGTCCAGTTTTAGCCTCTTTATTACTCTTCTTAAGTTTTCCCTTCTGGGGAACAGGTGTTCAGAGGCTGAAAGCTCCAATTCTAATAGTGTCCAGCAGTCACAGGGGCAACACTGGTTCTGTTCCCTGAAATGTGAGGTTTGAAATTCCTGAAGTCTACCATCATCATCAAATGATATTGTAATGATGTGAGTTATGAAAAGATTATTTGACATACAGTATATGATTTATTTAGATATTTTCTTGTGCAAAATGACTGGATCCAACTTTACACCAAGTTTATTTTGCTCTCTCTTCAGACGCAGCTAAGGATTGATTCCTTCTTTCGTCTGGAGCAACAGGAGAGACAGGCCATCCGGAGCCAGCGCCTCCGCCGTGCTGTCATCTGCCTCAAGAGGAAGGAACAGGAGGAAGAGAAAAGCAAGGAAGAGGAGACTTGTTCACCAGTCAAAGCCAAGAACGTGAAGGTCATGGCAACAGAGACTGAGGGTCCGGCCTCATGGGGAGGGGGGTTCCTAGCATCGCAGGACACAATACCTAAATTTGGAGAAGATGAGGGGAGGACTACAGAGGGATCAGCGACCCTGCATACACCTCCCAAGGCTGAGCCCAACCCGAGACCCCCCATGGCAGGACAAAGCAGCAGCAGTTCAGAGGATGACAGCGATGGCGACATCAGGGTTGCCATGGTTACAGCACGTTCAGTGTTTGAGAACAAACCACGTGGGCGAGGAAGGAGAGGTGGGCGAGGAAAGAACTCAAGAAAACGATGAAAACTCAGGTTCATGCCAACGTGATCACACCAGTAGGCAAGGATATCCCTATTTATGGTGCTTCTCTTTCAGCAGGCAGAAATGGGCTGTGAAAGTCATTGACATACAGTGTTAGTTTTGATAAATTTATTTAGAAAAATATGGCATTTAAGGGTACCTGAGAAACATTGTGGTATGAAGTTTTCTGTGTAGATAAGATTTTTAATTGTACAACCCCAGGATCCATGCAACTGTAATTCCTGCATTGTGTGTTTCTGATAACAGTACATGCCTTAATGATGCACACTTTTTAAAATTATGGCACAACTGTGAAAATGTTTTATTATAATGAATCAAGATGAAATATTGAGTAGCAGAAATGCCTTGTCTATTTATAAGATAAACACTGAGCAGTAAGAAATCATCCTGTCTTTTTGTCCTTGTGACCCATGTTGTGTGCCAGTGCCTTGCAGCTCTTAGTGGCATCTGCTTTGGCGCATCGTCTTGACACCACCGCCCCTTAAGCCTTCTCTGAACTGTTCCCACCCTCCTGGCTTTGCTTGCTCCTGAGGTTTCCTTAAGCTTCAGCACTTATAACATCTTGCAAAATGAGGTGATGGTGAGCAGCAGTTCTTTATGACCACCTGGAGAAGCCTCTAGAGGAAATCCATACTGATTCTCTTCATCTCACTGGGCTCATTCTTCATCGTGATAAGCTTTCTTGGTCAATGAAGCCCAACTGCAGCATTACTGGGGATCATGAAGGTGCCGCAACATTAAGTAAACATAAGAACAAGGGGCTTTTTTCCTCACAGATGGAGAACTAAAATCATCTGAACAGAAAGTTGTAGACAGACACATCCATCAGCACAGTGACAGTGATTAAAATTGAACTTCATACCATGAAGTAAACAGAAGTAATGAAGAGGGCTAAGTTCTTCAAGCAGTAGCAAAGTCAGAAACATTATTATAGTGGTTATAATAGTGAGCTGTAATGAAGTTAATTATAGTAGTGGATAATAGTATCGTTTTCCCTAAAAAGTGTGTCCAGAATTACTTGCTTGTGTCTGAGGGATGGGTCATAGAACTGAATTCATAGGCAATAGTGTTGATGCCAGGAATTTAAAATATGTGCCATCCTCTTACAGTGCTTAAAAAATAATAATGTTCAATATTCTGGAGTACTATGTTGGCATACACCATACTCTTGTGCTTGCAACACCAGTCTTGTAGATAAACATCTTGTAGGATCTGGTGTGATGCAGTGAACACAATGCAGCAGACACTGTTGTAGGTCTGAGGCAGTGGTAGGAATGGGCAAGTGATGTAATGTGTTCTATGCTCAGGGTTATAGTGACAGTGCTGGCATCTTGGGGCTGGATATCATATCCACTGGTGGAATGCCTCAGTTATGTTAGCGCAGCTGTTGCAGTCACTCCTCACTCAACTGACAGTCACTGCAGCATGAAAACAAGGCAGACAGCCAGAGACCGGCACAGGGAAACTCACGTACAGCCTTACTAATCCCAACTGCACTGAACTCTCCATTATTTAGTTAATGACTATGAACTGCATGAATCAAACTATGCTGATGCTGCACTACAAACTACTCTGCTTTACCAACCCACTTTTCAGCTAAGAAAATGATTAGAGGTGTCTTTGCATCAGCAGTACCCGTTTTATTTATCTGAGAGCTCGTAAAACTTATCCAAGCTGAATAAATTAAGGGTTGAACCTTGTCTGGATTCCTGGAGTCAACCAGTTAAGAGGGTTGCCTACATCAGGGCTGAAAACATGAGGTCTAGCTGTCAGTCTCACCTCTGAGATAAAGGTCTCTTGTACCTTTTGGTTGCTAAAATAGGTTACTCTGCTGCTTGTACCTCAGTACATTTATGGAGGAATTCTTCCTTCCAGAGTAGTTTTTTGGCATAGCTTCTTTTTGCTTCCTTACTCTTTTGTAAAGAAAAAAATTGTCCTTTTATGGAGTAAATTTCTGCCACCCTCTCCCTGTTCCTTTTGAATTTTTCTGTACTTAATATTTTTACTTTGCATCTTTAACACTAGTTATCAGTTTTACTACAAACTGTTAGCAACATTTCCACGCTGTCATTTGATGTTTTCTATGGATCTGATTGGCCAATAAAAGTTGTTTCTGCTAGCAGTACTGACCAATCAGGGTTTAGTGCTGAATTTTGTTCTTGCTTGATTGATAGCCATGGACAAAGTAAGCGAATTCTTAGGGGGAAAAACAGGAGTTGTATTATTTAATAATTTAATAAGTTGTTTTTTTTCTTGCTGTGAAGGGTGAATTTACAGTTAAGATTTAAATTTTTTTGAATAGAGATGTTGGGCAAGTTTCTCCATTTTTATTAGCTTAACAATAGTTCAAGGTTTATTCATCATGGAAGCACTAATAGCAGCATAGCAATGTTGTCACCATGAAAAGTGTTGCTTCCAGGCATCCTCAGTAAATAAATATATAAATAAGGTATAAGAAAATCAAATAATAAATAATGAAATTAAGAAAAAGAAAATAAATAATGAGAATAAATAAATAAGGAATAAGATATAAAAATATACAGAAGTTAGAAGTTAGTAAACAAATAGCAAAAAAAAAAAAAACAAGAAGTAGTATACAAAAACGAACAACAACAACAGCAGCCAAACCAACAACCACACAACCGATAAGGGCATACAAGGCATTTAAAAAAAAACAGGCATACAGACAGACTCCGATTGACACTGTCTCACTGTCCAAGGAAGGAGTCAGTGGTTTAACAGTCTTATTGTGCAGGGGAAAAACTGTCCCAGAATCTGCTTGTTCTCGTCCGGATGCTTCTAAAGCGTTTTCTGGACGGGAGCAAGGAGAACAGTTTGTGGCTGGGGTGATTGTGGTCCCTCAGGATGTTATGGGCCATCTTCTTACACTGTTGGGTGTAGAGGCCCTGCAGGGCTGGCAAGTCAGTCCTGGTAATGCTCTGTGCTGTCTTGACCACTCTTTGTAGAGCTTCACAGTCTGATGCACTGCAGCTGCCATACCAGGCTATAAAACAGCCAGTCAGGATACTTTCAATGGTCGATCTGTAGAAGTTGACAAATATATATAATGTTGTCCATGCCGAACCCCCTCAGCTGACAGAGGAAGAAGAGGCGTTGTGTTACAGGTCCTCAGTGCTGTTTACCTCAAAGAACCTGAAGCTGTTCACTTTCTCCACTGGGGCGCCGGCTGTAGAGATGGGCATGTAGCCATTCCCCTGCTCTCTCCTGAAGTCCACGATCAGCTCCTTTGTTTTGCTGACGTTGAGATGGAGGTCACTGTCCTGACACCATGAGGTCAGGGTTCTCACCTCCTCTCTATAGGCCTGCTCATCGTTGTCAGTGGTCAGGCCGATGACCGTGGTGTCGTCAGCAAACTCGACTATGATGTTGGAGCTGAGCGAGGCGACGCAGTCATGCATGAACAGGGAGTACAGCAGGGGGCTAAGCACGCAGCCCTGGGGGCCCCCGTGCTGACAGTCAGCACTGAGGAGATGATGTTCTCCAATCTCACCACCTGGGGCCTGCCCATCAGGAAGTCAATGACCCAAATGCACAGGGTCGTGTTGAGCCCTAGGTTCCTGAGCTTGGCAACGAGCTTAGAGGGCACGATGGTGTTGAATGCTGAGCTGTAATCGATGAAGAGCATTCTCACATACGTGTTCCTCTGTTCCAGGTGGGAGAGAGCCTTGTGGAGAGTGAAGGCGATTGCGTCGTCAGTAGACCTGTTCGGTCTGTAGGCAAACTGAAGCGGGTCCAATGTGACTGGCAGAGAGCCAATGATGTGTGACCTGACTCAAAGCACTTCATGATGACGGACCTAAGTGCGACAGGGCGGTAGTCATTTAGGCAGAGGACTCTGGGTTTCTTTGGTACAGGGACAATGGTGGTTTTCTTGAAATGTGGGGACAACAGACTGCAGCAGGGAAAGGTTGAAGATGTCGGTGAACACATCTGCCAGCTGGTCTGCACAAGCCTTAAGAACACGACCAGGGATGTTATCTGGTCCAGGAGCTTTGTGTATGTTTATCCTCTTGAAGGATTTACACACGTCTGCCCTAGACACCTGCAGTGTGCATATTATGTACTACTGGTGAATAGAGTAGAGCAGGTGAATATGGACAACTCCTGCTCTACACCAGCAAACACCATTTTGCACAACCCAGTCGTGTCAACAGTAGCTTTCTAGCTGAGTTACCCAGTGCTAACACATTATATATCACCAAAGTGTATCACCCTTAAAGTAGTTGCATTTAGCACATAAAAATATTGTTAGTGCTACGAAACAGGCACACTCCACAAAGAGCAATGTGCCAGTTGTAGTTCAGTGGGAAGATGGAAAGGAAAATAAAAATATACTGTATTTCACCAAACATTACCCATACAGTATGTTAGTGTGTGTCATGTATAACTCACCCATCGCCAGTTTGGGTCCTTCCCTCTAGCACCCTCTCTATCACCCCTCCCTGGTGTGCTTGTCTGTGAGAGAAGTGGCCTGTTTGTCCTCATCCTGTCCAATTAGCTTTGAATTGCTTAGAGGCACACATTACTAATGTGTGTATGTGTGCATCAAGTCACTCATTTGTCTTCATATCTGCCTACATGTGTGCTGTCATGTTTGATTATTATACGGTGAGGTTATAAGGAGTAGTAAAGAAGTAATGTTAACTCGTGATTTGCATGGTGTATTGGGTTGAATGTGTCTGTGTGATCATGTGACAAGGGAGTTACAGCTCCTGCACTGTGTTAAGATGCATAACACCATTTTAAAGTCTCTGGTGGCTCTGATAATTTGGATATGTAATACTCCAGCTGTCAGTATAGAGCTTAGGTCTCCGCTCCTACTCCCAAAGGACCACAGTGTCCACAGGTTTTCACTCTATCCAAGCACTTAAGTGCTTCAATGACTCCATTAAAAATTTTTTTGCTCTTTTTAGTTGTCTCTGTTACAGAAATCCAGGAAACCTGCACATCTGCAGACTGCTGAAAACTAGGACTGAAGGTTCGTGTTACAGAGCAGAGTCCACAATGCCAAATTGTATGTTCTCACAATGTACTGCAGTCATCAGGCCTACTATGTCATCCAAGGAAAAGCCGTAAAATATGACATCAGTGCGGGGTATGTAAAATGTTCCTTTCTGATTGATCAGTAGATGGGAATTATAGGCATGGAGAATGCAGTTTGTTTTCTGCAGCAACTTTGCACAGTGAGCTAACTGACATAGTAGGCCTGATGACTGCAGATCCCCATGGGCCATACCTAATAAGTTATGTGTTTCCTATTACCAGCTGGACAGGCTAATGAACAGCTGACATGGAAACCGGCAGACACAAAACCCTCTGAAATGAACTGGGTGTCAAAACGAAAGGAAAGCTCAACTATGAGTGGGTTTGAGGGGTGGAGGTGGAGGTGAGAGAACGGCTGCAACATAAAATAAAGGAGTGAGAACATGTTACAGTGAGACCGTATAAAACAGAGAAGCATTCTTTTCATTTTTATACATTTCAGCATTATCTGAAATAAATTAGTGGATTTTTTTTCGCTTATAATGGAGGAGCTTATGTCTCGGTGTCTGTGCCCAGGTAGAGACTGTTAGGGCTTGGAAAATTGTGTTTTCATTACACCATGTTTTTGGATGCGGACAGATTTGGTGGTGGACTTATACCCCCCCCCCCCCCCCCTGATACTTTGTTTGACCTTTATACGTATTTATTGTATTTGTTATAAATCTGCCGGATGCCTGTTTGTGGGTAGATGTCAAACATGCAGTGAATGCAAGAAGACCCAAGGATGTTCCTGACTCTGACACTTTCTGCAAGGAACAGTGGGAAAAAATTCAAACAGCAAGAACAGAAAGACCTTCAGCTGAAACAGCAAATGTTCAGCATCTCGGATTTCTGCCAAAGGGGTGATACTAAGAACTGACTGGGGGTGCCCAAACGTTATTACAAATATTACTGCTGTGATGCATCTCCTGAACGTGTGCCTCTGCGCCTAGCTGTGTGGTGGGGGGGTGAAGCTTATTCACATGGGCTCTGGCCATAAAAGGGTGTGTTGGCACTCGGAGTCATATGTGTGTGTCTCTGGTCTCGAAGGGATATATGACCAAGTGGGGAGACATGCATGGCTACAGCTCCTCTGTTTTGGATTAAATGAAATTGCCATGAGGATCTGGCATTTCAGTTAGGAACAGCAACTTGATCCTTCTTGGCCTTCTGTCAATCCTCTATTTAAAGCCCTCACTTAGAAAGACTCCTGAGCAGGGGGTTTTCTTGCCACCTCGTCGCTCCCCAAACTCTGCTTACGTCCATCTGCAATACTGTGTTCACAAAATCCCAGTCTGCACTGCTCCTGCTTGTAAAACACATTTACATGTGATGGCAACAGAGGAGAGATTCTGTTTCCCAGCCCACTGTTTATCTCCAAAACTGGTGTTACAAGCACAAGAGCACAGTGTACACCAACATAACGCTCCAGAGTATTCAACATTATTATTTTTAAATCTCCAGTGCAATTCATTGTATTAAAGAATACAATGTACAAATACAAACAGGTATGCCCTGCAAAAAAATGTACCATTTAAAATTGTAATGTGCATTGCTGCTCAGTGTTCTTTTTTTCCTAAATCAAAGATAGTTTGAAGTAACACATCTAAACTTATTTCCTGATCTGTTCCTGAAAACTGGATTTAAATATTGATTTTATTTCCCATTATTTTAAAGTGAAAAATGAAGGACATTAACAATGACATATGGACACAGCAGACCTCATTATTCACTCTCGACATGCTATTCAGCATTTCTGCCCCTGCTCGCGGTCTGGACGTTATGACAGGGCTTCGGGACGTAGATGGTGTAGTAGTTTGCATGGCTAAGGCGCAGGGACAGTTAGAGTTTATTGCAGACCAGATGCTACAGGTACCCAGCAGGGACAATACAAGCAAGACAAATAAGTTTCAAAATACAATGCAAAATACAGGTGGGGAGTTTTTATACGCAGATCAGCTGGAAAACATAACAGGAATCCTTCTGTCTATCATTTTAGATACTTTAGCATAAAATAGGTTTTATTTCAAGATGAGGTAGGGTCTATGGTTAGGCTGAAGAATGTTATTTTTTGGTAAAATGAAATGTTCAGTGAAAGGAAAAATAGGGAAGACATCGACTGGGGGATATAGGTGTCTGGCTGACTTAACTAGTGCTGAAATGTCAAATAGGAAACAATCAAATTAACAAGGCATCAAACTTTTAATCTTACATTTTCATTTAACACTAATACCTATATTGAGTGTCCTCTTATTTTGACGTGAATTACGACACATGATGAGCTGCTTACAATTATTTATCTATTTATAATGCTGGAGCATTTTTTGGGTAAAATCAGTCTTGGTATTTTGCTAAAGGGTATTTCAGTGCGATCAAGGGTGGATGTTTTTTATTAGCCTACTGCTATTGTCAAATATATTACAATTATGGACAGACTTGTATTTTATCTTCTGATAATATAAAACTTTGTGTGCAGACTTCACACAATCCTACAATGTAGCACAGCAAAAACTTGCTTTTCCACGTAAGTGTGGTCCTTAAAATCATGCTGAATGCAGAATGTGAGGGCGTGGCACAGTGTTGTCAGTCATCATTTTGTCGCTGTCCAGGGGCAACAGATGTGTCATCGTCTATGACGGACCCCACCTGGCCTAATGTCCAGTGATTCCAGGATAGGCTCGGGACGGCCGGGACCCTTACAAGGACAAGCGGTTAACAAAATCAGGTGAATGAGATGCACCAATGTAGATGACTGTGTTGCAATGCTGTAATGGGCTAACACACGTACTCAAAGCGAGCTTCATCGCCCTCTATCAGATGGATGATCTAAACGCAGGTGAGAAAGCGGCTTTGGAAAAAGCACAGCGATGAAATTTGATCCTTTCTGTCCTTTCTGTCCAGAATTTTGAGCCTGTTGTCACCACATGCATAAATGGCCAACATTGCAACTGTATTATTACATCTGCCCAGAATTCTACATAGTTTCTATTTAGCTATTCACTCAGAAGTTGACTTTGCATTTTTTGCAGGCCTAATCTTCTATGACTAGATTTATAAGTATATCAGAACTAAAAAGACTCAATAAACTGAACCCAAGTACTAAGATATGATGGCAGGAAAACAGAATGAAGGGTGGCTACACCACTGGTACTGGAAACCAATTTAGAGACAGCTGCAATTCCACCATGAATTACTGCAACATGCACTTTAAATACTGGCTGTAGAGTAAATTTTACAGCTCACATTCAGTTGATAGAATCAATCTCTTGAGTTGAAGCATTTACCAGCAGACGTCTCTAGCTGCTCACGGACTTTGTTTGAAACAAATGAACACATTGCACAAATGTGCAAGGCATTCATAGCCATCAGACACAGATTCCGTCCATTTGCGTGTTACCAATAATCGTTCGTGCAATATTGCATTACGGAGATCTGGAACCGGAAGCATAGTGGATGACTGCTGATTGCTGATATTTTTTAATTTATATTAGTTTTATTCACTTTTTAGACAGTCTAACTAATAACTAAATAGTAATAGTATGAAGTCTGCTTTTTATGTGGTAAAAGGGACTTTGGAGTGATGGGCAGAATTCCAATTCTGTTTGTGAGTTGAATAGCTGGAGGAGTGCATTTTAGCAACATTTTAGAATCATTACCACTGTTAATCAAATGTTTTCCTTTTATTTTTCATACTCTCATAAAACTTTTAATTTTAAACATGAAAGTTTATTGAGTCCGGTGCAGTGCTGATGGCTGTGCTGTGGATTCAGATTTTGGTTTAACTTGGGCTGCATGGAGTTTGCTTGCTCTCAATGAGCACCTCCGGATGCTTATCTTTCTTCCCACAGTCCAAAGACGTGTTTCTTGTGAAGTAGGGGCTCTAACTTGCTCTTAGTGTGTGTGCATGCTTCTGAGGAAGCGTGTCGGTGATTGCAGTGTGATGGACTGGCATCCTTTCCAGAGTGTAACCTGCCTCATGTCCTATACTTCTCAGAAAAGCTCCATACCCTCACAGCCCAGACTGGACAAGAATTTAATGGTAATTTTCCATTTGTAGAAAATCAGTCTGCATGGTTTTCCTGCATCACAATTTTGAATTATGTTGTTTTCCTCACAGGTAATTTTCACCAGAAATTATACAGTTGTATGCAAAAGTTTGGGCACCCCTGGGCCTAAATACATTTTATTGATATTCTACATTAAAAAACAAAAATGTGATCATAACTTCATCAAAAAATGTTCAGCATGAACTCTCTTAACTTTTATGCTCAGTCAATATTTATTTGCTAAATTGAACAGGTTGAAAAATAATGAAATGCGGAATGAGCCATGTGCAAACGTTTGGGCAACCCCAGTCAGTTCTTAGTATCACCCCTTTGGCAGAAATCCGAGACTCTGAACATTTGCTGTTCCAGCTGAAGGTCTTTCTGTTCTTGCTGTTTGAATTTTTTCCCACTGTTCCTTGCAGAAAGTGTCAGAGTCAGGAACATCCTTGGGTCTTCTTGCATTCACTGCATGTTTGACATCTACCCACAAATTTTCTGCAATATTTGGGGACTGAAGGCCATTCCAAAACCTTAATCTTTTTTTCTTGAAGGAGTTCATGCTTGATTTGAAGGTGCAATTGGAATCATTGTCTTGCTGGAATGTCAAACCTCTTTTTCAGCTTCAGTGTTATCACTGCCTGTGGGACATTAGATTCCAGGATTTTTTGACACCGAGCACAATCCATTTTACCGCTACCTGTACTACATCTTTTGAGCCACCGGCTGCCGCACAACCCCAAAGCATGAGACCCCCCCCCCCCCAAGCTGGCTACCTGTTTTTTTCTAAGGTGTTTTCTTTTCTTGCTTCTCCATTTTCCTCCAGACTCACATTTGGTGTCTGTAGCCAAGCAGTTAAAATTTAACTTCATCAGCCAACAGTACTTGGAGCCAAAAAGCCTCTGGCTTATTTACATGATGCATTGTGTTCTTCAGATGTTGGCCTATGTGATGAGAATGCAGGTGAGGTTTCCATCTGATGACTCTTCCATGCAGACCATATTTGTACACCGCTACTCACGCATCATCTAAACCTCCCCGCAGGTCCTTTGCAGGGACGTGGGGTTTTACTTTGACAACCCGACTCACCTCCGAGTGGTTCTGTCTGGGATTTTTCTTGGTCTTCCAGATCTTGCCTTGATTTCGGCAGTTCCCCTTAACTTCCATTTTTATTGATGTTTCGGACAGCGGAAATTGCAGACAGGAGGTGTTTGGATATCTTTTTATAGCTTTCCCCTGCTTTGTAGCAGTCAGTTATCTTTATTTTCTGATCCTCCAAAAGCTGCTTAGAGAAACACAACACCCCGAGTGCATTCAAGACTCAGACAGTTTATCAGGCTCTGGAACTTCATCACCTGACTTAGATGAAAGCCTAATGAATCAATGAAGTTCTGAGACCTTGTGAAAAAATAACACAGAGCTGTATAACTTTTACACACGTGTAGCATTTTTGTTTTTCAGTCTGTTAAACTCAGTAAACAGAGACTTATGTAGAATATCAACAAAACATCACATAATTTGGCAAGGGGTGCTCAAATTTTTGCATACATCTATGAGGATATGTCTCCACTAATATAGGCATGAAACAGAGACTGTTCATGTCAAAATTTAATTACATTTAATATTGAACTAATGCCTTAAACAATGCCCTGGTACTTAAGTCCAGCCATTTAAAGGCGTGACATTTATTTCCCAATACTTTCAAAGTCAGTGGGAGTTTAGAAGATCCCCTCTTTCAGCAACAGAGAGAGGCATGGGAGCAGCGTTCAGGAGGTTTAATTGCTCCTGTTTTGGCAGAGATTTTGTTAGAGGAGGCTGCAGGCCAGATGATCATAAATTATGGTGAAAATGTAGCCTTTTACATGTAACAATGTGAATGTTTAGTGATATTCATTGTACATTACAGACTTTACACTGAAAGCACAAGGATGCTGCTGATAAGAAGACCAACACTCGGGATTCTCAGTATTCAGCAGCTTAAAACTGGATTCTTTGGAGAGCAGAATTCTTCCTTTCCTGTTACTAAGTGTCGAGCACCTTTTCCCTCCTACATGTGATTTAATCTGGTTTCCTTTCCCTGCATCTCTTTCCTTCTTTCATGTTTACTTCCTCCATGAATCTGTATTTTCATGTCAAAACACTATTATTAAGTACCTGTTGAAAGGAGGCTGGTTACTTTGTCAATGATCAGAGTTTTCAGGACTTGGCAGCATAGTCCCCCTCTCAGTATGATTGTTGTGAGGATTAAATGTTGTCCAAAATGCTAAATATAGCCAGGGCCAGTGTGACCATGGGAGGGTCCAGGAGGATGCTGCAACTCTATAAACCCAAGAGAGAGCTTCTGCAGGATGCAGTAAGAGTTGTCGTCCAGAAACTCGCCAAAAGAAAGGGGTCCTACAGGTAATGGGCTAACACTGGTTTGAAAATTCAGGACTGCTGTGGTTGCTGTGTGCTGCTGTATGATGCACTGTGTAGACTGACTGGTAGTTCTCTGTAAGAATGTTGCATACTGCAGAATCCAGGAGGCTTAGGAGTGCTCAGCATTGTGTGTTGTGCAGCACCAAAGGGTTTCCTACTCATCAGCTTGGGGAACTTCAGCTGCAGGGAGGCAATTTTCCATGGCTCAACCCTTAAAGAATTGTATTTTCTTCATGGCTGTTATTTAGAAGTCTTCTTGAATTTGCATTTTATAACTTCCTTTAAGGTGTCATGGTTTGCCTTGGCAGTAGGTTCCTGTAATACAGCAAACGGCATATTTACCGCATCACAAATGAATAGTTCAGATTTATGCACTGTCTAGAAAATAACCCTCTGTGATGGAGTTTCACTGCATTTTCTGTCAGGTAGCGCATGTGCAGAATTTGTCACGAAGCAGAGCAGAGTATTTAAGCGGAGCAGCGTTTTAATGAAGATAAATGATGCTGACTGGGGTGCAGCTGCTGTGGCGTGAGGAAGTCGGCTGTGATCATCTTGAGTGGACTTAACAGGCAAAGAGGTTGTGTTGTAGTGTTTGGAAAGGATGGAGACGGATTTCCCAGATGGTTGCTTGGCTGGTCCCCAGCTGTGGAAGATTTCTCCACAGGATACCTTGAGTATCCTGTCATCAACAAATTCTACGAGAAGCTGTGACTCTTTGACTGGTATCCTATCAAAGCTGTATACCAGAGTGTCCAAACTTCAGGAGGATTTAAACTACAGTGGGACGGTCACAGTGCTGCAGGGCTTCATTGTTCGGGCTGTTTTTAACACTACACAAGCACACAATTTGAATAGGGACAAACAAATTGATTATAGTTAGACAGGAAGCAGTGTCAGGACTTTTGGCATTATGCCATTGGGATCGAGCACTAAGAACCCACTGTCTTTTCAGGCTATCTGGTTGTTGTGGAAACGATGTGTGACCAAGAACAGGATGCCTGTCTGGCAAGAGAGGAGGTGGAACAAGAGGAGGACAATGAAGCAGAGGAGGAGAAAGGTAAGGAAGAGAAGCTACAGTGAAGTGTGACAGATGTGTGGCATTGCCACAGCTTTCACGGGTGCACATCTGTAGTGTACTGGGTATCACATTTGGCATTAGCGTGCATGACAACTAATAAATATGCTATGCTCTTGTGCTTCTTTATCCATCAAACTCTGGCAAGGTTGAAGGACTGTGCTAAAATAATGTAAGAACCAGTAATGGAAAGTAATTATTTTGAGAATGTACCACCTCCTATGGTGCTTTACACCAATCAGCCACAACATTAAAACCACCTGCCTAATATTGTGTAGATCCCTTTCGTGCTGCCAAAACAGCTGTGACCCATCGAGGCATGGACTCCAATGGACTCCACAAGACCTCTGAAGGTGTCCTGTGGCATCTGACACCAACACGTTAGCAGCAGATTCTTTAAGTCATTCAAGTTGTGAGGTGGGGTCTCCATGGATCAGACATGCTTTTCCAGCACAGCCCGCAGATGTTCAATTGAATTGAGATCTCGGGAATTTGGAGGGCAAGACAACACTTTTGACTCTTTGTCAGGTTCCTGAAACCATTCAAAGTAACATCCACATGAATACCAGGACCCAAGGTTTCCCAGCAGAACATTGCCCAGAGCATCACACTGCCTTCTTCCCATGGTGCATCCTGCTGCTATCTCTTCCCCAGGTTAATGACACACACCAACCGTCCACATGATCTAAAAGAAAACGTGATTTGTCAGACCAGGCCACCTTCTTCCATTGCTCCATAGTCCACTTATGATGCTTACATGCCCATTATAGGCGCTTTTGGCGGTGGACGGGGGTCAGCATGGGCACTCCGACCGGTCTGTGGCAACATAATCCTATAGACAGCAAGCAGTGATGCACTGTGTGTTCTGGCACCTTTCTGTCATGGCCACCATTAAGGTTTTCAGCTTTTTTTTGCTACAGTAGTTCTTCCGTTGGACTGGACCAGACGGGCTAGCCTTCACTCCCCATGCACATCAGTGAGCCTTGGGCACCCATGACCCTGTTGCCGGTTCACCGGTTGTCTTTCCTTGGACTGCTTTTGGTAGGTACTAACCACTGCATACTAGGAACACCCCACAAGACAGACAAGACCTGCCATTTTGGTGACACTCTGACCTAGTTGTCTAGCATCACAATTTGGCCTTTGTCAAAGTTGCTCCGATCCTTATGCTTGCCTATTTTTGCGCTTCCAACAGATCAGCTTCAAGAACTGACTGTTTACTTGATGCCTAATATACCCCCCCACCCCTTGACAGGTGCCACTGCAACAAGATTATCAACGTCATTCATCTGTCAGTGGTTTTAATGTTGTAGCTTCGGTGTATATTGAAAAGGATTGCTAATTTAAAAGGTATTCTCTGAAAATGGCAAGATTGGTGTTCTAAGGACTGGGTTAACAACCCTTGTCTTTGCCCTAAACTTAATGACTAAACTGTTTGCAGAAGAGCTGGAGAATAAAGAGGAAACAAAGCCCCTGGAGAGGAAGGCAGCATGGGAGCCCAGTGTCTACAGCATGGTTGGCAAAGAGCAGTACTATTTTGCTGGCCACAACATCAGAATATATGAGGCCATGGACTCCTATGGCGCCACTGTCTGGCCAGGAGTGAGTTCCTGGTTAAATGGTTTATTTTATGCAATAAATAATAATAATAAGTGGTGCTGTACGAAAGAGGAGTGGAGGTGTGAGCTGCTTTTTATCTTCTCATCAGCATCATTATTTGTGCACTTCACTAAACTAAGCATCAGAGGGCTATACAGTCCTTCAAATTTCTTACCCAGTCAAACTCTTGTTCAAGGTTATGCTGTCAGTTTAATGCAATTAGTTTTTCAAAAGATGAACATGATATAGCAGCTATATCAGTGACTCAGGACAGTAAAGCATATGTACAGTGCAAACTGTATACAGTGAATCACTATTTGCACTAGTTGGCTAAGGGCACAGAGTTGGAATGAAAGCCATAATACACATGGTCTTCAGTGGACCTGACATCTGATTTCATACAGCATTTCAAAGTAGATACACAGTTTACTGATGTTGTATTTTCTGAAATAAACATCATCTTCATAATGATTACAGAGAAAGTTTCTGATTTCAGGCTGTGGCTCTGTGTCAGTTCCTTGACAACAATCGTAAACAGATTAACCTGCACGACAAGACGGTGCTGGAGATCGGCGCAGGGACTGGCCTGTTGTCCATTGTAGCTTCTCTGTTAGGTGGGTCTACCATCATTCCTGTACACCATACCTCTCTGTCATGGGACTTCTCATGACATTTAATGTCTAACTACAACCAGGATATCATAGTATCATACTACTTAGGCAGTAGCGTTCTTTGAATTATACTACATGCTTATCACATTAGGGTTGCATTTTGGTCCACAGGGGCCCGGGTGACTGCCACAGACATACCAGATGTCCTGGGGAACCTGAGAAGCAACCTGCTCCGAAACACAAGGGGACATTGCAGGTATACCCCTCAGGTTGCACCACTGTGCTGGGAGCAAGACCTGGAGCAGACCTACCCTCGCTCCACCTATCACTATGATTATGTGCTGGCGGCTGACGTGGTCTACTATCACGACTTCCTGGACGAGCTTCTGGCGACCATGCGGCACTTCTGCCAGCCCGGCACCACCCTCATGTGGGCTAATAAGGTGCGCTTCAAATCGGACCTTCACTTCACAGAAAACTTCAAACGAACCTTCAACACCACCTTGCTTGCGGAGCTGCCGGAGGAGAATGTCAAGATTTTCACGGCTACCACTTGGGAGTAGTTCAGCAGACAATGACTGTGCATGTGGTGTGCGTGGACGTTTTGGACTTTGCTGCATCCACATTCCATGAAGGCCCTGTTTGTTTTTTTTTTTTAGCAATCATTTTCATAACTTCCTATAAAAATGCCAGTTGTTGGTACATGCATTCACATAGCTGGCAGAATGGCACAGAGAAACATTATGGATTTTATTTGTGCATTTTAAAAGTAGAGTGTTTGAGTGATCTGAGGTTTTATAAATTTGAAATGAAAACCTTCCAAGCATTTTGATTAATCTCTTCTCATGTTCATCACCAAGCAGCCAAATAGGACCACCCAACTCACGAGTCCTCAGAGCAGCAGACATGCACACAGCCACTGACTGTAGCTCTACAAAAGAGCTATGTGACTTGGCCATGAAAGAAACTTGAAAATGAAAATTAGGGAAAGCAAACTGTCTCACTTTCACCAATACCCATATATCCACAAGTCATTAAAAAAAAAAAAAAAAAAAAAGACAAACTTTTTTTTAGTATTTTAAGTGTTTTTTAATCTATTTCTCATAATCCATACACTGTAATAACAAAACAGCTTATAACCATCCTCTCTTGCTGAAGGAAAATACAGATGAAGTCATATGAGTAACTGGTAATTCCTTTCTTAAAAATACTGGATTTATCCATATCTGGTATCTATAAATTAAAATGTCCCCATAAATACACTATTTAAAATGCAATTATTGTAATGACCAACAGACTTGTGAAGTGAGTGAACAGGTTCCGATTCTACCCTTAGTTTAAGGCCATTTTACAACGGTCCAACCTGAACATCAGTTTGAATAATACACTTTATTTTTAGAGTGAGGCATCATGTTGCTGGGGGGGGGGGGGGGGGGGAGATGAGGCAACTCAGCAAGTACAGTTTACATGAAACAAAACCTTCAAGAGCGAGGTATCGCTTGCGATGTTACTCCAGAACCAGCAATATGGCTTGCTTGTGCCTGGTAGATACGATATGTTAAAGTTAACCGTCTCAACACTCCATTCAAAACCTGGGTGTCTTTGCTCAGGTGGGGGGGGGGGGGGATTTAAAAATTAAAATGCACATTCCTTTGCAAACCTATTTCAACTTGGCAAAAAGATACAGATTGGCTAAACACATCTGACAAACTATAGCAAACAGAAATAAATAAAAGGACAATAAAAGACATTTTCATGCTTGATGAAACAAAACTTGGTCAGTTAGGTAGAATTTAAAAAAAAAAAAAAAAAAAAAAAAAAACAATTCCTAAATATATATGGACTTTAAAAAGAGAAAAATCAGTATGCTAAAAATGGAGGGGGGGGGGAAAAAAAAAAAAAAAAAAAAAAAAACCTACTTACACTCTGAAACATGCAGACACTGTACAGATATGAAGAGGATACAAGAACAGATATGTTACTTCAATACTGTGAGACGATGCATGTTTCTGCAGAGGGGTGAATGGATATGCAACACAGTTTCATGGGTAAAACATAAGCAAAGAACAAGTTGAAAAAGTTTGGCATTTGCTTCTCTTTAAATTGACAAATCGTGTTTACATCAGCTGAGGTATGGATAAGGGAAATGACTTCAGCACCCGAAGTTACCATGAGTATCAAAGTAGAGGTGTGATAAAGTTGACCCCTCACCCGGTTTAACAATCCTACACTGCATACAGGTAACACTTGGGTCACGACACAGGAGGGGTCCACAACCACACCCCAGAATTATATGGTGCCACACTATGTTGTTTTTATGCATTATGCTGCAAAGTAATATGTTGTATTGTGTAGCAGTGTGCCTCTTTGTGCCGTGTGATCCAATGCTTAGAATGGTGTGTAGTCTGGGGGGTACATAATAGGGATCCAAGTTTCAGCAAATGTGGCACAATGTGTCCAGCCAAGGGACTTCATCATCTGGGGGGAGGGAGAAGGGAGGAGAAAGGGGGGGGGGGAATAAAATAAAAAATTATTACACAACTGCTCAGTGTAGCCCAGAGGACTATGCTGAAAGTAATGAGCCTACAGGTAGGCTTTTGCACTTGTGGATCTTTAGAGAATTTGTTGACAGGCAGACCACCACTTACCTGGATGCAGTTTTTCCAGTTCTCCTTGCTGGGTTTGTCCTCTACAGACTTGGATGCATATTTCAGGGCTTTGCCATACATTTTATTTACTAAAGAATGTTTGTATACAAATGTTAAAACCTGCAGAACAGTAAAAATAAATAAATATATTTTTAATTCCCATAAGATGGAGGACTGAAACAAAACAGAATTTTCATCAGGCAACCTACTCTCACCTTGGAGTCTGTGAGCTCTGCCCATTTTTGCACCTCCCAGAAGGTGTCCGCTAAGGATTTGGCTATGCCCTCTGGTTCATCATCAGAGCTGCCCAGCTCACCAGCACTGGCTCCATCCTGTGAGGGTGGCTGAAGAAGCTGATCTGCCAGAGCAGAGCCTTTCCGGCACAATGCATCCAGCAGAGAAGACCTCTGCTTCTCCATGTCACTGCGACACAGAAATTTGGTCACCCTCTAACTACATGTTCAGTCCTAGAACCACAGGGAAGAGTTTTCTCCACCAGGTTACAATGTTGGCATCTGTAGCACCAGTCAGGAGGTAATACCTTTTAATGGCAGCTGCATCTGGACGAGGGTCAGTCTTCATGGAGAAGTAAACAGCCAGTGCTGTCTGATCGATGTGGGAAATGACAACATCGGCGGCCATCACAATCTCGCTCAGACGCTTAAGTCGATCCTTTTGAAGACAATAGCGTAGCTTCAGCACATTTTAGGCAAGACAATCAGAGGCCAGGCCACTAAGGTCATCACTTTTACTCCTGAAAGAAAACCTGACTAATTTTTCAAGTTGAATTTTACTTGAAGTATTTTAATTGGTTTATATGAGGAAAATCTTTTAGTTATTTGAAATAAATGCATTTAATTGTTTTAATGTTTACTGCTTGTGATGTGCAAAATATTGAACAAATGCTTTAGGGAACCAGCAGGTGTGTTGGCTCTTAGCGATGGTCATCCCTGAGGCCTTGTGTATAACCAGCATCAAGGAGCAACATGCATTTGTAAGATGATCAAATTTGATGTTATCTGACCATTATTAAACAGTATAAAAATAAGGCCGTAACATTATTACACGTCTTATTTCCACAGAGTAGCAAGTGAGCAGTGGGCAGGCCTTATCTGAAACATGATTTGCTAACATATAATTCTGACAAGAATGATCAACAGTGTATGTGGTAGTTGGCTTAGAGTCAAATTTTAGGTCAAGTGCATCTGAAGTTGCAGGTGACTTATTACATCATTCAGCTCATTTCAAAATAAATCGTAGTGTTAGCGACAGCAGAAATTAAGTTAACACAGGGATCATTCATTATCCAAATCTAGACCATTTCTGAAAATGTGTTGGATAGACAATTTTTGTATTGGGGGAGCCAATATGCATTTTTTTTATTAAATTGGTAAGAATGATGCATGGCCTGCCATCCCAAAAACCACCCCCAAAATTTCTCTTTTTGCTGAAAGACTCAAACACCTATATAAAAAGAAATGCATCAAGAGAGTGGCTCAAATATGACTGCAGCACACTCATGCTACCTTTCCTTGCTTTTCACCAAGCTAGCTCAGAAATCACAGGGCCATTTCCCACTGAAAACTGCAGGGCCAGAGTTACTGGTCTACCAACTCCTACTTTTAATTTCAAAGGTAAATGAGCCAAAGCAGGAATCCACTGCGCATGTTGCGATAACTAAAAATCTCACAACTTTCTGCTGAACGCATATTCTTCGACACTTACCTGGAATAACATTAATTTCCCATAATGCTGTATTCTGTCCCCCCCGTAACGTTGTATTCTGTAACATCCATATTCCAAAAACTTTACATACGTTTTCGCTAGTATACACAAAGTTTTTTCCTAATGCAGATTTGTTACAGCAGGTTTTCCCATTTGGATAGTGTATTTAGGGTACAATTTTTCTGTAATTCTTTATAGCAAATATTTGGATCGTAAGAGTCTGGATACGGTAAGATACCTGTACTGGGACCACCATGTCCTGGATGTCTAATTTGTGTGCAAGTTCTGTAAATGCTTGTGATATGTACTTACCTTCTCAGAGTCCAACTGATGCAGCCTTGTAACATGTAGAGGCAAGTGAGTGGAGAAGTTTTCCTTCAGCTCCTCATAGAGAGCACCTGTATCCAACCTGTAAAGAGATGTGTTTTCCTTCAGGCATTCAACAACACTCAAACAAAAAGCTGTTACAATGGACAGTTCTGATAATGTATTCTCATGATTCCGTCTACAACCTCATTTCCCACTCACTTCGTCATCCACTGTATCTTTAAATCCCTCAGAGCTTCACTAAACTCCTCCTTCACATCTTTCTCCTTCTCACCATCCTTCTCTTTCTCTTTTGCTCCATTTTTAGTCTTACTTGGCACAGATATCAGATGGTAGAAGACAGGCACTATGTCCTGTGAAGGAAAACACAAATACATGCACAGACTACATGAGTTACGTAAACTCCAGGACTATAACCCATGACCATCAAGTGGCTCACAGTCCAAATAATCTTTCCATTCTTTATGCAGACACAACTGATGGGAAACTACGACTGTTACATCCAAATGTAAGTGAATATAGTAATCAAGGACCATTTTGCAATACTCTGCAATCACCTCAGAATAAAATCTTGCATGTTTAACAAACATGGTTATTTCTGCTAATTTCAAGCTATGATCATGGAGAGCATTTTTGTTAAACACATGAACTCTTATGCAATGGTATGAAGTTAAGTAGCACAAACTGAACTTTCCCAAAATGTCAGTAGCAAACAATTTGTCTTGGCCATAAATTAAATCCACCGCCAGAGTGACAGTAACAGTGTGACCCAAAAAGTAGAACATGCCACTCTTGAGCAACCACATTCTTAACCACTAAGGGCATCTTTGTAAAGTACAGTTTTCTCTCATCATCCAATTCTAATCCGTTCCCGCAAACTGGAACTGGGGGCAAGGGGGATAGAAGTCTACTTTACGTTATTTTATTCTCTTTTAAATAATTATAGGTTCCCAGCCCATCCCGAAACATTTTTTCTTCAAAATGTCACTAAAAAACATAAACCTCTATATAAGCACCAACCCTTAATTTCTTCAAGATATAAGAGACGTTTTTAATAAAACTAAGTTCATTATTTTGGATAAATGAAAGCATTGGATAAAAATGACGACGCAAAGGGAACAGAAACACGAGACTAACATGAAGCAGCTGAGAGTACGTGTGGCACGTACAGTATTCTTTTTACATTCGCATGGTGCTACTTTCAATTTTTTTTTTCCCCCCAGAAGCATTAGATGAGATGAACCTTGGAACAAACAAAATCTGGCTAAATAACTGTTAATGATATTGCTGGAACATCATTTAAAGTGTTAAGTACATTATACAAGCACAGTTCCTACCACATTTGCCCTAAATATTGACTTAATGACTTTAGTTTCCTTTCTGTATGACAGAAATAGGTATGGATTATCCTATAAATTTTTACATTGTTTCTCAGTTTAGCAAAGGTTAAATCAAATTTATCATACTACCAATGAATTTGAAATTGCCTAAGTACAATGATATAATACTGCAGAAACACATAATTCCTACTTAGCAAACACTTGATAAGAGTTCTTTGGTCACTCAAGTCAAAAACCCACATCTTTGTTGGCAGAAAACTGGTGGCATAGTGCCTTTTTTTTTTTTTAAAGTTTAATTAAATAAATTTAAAAAAAAAAAAAAAAGTGATGCCATAGCCATGTACTCCTTGACAAAGACACAGGTGACCAGATCATGCTGGTAGCAAAGGTGAGTAGCTGAAGTGTTGAGAAATATCAAGATACAATCAGACCATAGAAGTTCTGGATTTACTTGAATGTGCTCTCTTGTAATTAACACCAAGCAATGTCAAATCAGAGGCAAGCCACTTAAACCAAGGACTAAAGAGGTCTTCAGGTCTTTGGCCACAGCACAGACCTAGTCTTCAGGTGCTGTAGGCATGTGTAACACTTTGGTATTTGACTAGCTTTATTATGCATCTTTATTCACCCGTAACATTTTTATAAGTTTAAAACATTTGCCAGACAAATTTGAGTTAAATTAAACTAATAGCTGATGTGGCAGTATGGTAACTGCTTGTGTTCTGAAATGTGTAATTATAAAACACAATGTGCAGTTTCATATATGGTTATAAACAAAATTATAGCTATAGCTGAGGTTTTTATAAAAAATAAGTAGCAAATAAAACATGTAACATCAATATTACCTTTTTACTGACTGACATTTGAGAGATTAAAGTGATTTTAGAAACATGTATAAAAGCTAAGAGCAAATTTTTGGTCCCGGTTTTGTTTGTAAATTAAGCTGCTGTTGTATACAGAGATTTAGTAAAGATGGATAAACTATTTATAACATTAACACAGCGAGCAATATGGGGGGGGGGGGTGTCTTCAAAAAGTTACATAAAGATTAGGATTTCTAGCTGTGATTAATATTCACAGTGTGGTAGCACATTCTAATTTATCAAACAAAATACATACTTGGGTAAGTTAACTTTTGTGTGAAACATCCCTTTAAAAAAAATAAAATAAATAAATAAATAAGTTACAGCTTGTATACACACATATTTACTAATCTGATTTTTTCAGATCCCAGGGGAGCGGCAAGAAAACACTGCAACAATTTGCATGGACTTCACCCAGTTACTTGACTGTTTACATAGCTCCTTTGCTTGTTCTTAACATTATTTACAGAGCTCTTGACCATCCAGTACCTTTTTAAACTTCCCTTGTCGTTTGGCTGAGGCCTGCCCCTGGTGGTTAGAACAGAAAGTGAGAAACAGGCAGACACAAGGATAGACACACTCCCTGTCTCTCCCCCCCCCAGCATACCCTCATTGTTTTTGTTTCTTTTTCTGTTCCAGGCTCTGTTCAGTAGTTTTGGTGGGCAGTAACTTTAACCCTATCCAGAAGTTACTGCAGTAGCCGCTCCCCACAATAATATTTTGCTGTGGTCCTGATCAGAGTAGTGGGAGCCATTTCCTGTCCAACATCACCACCTTGTGATTCAGAAAGGACAGTTCAGCTGGTCTCATGCCACAGGAATCAAACTCATTTTTATGTAACTTTTTAGCTTTGCCCACAGACACAGTAGATCAAGCAGAAATAGACTATAGCATAGCTTATGGTACTACTGATACATGTCCGAGCTCTGCAGGACACGGTGAATTACTCAATGACATTCTGCACCGAGGAAACCTGGTATCAGCAGAGTTCAAGTGGCAGGAACAATTCACCATGCAATGAAATCTGGGGGTGCTAGCAGGCTGCATTACACCAGAAACAGAACCTGAACAGGATCAAGCCAATGAGATACAATCAGGAACTATCAAAAGCATTCACTCCTGGGCAGCTGTTCTGTTGGTGTGCAAACAATGGACCTGTGCAGTCAAAAGCCAGTAACTACATGTGAACACACAAGCAGGAGGATAGACAAATGGCTAGTAGCAGACAGGCTGGGTGAAGTGCCATGCACATAAGAGCACACAGCTCACAACGCTAGCAAAGTGAGCACAATGGAGAGAGGGTCTTCAGTATAGGTGAACCACCCTGAATTTGTAAGCCTGACAGTCTTGTGTACATGGGGAGGCATCTGGGCTACTCACTGCTTTCTTTCCATATTCTCCCTTCGGAAGTACAAGTGATCCTGTCAGGAAGCACCCTGGCCCTGCACCTTTAGGAATTCTGGAGGAAATTTTAAAACAAACTGAGAAATCATACATACACACATACATACATCATAAAAAGTAGACAGGAATATTAGCAATTGTGCTTTGGGAGGTATAGACAGGCTTGCTTGAACACTGGGTGAGACATCCCCCTGTTATGCTTACAGGCTATAGCATATGGCAGGTATGGAGTGATGTTTATAAGAGAGCTGTAGAAGACCACAGATGAAGATAGAACCTGATAAGTGAGCTGAAGCAGTTTCAAAACAAACACAGGAGGCAAATGCAGGGGGATCCCAGTACAACTAGACTTTCCAGAGCTGTGAAGGCAAACTTACTTTTCATCAGGTAGTGAGGCAATGTAGAAGGGCTGGGAGCAACCAGGCAGCAGGGTGAGAGAGTTTGCCTTCTTCTTGCCTAGGAGGGCATTCTTGTGCGTCTCGAAGACATCCAAGCTCAGCGTTGTTGATAGACGGTGGGACACAATGAAGGGCAGGTCCTTCAGACGCTCAAGCTCACTCACCTGCTCATGGCGCACCTGTAGGCGCACCGTATAGTCTCCCTTCTCTAGCTTCAGGGAGTACTGTGGGAGAGAAGCAATGACTGTTGTATTATGGGAGAGGAAGAACTATACCACTGGCTTGTCACTAGAAGTCAATTTGAGGACTCACTCATTTCAAAGTGTGAATATTGTACTTTCATGATCCTTCATTCACCTGGGCTACTGACAGGTGTTTACTGTTTAAAATACTATATTGATGCAGCCACACAGACTGGAAGGAGCCTCCATAAGACAAGTTCTACAGGCAGAAGTACAAAGGCTGTCTGATGAAAACGTTTTGTGAGGACTGCTACTATGGTTGGCCTCTCATGCATAAAGTCCATGAAATGGGCTAGTTTAACTTTTAATTTCTGTATGCAATCATTTAAATAATGTTTCATTTCACCTTATATTTCAGCTTTGAAACAGGCACTACTTAAAATGTGTTCTTTAAAACCAACAGACTGATCTTTGGAAATGAGAACCACACATTTGTAAGAGGGTTAAAGTTACTACCAATTTGAACATATAGCAACAATAAATACATTTGTGAAGCTCCTTTCATTTGGACTAGCCTTTATGTAATGTCCCATTGTGTTATGAATTTGTTTATCCTCTGCTGGTTAATTTGCAAGTCTATATTGAGCCTCTGGTGAATCACCTGGTGTGGGTAAGCATCTCCAGCTCCCAGCAGCCTCTTGTTCTGGTCGAACAGCAGCCAGAGTTGACTGTCAAACTCTGATTCGTACAGAAGTTCGCAGAGCAGTGGACAGCTAGGGGTCACCTCACCACTCTTTGGCTTCAAGAGAGTAGCAGGACATCACACATACCGTATACAGTCTAGAAACCATGACAGACATGTTGCTTTGGCAATACCAGTGTATCACAATTAGTCATGCCAATAGATATTGAAAACTGAATTGAAAATTACACACGGACATCTGTACTTACAAAGAAGACAAGGATTAAACATCTGTTCTCAAACTGAAATGTACTCTAATTGTTTGCAGAAAATGTGTAAAAGAGTAACATTTTCAGCAATTTAATGTTAAAAGGATGAACATGCTATTTTTTTTTTTTTTCCATCTTGACCATCTCAGCATTTCTACTCATTTTTAGCATAGTTCATTGGGAGTTTTCTTTTACCACCTGCACTGTACTGACATGGTAAGCAGAAAATAAAACCATAAGAAATATGCCACAGTAACAATAATATTCAGGGCAGATTAGCTTGGATGGCTAGTTTACCAGAACACTATCAGTGATATTAGAACTGAACACCAAACTCCTATATTTGTATGGGAAATTGCATATACAAAATTTTCAGAGGTACAAACAAAAAAATAAAAAATAAAAGGATGCAAGTCAATGACCTACAGTGCCTAAAATAGCAAGATATTTGTTTCTGGTTTACATATGTATGAGACAGACCTGATGGAAGTTGTAAGTGAGGATGATCTCATAGAGCTGCCTGTTGTTTGGCAGGACATCCCGTAGGCCAAGGGCTTTTGTCTTTGCACTCACAGGCCTGGGATCCCACAAAAGACACTAGATATAACATCTGTTTCTCTAAAACAACTTTGCCTCGATGCAGAACTTCAGTCTTTGGATAGAAAAGTTCTAGACCCACCTCAAAGGTTGCACCCAGTTCTTCAAAGTGATACTAGGAGAAACATCTTCATATCTCAGTGAAGACAAGACTTCAAAGCTGGAAATTCCTTCTGATGCATGCTAAACAAAGAAACCACAATGACAGTGATTAATGGTTTGTCTTCTGGAAAAATCTTTGTTACAGTCAAAGTAGTCCTGTACTTACAATGTGCAGCGGGGAGGGGCTGACAGATAGCCCATGGAAGGAGATGGTATAGTCAATATTGACGTCACCCAGACTTGCCCACCACCGTGCAATACAAAACTCCATAGTTCGCCCAGGCTGAGAAAGAGATAAACTGCAGTTGAGATATACCTACTCACATTTACATTAATTCATTAAACTTGTGCTTTTCTCTGAAGCAAATTACAATCATAAAGCAACCTACCCATTTATACAATTGGGTTCATTCTTACAGGAGCCATTTACAGTAAGTACTACCTTGCCCAAAAGTATTATAGCGTGAAGTCATGTTCAATTCCACAATCTCGAAGTCTAGAGCTGATGGCTCTAACCTCTATGCTGCCTGCTGACCCAGGACAATCCATTTCATTTGTGTATAGTTGTAGATAATGCAGGAAAGAGGTATATAACTGGAAGTGACTTGGGACTTCACTGAAGAATCACAAATGTTACAAGGCATAGAGCATGTCTGTTGCAGCCATCCTGAAACAGTAACTTTCAGCAAGGTATACAATATGAATTGGTCCACTAAACAGTCAAGTTCCACAAATGAGTACAATTTTAATTCTTTAAAAAGATGCATAATCCTCTCCTCCATTATCAGTAACCACTTGTCCCATGCAGCAAACCACAGTCTGTCCAGGAAGCATAGAGCATGAGGCAGGGTATACCCTGGATGGGTTGCTAATCACATCTACACACTACAGGCAATTTAGTCACAAATTCACCAGAAATACTATGCATTTCCACAGTGGGAAGAAATTGCCATGAAAATGGGGAGATTGTGCCAGCTGCACAAAGACAAGGACAGACTCAAACTCACAGCCTAGAAGCAGTGAGGCGCCGGCAATACTTGCTGCAACCACTATTACGCAAAGATTTGTCAGTTCAACAAAATTACAAAAATATTTCTATTCTTGTAAGAGCGTTAACATTGGGTGGTGCCAACTTTCCGGACACATAAGACAACGCATACACGCAGCTGCCTCCCTGGAAGCATGCAGCATATGGCAGAGTGCATACAGCAGTCTGTCTGACTGTGCAACATATGTCTCTTCTCACCAGCACAGGAAAGGCTTCTGTTAGGCAGCCCTTCTCCAGCAGCGAGGAGAACTTGTAGAACTCATTGGCTCGGTATGCCCGCTGCTTGACCAAGTGCACGGCATGCAGAACAAATTTGGAAGACACATCGCCAGAGTGGGAGGTAAGTGTCACTTCTACAATAGAGAGACCACAGGGAAGGATGGAAAGTAAACATCAAATTTCTCAACTAAAACTTAACCTAGTTAATGCTTGTTAAAGTATTATACATCTTTCCACAAATCCCTGTAAGACACAGACTAACCTGCCCATGATGCTCCCTGAGGGACAGTGATGAAATGCCTTCGGATCTGCCCAGGCTTGAAGTGAACATTCGTAAAGCTGACGTCATGATTGCAGGCTTCAGTAGCCCTGCAGGAACAGAAAAGAAGTTTGTTGATGTGTCAATGTTGAACTAAGAGCAATATTGTCCTGATCTCACCAATCACAGCGATATCACAAAAATAGGAAAGAGTTTAAGGATTACCAAACAAAAACAGAAATACACATAAGCACTTCTATCACCCCATTCTAAAAACAAGTTACATACATATTATGTTACATACACTATATTTATATGGCAATTCAGGGTAAATTACCTTGCTCAAACGATAAAACAATAGTAGGAATAATAAACAACAATATTCAGTGCAAAGTGGCAACTAAGCACCATACTACGTTGCTCAGTCCCACTTCCTGAAGGAGAACCTTCCAGAAAGATGCATTTTAATTTGGTATTAAAATGACAAGCTAGCTCTAAAAGAAAAGAGTATATACTACAGCTGGCCCAAAAGGGGACATGTCTCCATTTTTGGATGGTTCTCAGGTTAATAGATGACTATTTTGTTAAAGACCGACTCCAGCTGCTGCGTCTACAGCAAAGTACTTTTATTATTTATTTTTTTTTAATTTTTTTAAATTGTGGGACACTTACTTTGTGGGAATAATAACCGTTATGGGCACTCTGAACAGTGGGCCTGAGCTTAGCATTGTTGTATCATATCCACAAATCTGCAAGAAAAATAACAGGCAGCATTATGTACAGCCAATTGCACAAGAAAAACAATTAACTGCCCCCAACTTAAGTGATCACAGACAGGCATGTGGGATCCAGTCTACAACCCCCAGTACTGTGTTATCCCTGCACAGAGCTGCTCATACCTCAGTGTAGTGCAGCCCCTCACGCAGCCCTAGGGGGTCCACCCTAACATTGACATGACGACACTGGTTCATGAGTTCCAAGTGTGAAGGACATTGGACCCAGGAGGCATTGCAGGTTAGCGCCAAGTGCAGCTGGAGCGAAATGCGCTCAGTATTTTCTTTAGAAAATCCAGGAAAAGGACAAGTCAATCAGTTGACAACAATCCAGACATTAGGAATCAATTAATGAGCTGATCAACAGAATACTTAGTTTCATCCTTTGAACACAATATACTCCCTTTTCATAATCAGGCTTTTAAAATATTGCCATTTACTTTTGAAAAATTAAACAGTTACAAGATACCACAAACATAACCACTAAGAACAGTTATAATATTAATTTAATTAGAAGCCAAAGTCACTTTAGAACATTACATTTAAATGTACAGATAAATAAATACTTCAAATACTGCTAGTAGGAAATCCAGAGAACTGATGATATGTGCAGAGCTATGACATATAGGCAAATTTCATTCTTCTCAGACATGTACAGCAAGTCTTTCTTTTACTATGTAAAAGATCAAACCCAAATGGGGAACAATGAGAAGATTGTGTAGCTGGAAACAGTCACAGCCCTCAACAGCTCAAAAGGAAAGTTAGAACACCTTCTGGAAGAGGGAAAACATCACTAACAGGTGTGGTCTTCTGTAATCTAAATTTAACAGTAAAATCTGTACCTGTGTTCTCAGGGAAGATGGGCTCAATGCCTACGCTGTGGTCAGAGGGGGCAGAGACTTGAACAGGATCCCTGAGATAAATGCCACGTTGTGATCCAACGGTAACAGTGAAGCCCAGGTTACTGGTAGGCAGGCAAGCGTGTTGGGTGAGGTAGTCAAATGTCCGGTCCACCTGAAACAGACATGATGACCAATGCAATTAAATACATTCACTCATAACAGTCTTCCCTTTCAGTCACACTGATCTACAAACACCACCACAAATATTTGCAAAAATTAAAAATTACCAAAAAACACTCAATTTTCAGGATTTAAGACACCTGGAATAAATATATCTGAAAATGAACTACACCGAGGTTATCATCATCATCATCATCTAATTGCAAAAATGACTGCAGACCACCTTTTGCCAAGTACATGTTATAATACATACATCTTTTTTGTTTGTCTGAAACATATACACATGAACACAGACTCAGGGCCAACAGGTGAGATACACACGATTCTACCTGAATGATTCCATGCCCCTGTGCAAAAACCTCTATGTCTTCAACTTTAATGGCAGTATTCTCCAGCGCTCTGCGAACTGCAGCAAAGGTAGGGCGGATACCATCATGCTTCAGCCCTGGAGGATAAACATAGCCCAAGAGGACAGGATTAATAATACCTCAAGTGGTCACACACTTCCACATGTCTGAAATGTAACAGAATTTCCTCCATAAACACAAAGGAATGCAAGCAAGTTTACCTGAGAGCACCAAGGCAATGCCTCCACATGCATTAGGGGAGGACATTGAGGTTCCGTTCATGAGCTGAGTGCCACGGAGCGTCCAGTTGGGCACTGAGGCAATGGCTCCACCCGGAGCACTGATACTGACACCTAGCGCTCCATCTGTGCTTGGCCCTCGAGATGACCAGGTGTACTGGTTCGCAGGCAGCTTCTCTCGCAGCGAGTACTCAGCCACCATCATGTCAGGAGTGACATATGCACCCACACCTGGACAAACAAATGTACACACACATACATTTTAGTATAAACTAACCAAACAGTCCAGTATCAACAGCCCTAACAAAACAGTTAGGGTGCTTAATGATGTCAACCAGACAGTGTGTCTGGTTCTAATCACAAGTCACATTTTGTCTATTTAGCAGATACTTATATTAAAAGTGGTCACTAATCCACCAACAAGTGAGTCCAGGCATGCCCAGGACAGGTGTGTCCCAGTCTCACCAATTACACTGCTGGTGGTTCCTCCAGGACAGCCTACAGTGGAGAGGCATGGTCCATTATTGCCTGCACTTGACACATAGATGACATTGTGCTTTTGCACAGCTTCACTGATTACCTCACAGATTCTCCTGGTGAGTAAAAAGGGGCAAACATTAAACACCATCACCACACTCAGCAAATCTAGAGACACACAAACTCTGATCCTGCAAAAGAACCCCCACCACCAATAAAACAAGTTGGCAACTGAAAGTCAATGGGGATGTGCTCTCACCCTGAGTTTGGCCAGTGAGTAGCCTCCCCATAGCTGTAATTAACAAGGTCACACTTATAGTTGATGACTTCAATCATCTGGTGGAAGACACATTGAGAGTCAAAATCTGAACCATTAATACACACTAGATGGCAAAAAAAAAAAAAAAAAAAAAAAAAAAAAAAAAAAGTTTTGTTCTTTTCAGACCTTCACACATAGTAGTACATAGACAAATGAAGCAACTTGTGCACTTACGAGCTTTGTACCACTTTACTCTGGAGAGCAAGAGACAGTGCACATGCGAGAGAGATGGGACAGCTACTGACAACATACCGCTCGGATGAGGCCTGTCCCCGTCTCCATGGTGCTGAGTCGAGTGTCTCCTATCTTGATGGCGAGAATCTGTGCGCCAGGAGCCACGCCATTCCGCTCAGGTTCTTCTGGAAAATATCCCGCAGCGATGCTGGCCACGTGTGTTCCATGAGCACCTGCCAGGAGAGCAGCCAAGCATAGATGGGGCTCACCAAAACAGCAAGAGGCACAGCAACAATGCAACACAAGGCTGACATATAGAGCCTTAGTGGACAGTTTAGTTTTAAGCCAGTCAGTTACTATATAAGCAAAAAAAAAAAAAAAAAAAAAAAAAGATGGCCCACATGCGATTACTTCTCACCAGAGAGCAAATGCACCAAACACATACGTATCTGCATATCTATTAAATGGCTCCATTATACCTCCGCTGGTGACGATGCAGAGCGTGTTGCCCTCATCATAGATGTTGATGGAGTAGTTAAGCATCTCTGAGCTCCCTAAAGAGGCATACTCCTGCTGCTCTCGATATGAGCTCAGCACAGTGCAAGAGGCCAAATCTCCACATTCTGAAGAGTCTACCACCGCCCTAAAACAAAGAGAAACCGCCATCTCAGTAAACAGGTAATCAACGACAGAAACACATTTTCTTGACATTCTGCTTTGAAAGAGAAACTGTTACAAATGCAAAAAGCTGGAAGTAGCTATAAGGCAACAATATTCTGTATGGTGTTTCACTTTAATGCTTCTGAAACACTAAACGGTAAGTTCTGCCACTTACTACAGACAATTCCAGAGTAGTGTTTCAGTATGCAACGACTAAACCTTGTACCTCCAGGTTACACCATCGTGCCACAACACGCAGTCATACACAGGCCCAGGGTCACTGTACTTCTTCTCCAGCAATGCCAGTAGCTCTGAGTGACACTGCAGTTCTTCCTTCCACAGCTTCTCCATCTACAAAAAGGAGAACAGCACTCACACAAAGGAACCCGCTAACTAGTACTCGGCTAGTCAAAAGCACCTGCAGTCATTTTCCATTCTTCTGATAACCATATCAACTCCATAACAATACTACACCAAGCCACTGTTCATAATGGCTTATCCTAAAGGAGGGTTGTAGTCCTGGACAGGCTATGCCAAAAGGACAGGGTGTGACGCTAGTCAGGGTAAACCCTAAGTGGGATTCCATTTCTTTACAGGGTAGCTCCACATACACACACACACACACACACACACACACACACACACACACACACCTAAAACAGAGCAGACATGCATTGCACATGAACCCACAGATGTATTTTTAACAGAACACATATACTGGTTCACTGAAAAACTGAAACAATGTTAGTTATTGATAAGGTCAGACCTGTGAGGGGGAGGGGTGAAAGCTGTCAAACTCCTCTGCTTTGCGGCAGGCTTCAGCCAGAACAGCTCTGTGTGCTGGATCCCAGAGTTTTTCCTTGCGCTCCTTCTGCAAATCAAACAGGACCCTCAGGCATGCACACACATAAATTACATTCCTATGTCCTCCCTGCCAGCCAGAGAATAATGAAAATTGATCCTAAAAAATGAAACTCAATCATGAATCACTTACACAAACTATAATTAGAAGCAGTACCATCCTATGAAGTAATCTTTTTAATTGCCACAACTAGTCTTGAGTAAAGCTCTAACTTGAGAAACCAGTTAAGCTTCAGATAGTGAGGGCACCATTATGGTGGATCCACACTCTGTAAAACTCAGCCACAAACAAGTGCTATCTTGTCTTCCCTCTGTCAATATCAAGCTAAACTTCTCCCATCAAAGGATCACAGTATCAAAACATAAGAGCCAGAGAGATACATTTACACAGCATGCACAGATCAACTTACCTGCAACCGTTCCTTCAGAGGTTTGGGGAAAAACTCATAGCCATTCTTGATACCAATGTGATACTTCCCAGATGGGTTGACCCATGTCGGGGGGATCTATGAAGACAGGCACCAATATAACTCTTATGGTTAACAGTGTGACTGCCAGCATGATACCTTTTCATCAAGACAATTAGCAGTGGCAAAAGGGGCACCAACATCGGTTGTGACACACGATGCGGAGGGAAACATTATGAGAAAAGAGAGATCACAAAAGACATCTTCCTGTGATTAAGTGTACACCCATGGTGTGTAAAACAGCAGCAAACGCTACCTTGAGAACTCTGCCAGACAGGCCAAGCAGAGTGCCGTCCTTGGGCTCTACCACAGTTGACATGTTCACATCGCCGCTGCCAGTGGTGTCGATAATGTCAACTATCTTGGGCTTTCCATCTGTCGTGATCTGGACTCAACACACATAAAAGCACCACTGTTGTTCAAAAAGAGGTGCACAGTTTTTCCAGACTTTTTTAATACTATATTTGAAGGGGGGGGGGGGGGTGTCAAGGCCAAATTACACATTTACTGTTTTGTGTACAAAATGACAGGTCAAAGAAACAATATGATGGACACATATCAGTGTGTGGGGGGCAGATTATGTTTTCTCTGACATGGGTGCAATAAACAAACAAACAAAGAAACAAATAAATAAATGCTTCGTAAGAGGGGAAACCAAACACCTTCAACTAATGTTAGAAGATCTGTGTCACAGGTCAACAACTTGCTTATCATAACTCAGGGCAAACATTGGAGACTCAGCACCAGGGCAGCCCCCCCCCCCTGCCGAGTGAGCAAAAACAGCACACCCACACCTCAAATATCACCATAACGCACAGATCAAACAAAACACAATGCTGAAAACACCACACAAACAACTGAGCAGAGCACAATCCAACAACACACACAGAAGCACACAGATGACAAACTTGAGGTGCACTAAAGTCTCGCCAAAGGAAGTGTGAGGACATGTCTAGTACTGCGTGTTTCTGTGATACAATTCTGCTCTGACACATAAGCATTATTACAAATTATTGTTTTACATTACAACACTATTTTTACTATTTTAGGTGACACCGATAAACCTGCATTTGGGAAGTTAGTTAGAACTGAGGAAACATAGTGTATAAAAAATTTAAAACACTGTTCACAGATGTTGGGACAATAGTGCCCACAGCAGTTAACAGCACTTTACAAAAACACCGACTCATAGCTGTAAACAAATAAACACGCGATGTAATAAATACACGGACGGTAACGGTAAAAGAAGAACAGGAATGGCGGAACAGGGGGGGGTTCAGCTTATAAACACCCGCAGCAAAGAAGCCATGTTTGCCGGATGAGAGAGCAGCGTGCCGAAACCCTTCCCTGCCGCGGTGCCCGGAGGCCCTTCAGCTGCGGCCTGTAGACTGCCAAAGCCTCGTGTTGCCCTCACCTGCATGCCCGGAGCCCCGGGGTCCACGCCGGTGTCAAGCACGGCGATGAGCACGCCCCGGCCGTCGTACTCCGGGTACCGCGTGAGAAACGACGCAGCGCCTGTCTCTTTCTTGGGGAGCAGCCCGTGAAAGGGGAACGGCTCCTCTGTAGAATGAGCGGCCATGACTAGGAAGAACGACGATGCAAAAAAGATGAACAAGCGGAGCAGCGAGGAAAAGCGGAGTCCATTCACTTAACTGGAGGAAGGGGGAGGGCTTTTAAAGTGACACAGAAACAGGAGGCCATTCATAACGTTGAAGCGGCTGCGGAAGACTTTTAAATTGACACCAAAGGAAACTGGAGACCGTTCGCGGGAGAATAAAGGGAGACTTTTAACTTTTTAACTTTTGGCACCAAAGGGAACTGCAGGGTAGTCAGACAGTCGGATGAGAACGAGAGGGGACTTTTAAAGTGACACCGTTCTCCCGGCGCTGTCTCAAGGCCATTGGGAAGCACCTGCTTTCATTCAACATTCCATTCTTAAAAATCCTTGATATTAGATGACTTTATAATTCTATGTACGCACGGACTAATGAAAGGTGACTTTTACGCTTCAGCAGGTGATGATTTACTTCCTATTTTACCTCCGCTAACACTGTTGGCTTTCTCTGAATCGATCAAAAGTAATTTTCATTTCAGTGTTTAATTCTTTAATGCAAAGTTTTGATCAGTCCATGTTCCGAAACTATTTAAATAAATTTATTTTTTGTTTGGCAAGAGTGTTGCCAATAATTTCATTTTTCCCCATCTGATTCAAGATCTTACAAACTTGTTAATTGTGTCTATTTAACACATGTTAATTTAAGCCACTTTCATCTCAGTTTAAATTATGGCCACCAGAAGTTTTTTCTGGAAAAAAAAAAATTATTAATTTTGCATAGTGCTATTCACAAATGACTGCCATAGTTTTACAGTATACAATCCTGATGCATTCAAATGCTGTTGCATTGGCAAAGATGGGAGGAAAACAAACATTCCTGTCAGAAAAGCCAATAGGAGAGCCTTGTGCATTCACAGCACAGGAAATTTGTTATTGGCATTAGCAGGAACCTGCAGAATAATTTATTGTGGACTTTGTTGTTGTTGTTGTGTCATTAAGTCAATATCATCTCATGGTGAGTCTACGGATACTTAAATGCAATCCGGTCTTCAGCAAGTCGGCTAGGACTTGACAAAGGGACATCCATGGACGTTAGACTACATTTAATTAAGATTTGTTATCTTGCCAATAACCATAAGTCATTTTGTAGGGATTATAGTTTTATCGGTTACAAATGTAGTGCTAATATTTATATACAGTCTTATAGAACAAATATGACAGTCAAAGGCCTATCACCCAGATACATACAGAACCTGATCAAATCTTACACCTCATTAAAAACACTACTCTCACAATCTGCCAAATACATAACTGTAAAGGTAGGCAAATGTGGCAGGCTTTTCAGAGGACGTTTCTTTGACCAAATGTCTGCCTTTACCCATTGTATGGCCACCAGGTGTCAGTGCAGCCCTACCCGCCTCTGTTGGCCTATACTGTTCAGCTCAAGAAAAAAAAAACAAACAATTTCGACAGTTTGGTGCAAGAAGCTCTTGATTCATTCATGTTCTTTGCGATTTTGAGGTTATTAATCATACATGTTGCCATCCAAGATTTTACTTATGAAATCCTGTATAAAAAAGCAAACCTCTCTAGCATAAATATTGTGTGTTGCTCTTGACCCGTTAAACTGAATTATATATCAAAGTTTCCAGTCAAGAATGACATCCACAACTGTTGTTTGTGGAAATAAGAATTGCTAAATGGGCGATGCAAACATATTTCCTCTGATTATCTCAGAGGGCAGTGATTTCAACGTGTCACAAAAGAGCTGTTCTCTAACCAACTGCGAGGAGAACAGAAGGCAAAGGGGTGTAAACAGATGGTGGCATGGTTATGATTCCTTAGCAGCCAAGTTCACCGTCCATGTTTATGTAATGTAAGAAAAAACCATACTCATGCTTTCTCGGTTGCTTGCACGGGTGTGCGGTAATTAATTACGGAAAATCACGCTCGAATTGCCTGTGAGACCTCACTGTTGACCCGCACTGAGTCAAGGGACTCATAAAAGGTTATTCAGTACAGTAATGGATGGAGTCAAAGTTTGCTTGAGTGTTTTGTTTTGGTGTTTTACTTTGTGTGTGTGTGTGTGGGGGGGGGGGGGGGGGCTGGTTGTCATAGCAGCCCTGATCCCCGTCAACCATTATAAACAGGACTGGAATATTCCCCATCATAACCCAAAGCTATTAGCATTTTCATAAATACCAGTGTGGAGTTTAATCCGCTCATCCTTCCTCCAGCGGGATGTACACTGTAGAGTGCATCCATTTCTCCATTAATCAGCTTAGTGTGAACATGACCCCACTGGACTCAAACATCACTCACCATGCCTTTATTCGCAGAACAAACGGCTGGGTTCCGTAATCTACCCATTAATTCTCGCGCACATTTTTTTTTATCTTTATCTTTACCCCCTCGGTCTTCTGTGATCCCTCTTTCCCTCCGTTTTCGTATATGAACAGGCATTGAAATTCGATAAAAGTTACTGAATGTCATTTCTGCGACAGTGGGCAGAGCACCGTCGCTGCGCGCCGCCTTAATGGGGGGCCGTTATCCGCAGCTCGGGTACGCGCGCGCACGGCGCAGGCTAGCGGTTTACCGCAGCAGGGCGTTTTCATTCTTTTCAACTTAGATTAGAAGAAAAGTAGAAAAATAGGAAGAATACTGTCGCAGCGCCATATTAGATATAGCTTGTCAAACACTGACTGTAGACTTCGCAACAGAAGGTCCGTTCTGGTCCCTTACGTTGTTGGACACCGGGATGCACGAACGATGCGTTTTAAGGAGATTAAAACGTTTTCGGTGAGGCTGACGCACGGACTGAGCGACTGTATTTACATTTGGTACTATTTCTATTCTAAACAGAAACAGTGGTAGTCTGTCGGCCTGGATTCCAAGTCATCCTCAAGTGACCACGCAGCGCACCGAGGCGAGGGGAGCAGCTCCAGGAGAATGGCGGTGTCCGCAGTTCATAGACATGTGAAAATAAGCGATTAAAAATGTTCAGCATACAAATTTTTAAACCCTAAAAGTCGTGGTTAAGTTCTGGTGAAGGCGCGGTATTTGCTGTATTTTAACTGTGTGTGTGTGTGTGTGTGTGTGTGTGTATATATATATATATATATATATATATATATATATATATAAAATAAACGA